>JACBWW010000005.1:1623339-2019837 GCA_020086605.1 Lanius collurio
CTACACGACGCTCTTCAGACAGGTAATTTAGTGGTAATATAAATATATTTAATAGGAAATAGAAAAAGGTGGATTTATTCTTTTGCTACAGCTGTAAGAATAAGAAGTTCTTGCCCATCCGTGTTTATGCAATCATTCTCTTTCCACTGAAATAGCTGTTTAGAGAGTCTCGCTTTTAAACAGGCCAGCCCTTTCCTAGTATTGCTAATCTTGTGCAGGGAAAAAACAAGAGCCACACTCCCATTAAATCATCAGACTAGTGCTTTTCAACCAGGAACATTTATTTCAAAGGAATTAATCAATGGTGACTAAGAGGAATGAATTGATATGTGCCGTATGGGAATCTGCATATGTGTAATTCATACATTTCCAGTGTCGAATTTGGTCTGCAAATTAGCACAGGCTGAAAAGCCCTGAACACAAGTGAGATCTGGAAGATAAAAGGAAATCAAGAGGCTTCAACATATACAGCCTTGCAGTCCAAAAAGTGTCCTCATATCATGGCTTCAGGCTTTTCTCGTAGAATATGATTGCTAGAAATTTAAGGAAAAGAAATAAAGCAGGAGAGGAAGTTTATTTGATAGAGCAGAGTAAATATAGAACCTGTGAATTTAAGAAAAAACATTAAATATAAAAAAACTCAACAAAATTGTGCAAGCAGTATTTTACAATTTGTAATGGCATAAATTCAAGGATTTGCTTGTCTTTTCCTTTACTTGGGTGTAAATCTCTTCTACTGAAATAAATGGAGTTTCCTGTTTTGCTGCACTGTACATGTGAACAGAGCTTCAGGGCTTATCCTTTTTTTTTTTTTTGCAATTCTTCAAATGGGCCTGAAAACAAAGGAACAGTGCAAGCAGGATTTGACCAGTAGTTTGGGTTTGTGGATACTTAATAAACTCTCAAGGGTATTTTAAACAAGAAAGTATTTTGTTCATGAGACTTTTTTTGAGAATTATTTCAGGGATTTCTTGAACAGTATATTTTTTTGAGTAAAATAGTAGTAACTGTTAATATAGTGTCTCTGAGAGAGGAAGTGTGGAAAGTAAACGGACTAAGGAAAATGCAACAGGAAGGACCTATCTCCATCATAGAAAAGCAGAGTTTAAAAGCTGGCTTGGGGAAAACAAAGTTATTTTACTGTAAGTCACCCCTTCTCTCCCAGGTACAATAAAGGGAGATAATCACACTCTGAAACTAAAACATATCCAAATTAATCAGCTTATCTCAACAATGAGAATATAGGAAATTATTGCAGTTCTGCAGCTGGGAAATTATCTGAGTCCAAGATATTAGATTAAAAATTCTTCCATTGCATGAGAGCAATTTCTGGTGGGTAAGTCTGATGTAATAGTAAATATGATTAGGCTGCTTAAAAAAAGCAGCATGTTCAATTTTTTCCAATAACTGAGCAGACTTGCAGCCGACAGGCTGCTGTTTTGCTACAAATTCCTGACTTCATTCACCTCTCCATGTGCTGCATTTTTCCTATGAGTCTGGAAAACATGAGGCTTGTTTCTGATAGCTGTGTAGTGGTAGATGCAGGGATATACAGTGCATGGACTTTCACACATGGGTCTGTATGGGCTTTATAACAGCAGGTTGCAGAAAAACTAAACCACACTCTTTTATCAATTCCCAGGCTAATGATTTTATTACGTGACAAATGCTCTGAAAAGCAAGAAGCCACAAATCCACATCACCCTTTCTCTCTGGCAAACACCTGACCTGTTGCTATGGCTGTGCTGTGCTTTTCTCCCCCTTTCCTATGCCTTTCCTAAAATGACAGCTGTGCTGTTTTTAAATGTCATTGGCTCTGACATTTGCACGTCCCTGGTTGCCTGGTACTGTACCTGTATGCACGGCTCCCTAGCCAGCCTCCTGGAGAGCCACGTTGTGCTGCAGCAGCCTCGGGGCTGGCCCCTGATATTCTGGGGTGGTGGTAGGTTTGTGGGTTTCTGCCTTGTCTTGGTCCTTGGTAGGTGGGATATGCAGTTGCGTGCAGCTGAGTGATGTGCTCTGGGTCCTCATAATGGCATGATCATGTGTTCCTTCCCTCCTATTACTCCTAGCAAGCTCCAGTGATGCTTTAGACTGTGTGCTTGCATCCCTGCCTTGCATGTTAATGAAAGACATAACTCTCTCTCTCTAGCCCCTCTCAGCTTGGACAGGATAGTCTTTGTTTACTCTGTTTATTTCAGTCTGGCCTACTTGTAGATCCTGGGCTACCCCGGAGCGGCCCATTTCTGCTGAATGGAAGTGGGGGCTGTGTGGGTGCTTTGTCTTGCTTTCAGTTTGGGATCTGGCTGGGCTGTGTTGTTTTATGGCTGATGGGTGGGAGTGGAGAAGGGGGAAGTGCAGGGAGGAAGTAGAGAGCAAACATTATTTTTTTTTTCTACCTTACACATCTGCCAAAAGCATCCTTTGAGTTGAACGTAAAGAAAAATAAAAGGCAGAGTCCTTGCAGGAATGAAATTAACCCCATGTCTAATTTTTAGCCTAGAAAGCAGTGGGTGGGTGCTTAGAGAGAGAGTGCAGTGTTTACTGCTCTGGAATTTAATGACACAGCATTCAAACCTAAACAAGGTTGGAGAGAGGCAAATGGTGAGGGAAGCAAAGAGGGGGGGAAGGAAGGAAATGGAGCTCGCAGGCTCTGGACCTGGATTGAATTACAAGAATAATATGGCTTATATTGACAGTGAAAGCCTGCATATGGTTTTGTGTTTCTTTGTGGAGATAAACAAGAGAAGAATGAGATAGGGAGTGTGTGTTTTGCAACTTGATAACCCTTTGTGTGGAACCAGAAAGGGTGGCTGTGGCGTCACCAACCAACCTGTGTTTATCTCCCCCGGATGTCTGTGTGCATCTGCTGTGGGTTTCTGACTGCCAGAACACACCTCTTGGGGTGATCCAGGTCTTCTGTTATGTCCTGGGAATGCCATCACCCTAGACTGGGAGGCATGTATATGCATGTGGTGCAGATCTAAACCTAGCCATGTCACTGTCTGCAGCATGACAGAAAACCTGGGGTTAGATGTGGGTTCATGTGTCTATTTCTACATCTGTAAAGCCAGTCTTTCTCCCCTTTAAAGATGTGTATTTTCCTAGTTTCATGTGATACTCTGTGCTATCTCCTTTGATCAGATGTTAGCATTATCATATAACCTGACAAAGTTGGTGCAGTGTCTGTTTGTGGGAACCTAAAGCGGGAAATCAAGACAATTGGCTGTTTCCCACTTGACTAAATGCTATTTGCAGCCTTCAGCAAGAGCAGGACCTCAGTTTCTGAGACAAGCATCAGGTAGAGCTGTGTTGTAGCTCACCCCAGCTTCTCCCTGCACTGGTGGGATCTCAGCAGGGTGAGTCTGTTTCTGGAGGAACATAGTGTGTACCTTGGAGACCCTTCTTTAGAGACACAATGTCCTCAGCTGCTTTGCACTTGCAGTGTTTCCCATAACTGTGTTTTCAAGATACTCCTGAATGTGACGCCAACCTTAAATAACATTTATGGAAGCTGAGACGGTATTAGGGTGCACAAAGCAACTGGACAGAAAAAGGGGATGAATCACTACTGCCTTGCTGGTAGTGAGTAATGGTGACCCATGCAATGAAGGTGGTAGTGGCCATGACAGATGCCTTTGCTCTTTTGGACTATACCATTTTTCCTTTGAGGGAAGAAACAATTCCTTTTTATATTACAAGGAGTGGTGTGCTGACTGTGTGGCTTTTGCCTGGAGCAGATCTATCATCTATTTTTGTGCAGGGCTGTGTGAATGCTTCCCATGGACCTCAGCAGCTGCCCCTAGAAGGAGATGAAGACTTCACTGATGAGCATCATCATGGTTTTAGTACCCCTTAACCCATGTTTTGGTTGTTCCTTTTGAGGTACTTCATGCTTTCTTTATTAAATGCTGCATGAGAGGAAGAAGCAATGGCTGGGGCAACTGGTGGCTGTGAAGTGGAAAGGGGATGATGTTGTTTGTGGCAGCGCAGCAAGTGAGAAGAGACTCCCTAATCATGCTCTTGGCTTTCCTCAGGCTCTCTGTGTGATTTTGGGCAAGTCTGACTGGGGTAAAACTTTCTTTTCTGGGTAAGAAAATTCCTTGCTTCACCTTGGGCCTCTTTTATCTGCCTGCAAAACAGTAAAGATGGTGTTCTGGAAAAGATAGGTCTGCTTTTTGATCAGGTTATGGTGAAACATTTTGAACAACTTCTCTGGGGCCTGTTAGATTTGGGAAGGCTGATATCAGTGCTGTCTTAAATGGACTGAGATGCTCAAGGCCAGAGGGAGTTTAAATGTTTTCGCAATATTCACAGAGCAAGTGGGGTTCTGAGTTAATGCCACGCCTGAGTTCTGGCCTACAAGGTATCTGAGTGAGGTGGGTCCCTAGCATAACAGCGCTGAAGGATACTTCTCTGCTCTTCTATGCTATCCTTGACCCCTGCCCTTTGATGGGTTTTTGGTGACAACTGCAAAATTACTACCCAAGATCTGTCAGAGCAGAGGTCTGCATCATTAAAATGACATCTGGCTCATGAGAATGGTGTAGGGGAACTTTGCCACGTGTTATGTCTTTTGGAGAGTATATTTGCACATTCATCACATAACCCTCTGGAATTTGCTATGTAGCCTGCTCTTCAAGCAGTGTGTACTGCTAAATTAAAGCCAGCTCTGGCCTGACATGCAGCAGCAGTGAACCCAGGCAGCTGAGCTACACAATGCTTGGGCTGAGAGAATGGGATAATGTGTAGTTGCAAAGGTAGTAGCATGCAGATAATAGTCAAAAACTGGACTTTACCTTGGACTCCAGAAGTAGGGACCTTCACCTTGAAAAGCAGCACAGTAATGGTATGTTTGAACAGGAGGATTCCAAGAGCTGTTGTAGTAAACTCAGCGGACTTTTACATGTCCTTAAAAAAACAGGACTGTTTCTTGGGCTTGACTGTCTTCTCTTCAATTTTGCCTGTAGTTACACTGGCCTGGAAACAATGAGGTTGGAATAGATAAATTCTTTTAGTCCTTGAAATTAGGAAAGAAAGCAACAGCAACAGGCTGTGATGAATAAGAGCAACTCTGTTATTTTACAGGAAATTGTAACTTGCTCACATTACTTGTCAGTTTGGAGTTTAGAAGCATCCTGTGTTGTTCATCTTCTTATTGCATGTGGAGAACCCCACATTCAGAAAGAAAGTTCTTCTATGTCAGCAAGAGCACTATGTATAATAATTGCCAGGTATCAGTTGTAATACTAAAATTATAGCAGGCTCAGATTGGTTATTGTGAACAGTTGTTATCCATGAGCCAACAAATTTAGCAGAGTCTTAACTTCATTAGCAGTGTCTAAATGCATTAGCCATATGCTCCTCAGCATATGGGTAAATACATAACAATTTATTTTCATTAGGGTTTTCTTACACGTGCTACTAACCCAAGCTCCACTAGAAATGTTTACAGCATGACATGTCTTTTCAGATAAGAAGCTGGCTTTCTGTACAACAAGCCATCCTGAAAGGGTGACAAGCAAGATACTTCCCTGTCCTTTCCAGGAATAGGCAGGTACAGCTGCTGTGGGTCTGATCCACAGCATTTAGCTAGGCTTGGTTTCTGCAAGGCTTTTAAACTAAAATGAATAATAGAAGGCTTTGGAGAACTGCCTGTTCAAACAAGTGCTGTTAAATCCCTGGTATTCATTGTGTGCTGCCTTCTGGTTGCCTGTCATGCACCTCAGATGGCTTCACCACCTGGTAACTTCAGAAGACTCATGACCTCCTGGGTTCTTCCCACTTCCCCCATCCCCAGACAGGATGCAGAGTTGAAATACAACTTCACCTAAGAGGGACTGAGCATGAAATTAGGTGGTACTCATGGCCTGTAGTCAAATGGATGCAGTGCTGGAAAGGCAGGGTGAGTTTGTAGGGTGGACACTGGGCAGGGCTGTGAGGGCTTCAGAGGATGCAAAGTGGCACAGATGTAACCTGGCCATTGTGTGCTCAGGGTTCTCCTAATTTCTCAGAAATAAATGAAGAGCTATTTTCTTGAGAGCTTTTTTTTAAAAAAAATTGGATAAGCATTTATGCAGCTTGATCCAGAAACATGAGTTGTGTAGAAAGACATCGACATGTAAGAAAGGAACGATCTTATTGGAGAGGTAGAAAGTTCAAAAGTTAATTTATTGCTCTATAGTCTCAGAGCCCTCAGCACATTTCTAAATTTAGATGGTAATGTGAAACAAGAATCAACTGGAGTTGGATTCCAATCAGGTTTTTTTGAGACCTGACTGGGTTTTTTATTGTGATTATTTTTTAGTTGGTTGGTTTTCAGAAAACAAAAATCAACAGAAAGCCTAAACAAACCTGTGTGCTTTGAAAAGAAATGTATTTCAAATTGCTGCATTTCCTTTTTGTCTTTGTCATCATGCAATGCTGAAGAATGGATGAGTGAACTGAATGGGAGGTCTTGGATTGTCCTTGGACTTTTTAACTATTCATTTTGTTTATTAACTATTAGCCTTTTTTCCTGCTTATATTTTCTAATTTTGTATTATTCTATGAATTTTAGAAGATTTATGATAAGGTAGAGGGAAAAGTGAACTGTTCTTTGGACAGTTGCACTGGGACAGTTAAATATTCAGGTACCAAAAACAACTTGCAGAACATTGGTAACTTCTTTTACCTTACCACAAGAAAATTGAAAATAACACGCAAGACAAAAAGAAATTGAAACTGAACTACCGGTTTCAAAATATTCTCAAATATGTATTTTCATAATAAAGTATGCAAGAAATAAATATTAAAATAATTGCAAATTAGTCTTTGCTATTTGCTGAATTTCCATAGTTTTTGTGCATTATATTTGATGGTGCTTTTTTGTTTCTGTGAGTATAGAAAACTGTTAGCTTTCATACGCAGGATGATGCCCAGGGTGGTTTTGGTAGGATTAGTGAAAGCTGGGCTAAAGGAGTCATAAGAAGTCACACACAAAGATGAGTTGAAATATTCTCTGTGAAGTTGAGTGGGACTTTAAACATAGTTGTTATGTTTCTGCTGAACAGTGCTTTTCCTGTTCCACTCAAAAGAGAAAAGGGGAAAAATTCATGGAAAGGGCAGATGTTGGAAGGAAGTCTCTCTTTGGACACACAGAGAAAGGGGATGGTGAGCCCCAAAGTCTTCACTGATTTGTCTCCATTTGCTTTTATTTCCATATATTGAGAGGAAATAGTGGGTGATAAGCCCTAGGTAGGATAAGGGATATTGTGGCTCTAGAGAGTAGTCTAGGAAAGAAGCACAAAGAGGTATGAATAAGAAATTGGTGATTGATCCATAATTTTTGCAAAGGCGTGAACACATCTGCCTTGATCTGTTAGTACACTGCAACATGTGGTGTGTTGTAAAAAGCATGTGATGAAGCAGAAGGAGCAAGGGTAGCATTTGATTTACCTTATTTTTGTTCCACTTCTGAAGGCCATCTAGGACAGGAGCACCTTGCAGCCAAGGTGGAATGGAAAAGGCACTTGATCACAGAAAAGGGGGAAATGGGAGAGCTTTGGGGAAAAAAAGAGCTGTTGGTGACCTTATACCAGAGGTCTCTATTTTAATAAAGAGTCTCATAAAGTTAATCACGGATAGAATTAGGGACCTAATTGCAAGTATCTTGTACTTATATTTGTGTTTATATTTTTCCCTACCTTTTTTTTTTTCTTCCCAATGCCCCAGGGAGCCATCTCTAAGACCTCATAAACGCGAGATTTCATTTTCTAATGCTATTTCATTTCCTGGATGGAGGACCTGCCACGAGAAGACCAGACCTCAAATTATAATAGCCCTATAAATAACTCCCTAAGGCAAAGGGAAAAAAGAAAGCCTTTGAAAGACAACTGCAAATGCAAAAATGGAGGTTTTGGGTTCTTGCAGAACCAGACTAAGCAGTTCTAGTTAGGACATGGTTAATTTTTGGGTTTCCCTGTTTATCTCTTTGCATTGTTTACTTACAAAATTATCTCAAAAGTCCTCAGAGGTCTTTTTCTTGAGTTTAATTTTCTACAGTGTTTTGGCACCCTTTGGCCTGACTTTAGATCCTGCTAGAAAATGGAGTTTCCAGGTAAAACTGAAAACAATTTAACAAACTGACTAAAACAAATACAATGATGGACTGAGTAAAATTAGTCTGAAAAGGCAACTTTTTCTTCTTTCTGGGTGAAGTTGTTTTAATTCAGCAGACCCAGACAGTCTGCCTGCTTTCTAGTGGAAATCTGTGCAGAATTGGCACATTGACTAGAATAAAAACATTCCCGGGGAACCGGCGTGTTCTGTCAAAACATTTGAACAGCTCCTGTCTCCCAGAGCACAGCACTGCTCCGGAGCTGGCAAAGGAGCTCTTCAATGCATGGTGCAGGCTTCCCCTCCAGCCTCCAATCTCAAATCCACCTTTCTGCATGAGCATGGGCCAAGTGTTCCAGGTTCAATTATATTTAGCTGTGGAGGTGGTAGAGAAGGCAGTTTACAAGAGCCCTTTGCACCATGGTTTGACCTGTGTAAGGCTGTCCTTCCTCTGCTCCCAGTAAGGCTGTGTTGTACATGGAATCTTTTATGTTGCAAAAGACTCTGGAGTCCAAGCGTTAGCCTAGCAGTGCCAAATCCACCACCAGACCATATCTTTAAGTGTCACATCTACATGTCTTTTAAATACCTCCAGGGATGGTGACTCAAACTCTTCCATGGGAAGCCTGTTCAGTGCTTGACAGCCCTTTTGGTGAAGAAGTTTTTCTTACTGTATGAGGGAAAAGTCATGAAGTTAAGATTGGAGCATCCCATTATCTTCCTGGAGCAGTCTGGGTCAGTGTAGTGGCTGGGGAGAGGTAGGCTGGCAAATCTGATCTTCAGAAGTCCTGCTGCGCAGGGATGGGATTCCCCCTTGATGTCTCAGTGCCATGTCTCTTGCTGCTGCATGACTCTGCTACATGTGAGGCTACCCTCCGACAGAAAAGTTCAACCTCTGTGTTATGGAGTGATAATAACAATAATTTTTATGATTTGATCAATTTAAAAAATAGAATTATAGAAAAAAAATTAGCTAGAAAGTGTTACGCAGCAATTACAGTGTTTAAAAGAGCAAAGTGTGATGAAACTCAGCCTTTTCAGTTTGACACTGATTGCTTTACTTTTGCTAAGTAGTATCTTAGTCCCCCAGCACTGAAATGAAGGGGGTCTTGCTAGCAGGTTCTGCTCAGTAAGAATGAGACTGGTAAAATCAGGCCTGCAGACATTTTACTAGTTATACTGTCTGTCTGTTATTGAGACTAATTGCTTAGGAATGTAATTGTATCATTCCTGTTACCAAAATTGATATTCCCTGCCTGACTCCGGCTAAATGAGTTTTTATCTTTGCAGAATTTCTGGGCTGTTGCCTGATAAGGTGTTGTGGTGGACAGCAGACAGTCAGTGTTTGAAACACTGTGTTTTTCTTCATACTTGACACAGAGGTGTGTCTTAAGCAGTACTTCACTGTGCGGATGCAGTAGCTAATGATGTCCTTTAAGGCTGTACATGTCACAGTAGCCTGTTTGGAAGAGTATCCATGCTGGTTTTAACACTATCAGGAAATTAAGTCACACCCACACAGTGCTGAAACTCTACACCCTTTCTGAAACCAAGACAGTCTCCTACCTGCTTGTCTAAGCCCTGTCCAGCAGAAAAACCATTTATAAATTAGCACAAAAGTAAACAAGGTGAGGAAGGCAAGCAGCCTGATGTATGTGCTTAACTTGTACTCTGTGGCACATGCCCAGAGAGCAATTCAGTATCATCTAGGTACAAGTGGCATCACTGAGAAATGTGATGGAAGACAATTACCTGTGCCAGCTGGATCAGGGAGGGCAGAGGTGGCTCACAAACCAGCCCTCGATCTGCACAGATTAGTGTCAGCACAGCAGACTTGCAGGGGATGGGCTGTGAATGTGCATTCCTAACGCTGTTACTTATCCCCTGGGCCAGAGGGGCCAGATGTGTTGCATTGCATAGGCAACATAATTAATCTGTGAATGATCATTCCTGATGGATCACCTCCAGACAGTCCAAAAGTTAAATTACTGAGCCCCAGACTACTTTGCATAGAAAGACAAGACCACCCAATCCAGTGCCTCTAGGGAAGGCAGAAGGTGGAATTGCTGTGATTTCACATTTTATCAAGCAGCTATATCCTCCATGGACAAAATTCTTACATACTGGTGTTTAACCAAAGGCAGCTAAAGCCGTGCTTTGGTACACGAAAGTGTAACCATATGATTTGTCACAGGAGTTAACAGGTGTTGGTACTTTTAAATGTTGCTGTAACTCCTTTTATTTAGTTATTCAAAGTCTAGCCTGCTGCACTTAATTTTGTCTTAAGCATATACTGTGCTGACAAAATATGGTCACCTTTGGGACTTAGGTTTCTGGAAACTGAGGTTTCCCATCCCTGAAAACCTAGGATAGGGCTCTGAGCAGCCTGATCTAGTTGAAGATGTCCCTGCTGATTCCAGGGAGGTTGTACTAGAATGCCTTTAGAGGTCCCTTCCAACCCAAGCTATTCTATGATTCTAGGACCAAATAGATGAAAAGGTAATTCATCACAGTATGGCCATATGGGGAGGGGAAAGCATTAAAATCCTTCCCTGAACAATTATGGTAAATATATGTTAAAAGGCTTTAAGACCTTGCACAGTGACAAGAGGTCACTGACTGCAACAAGAGAGTCAGAATTGAAGCCTCTTAATATATTATATTACTGTCTTGCAAAGATCTGAGGCTTGGGTTTGTGTGGATTTATCTCTGTCCTAACATGGGCAATTCCTTGATATGCTGAAAGCTTATCATCTGGAGAGGGAGACTTGGAAGAAAGGAAGTGTTCTTGCAGTTTTATGGGCAAGGAAACTGAAGACTGTGGCTATTAACAATTTTGCTTCACCACCCACTGAGACCAAGAGCCAAGTGCCCTCTGTCTTCATTGGGCATGGGAGTAGGTAGCCAGTGATTCCTCTGAGCTTGTGCAGAAGAGGTTGTGACAATGGCTGTGGACTGTATCTGCACCCAGTGGGCTTTGGCACAGTGCCACAATTGATGCCACCTTCCCAGAGTTCCCTGTTGCTGCAGGAAAAGCTTATATTACACGGAGGAGGATAATGCCTCAAAACATCCCCACTGGAATAAATAAGTACCTTAAGTTGAGAGTTCAAACCCAACTTGCTTTTCTACTGCTTTTGTGGTCAGTCTGGTAATTTTCATTTGGCCTAGGAAAAATAGAAGTGTTAAATTCATGCTTAAGAGATTACCTCTCTTCAGAGAGATTTGTTATCCTTTTTCTCATTTTCAACAAGTAAACTTGCTTTTGCAGCGGAGATTTTGACATTAAGTGTCTTGATAGAATAATAGGCATGAGATGGATTGCAATCTATTGCCTCAAGACTTTGCCAATCATAAACTAAAATCAGTTAATGCATTGAGTTAAATCTTGCTGTATTGGGCAATGTGCTAGTAGTATTAAAAAAATCAATCCAGAAAATATATTGATTATATTATCTCCATAGCAACAAACAATAATAGGATAATGTTAGCTTAATAATTGTGCTTTGTGAAAACCTTTCAGAATAATTACTGCATTGTGGTCTTTTCACAATGTGGAATGCAATAACACTTCTTCCTTGACTGCAGTCACCATCACCACTGCGTCAAGAGATGTTGTTTTTGTGTGCATGCATATGTATTCGTGGGTAATTTTGCTCCGGGTGAAACAATTGAGCAGACTATTTTGGGATCCATTTTTAAATGGTCAAGACCACAAATTGGCAATTGTTTTCCATGTGGCTTGTTTTCTCCCACCCCCTCTTACAACTGGCTACTGTAAAAAGAGGTCATTAACATTCCTTCTTCTGCCTCTTTCTTTACAAGGTACCAAGATTTTGGCATGTAAAAAAACTAAATGTCCAGCTTCTCTCTTAAGGATTTGTGGGAGAGGGTAACTCTGCTCTAAAGACAGTACTTCATATCTGTTCCTTTAATTGAATTTAATCTATCATCCTCTAGGAATGACTTGTTCTGCAGGAGCTGAGATATTTGCCTATATTTTAGGGGACCTGGTTCTCTGGTGCATCCTACATTGTAATATAAATAATAACCTGAGGTTGTTATGAATATATAGAGATACTTTCTTACATATAAGCAGGGAGGTGTACGTATAACATTTTTAGCCTGAAATTTTGGCAGGAGAGTCAGAGGACTGATATATACACTCTTCATCTGGGTCTTGCTCTTTACTTCCACATCAACCCTGTAATTTATATCTTGAGTTAAAAAGAGGCATTAACACAAATCCATGATGAAGAAGCCAAGTTTTTAGAGTGGCTCTGTGTAAGATCTCCTCAGTATTAGCAAAAACATCTCTATATTATCAACCCTGTGTTCAGCACAAATCCAAAGTACAGGGATATCCTGTACTAGCCACTGTAAAGAAAAATAACTCTACCCTAGCCAAAACCAGCACAACTGGTAAAACCCCCCACTTTAATCCACAAAGTTTAAGCAGGGCTTAAACCGTCCTGTCTCTATGAAAGGTCTTGGAATCCAGGCAGTAGATCTGGAGTCCATTCTTCTGGTCAAGCCAGTATTTCCTGCTGATCGAGGGCTGGGTTTAGAGATCAGCTGGTGTTGCTGCTAAATCTTGCACTGGCAGGAGCTTCCCCACGGCTTTTGCAGGGTTGCCCTGTGCTATTCCCAGTGGTATGATGGGATTGCCACTTTACTTCCAAGGACACGAATGGATGTCACATTCTCTAGTGGTCCCTTCTCCATCCCCTTTTCTATGGGACAAACACTGATGTCAGGTTAAACTTTTAGCATCTCTTTTAACTGTGCATAGTTTTATTTTGATTCCTACTTCTGGAGAGATTTTGTCATTCAAATGTCCCATAATTTGTCTTCTTACTGTTTAGCAAACAGGGATCCCCTTTTCTTTGAGGACCTTGAGGAGAAAGTCCTGGCTTTGAAAGCACTACCTACAATAAGTGACCCTCTTGGACCTGGGAATGTGCAAACCCTCTGCTCTGTACAAGTGTACTGTGTACATAAGAAAAGCAGGAGAGTGCAAGAGTGCTGACAGTTTTCCATCTGAGAGGATGTCTTCATCAGGAACTTGGTTGTGCTGTTTTCCTCTCCAGTCCCTCCAGGTGGTTGCTTTATGGGGAGGATGTGATGGAAAGGTTGTTTTATATTCCTGGCAGTGGTTACTTTCTGCCAGTGGCCCAGCCTCCTAGGGATGTGGTTAATTCACAGGGAGAGGGAGGAGCAGTGGTTGCTGTTGAATTTGTGCCTTATGCCAAGGCATCTAGTCCTGCATAATTGTTGTACTGAATGAGGGTGCCAATTGCCTCTCTCCTTTCCTGTGTGCAGATGAATTCAGTTATGAAAGGACAGCTAAATGCATCAGTTCCTCTGGAAAAATGTCTGGTATTCACTAAAAAAAAAAGCCCAGATGGCTTGACAAGGTGTTTTTTTTTCTGGTGCTGCTGCAGAATCCAGCCCTGAGTGATGATCTAGAAACAGAAATGAATGGCTGACAGGAGCCAATCCAATCCCCACCTCCAAATCTCAGTTCTTCTGTCTATGAAATTGTCACAGTTGAAACTCTGTGCTTGACACATCCTGTGCTTGCCCTAGGTGCTGGCCAGTAATCTTACTGATTGCTGCTAGAGCTCCCAAAAATCTCATTCCACCGCAGTCTCCTGTTTAGTTTCCTTGTGCTACCTCAGCTCCTGATGCTCTCTGCAATCCTCTCTCCAGCCCACACAGGGATTGGCACTGTGTGTTTCTGTCTAACTCTTCCTAATCCCTTTCCAGGGAGGCCTGATATGGCTTTCTAGTGTTTCTGTCTTTCTGTTTTTCATGCTCAGATCCTACCAGCTACCACATGGGTGATTTGGGTCTTAAACAGTATTTGGCTTCAAGACAGAAAATGAAGAGTAACTTACCTTATGAAAACAAGGAGATTTTGCAAGAAGAGTTATTTAAAAATAGGTGAAGAGTCAACTGCCTGGTGTAATGTGGCTGTTGGGGCTACAGCTTGTTGTATTCCCAAAGGGATGAAACTATTCTCTTCTGCACGGAATCCTACAGCACATCTCTGTCTACAGTGGATTGGGGTATGTCTGTCCTGCCTGGTGGCGTGTCTGGGAGCAGGATGAAGCAGGGAGTGTTTGTTCCCATAGCTAGGCTGCAGATGTTGCTCTGCAGACACATTCCCCCTCCTGCCCTGCTGAATGTATGGGCTCACTTCAAGCCTTGTGCGTGTCGAACTGACGTGTCTGCCCTTAACCTTGTGGCTTTTGCTGAGGTGCCATGTGATAGATAGGAGTGAAAGGGGACCTGTCACGCCTGTGCCTGGCCTGTCCATGCTGCAGATAGCAGCATGCTCTGCTCTCTGTCAGAGGCCAGTACAATCTATGGGGACATTTTTTCTGTTTTCATGCTTGAGAGCTGCATCCATACAAGGTGGGAATTAGACAAGAGGAAGCTAAGCTTGTCTGGCCATGTTAAAATACAGAAATAGTATCTTTCAGTAATGCACTAAGTGGCATGATTAATGTCTGTCATGTGTAACAATCTTTCCAGGTCTCTTCCCTTGATGCAGTACTCTGCATGTTGTCTAGTGCTTTGGTTTGGATACTGTTTTGTTGTCTTAGTGTTGTCACAATAAAAGATCAGAATTTGGGAGCTGAATTTGTGATTATCTTTAGTTCTTTCAGGTGTATGTTTCATAATTTCAAACTTGGTGGTCACAGATAATTAAGTAGCATTGATTTTATAACCAGTTCATAAACAATGGCAGAGACTCCTAGCAGTAAGCAAGGGGAATGTCTCTGAGGAGGCCAAGATATTGCCCGCTGGATGAGTAATCTTGTGTCCCATAGATGAGGTTTTCTTGAAACCCACCTGTCTAAATAGTACACACTTAGGCACTAGTGAGTAGTATGAGATGGCCTGGAGCTTGCATCAGAAAAGAAAGCTTGATCACTGTCATCCTAATTCTGTGAAGATGCAAGATTTGCACGTGGATGTGCAATTTTTGCAATGCTTATTTCAAAGTCTGTTTGCACTCTGTGGCACCCAAGACTAATATTTCACAATGGGTTTCGTTAATATATTTTATCCTTTAAAATGACATTTTCATGATCTGAAGGAATCTGCTGCTGATAGACCTGAAAAGGAAGGGAACACTTCTGAAGTGGAAAAACTCCTTGGAGGAAAGAGTCCCTGTCTTCCTTTCTTGGGAGAGAAGTCAACTTTCATTTCTTCAAATGTCACTTTGTTGCCCCCTGAAACAGTGCTGTTGTCAGAGTGCTCCCCAAATCTTTGTTTTCCTTTGATTTAGCTACTGTGTCTGTCTGTCCTACAAGAAGTAGTTTCCATTTCTTCAAATTACACAATGACTGTTTTGCTTCTCTTAAAGAAGGCCAGCAAAGGAAATTGATAAAGCACATTCACCTTTAGTGAGATGTGCTGAATGCTTATGCTAATCCATCTGAGACATGGAGCTCACAGTGAAAATCCACATTGCAGTGGTCCTCTATTGTGAATTCCTTTCTTCAGAGAGCACTGTAATTCCCTGTTTTCCTGTTGTAATTTGAGGATGTAGTAATATTAAGGCACCAAAGGTGGTTAGCCATCCAGTGGAATTACATGTAAGTAGAGATTGTGTAGGAGAGAATTACACTTAGTTTGGAAGGAAGACAACTTAGAAGACGTTTAGTGGAAATTACATACTTTAGTAAAAAAAAATAAACCCCTTGTTCCTTTCAGTTTTTTTCAAGTTCCTTGACTTATTTTAAATATATGTTTATCAAAGGATCAGAAACTGCAGTGAGTCTGTAAGACCTCATATGGAGCCTTTCATGAACACACATTGAACAAATTGTAATTTTCTTTGTATGTGTCTTCATAATGACATGTTTTCTGGTTTTGATAAAGGTTCCTAGAAGCCTGAATAGGTGTCATCTGTGACATTTACTATGAAGTAAAATAAGAGCCTAGCAGGGGTAAGTGTTGTCTAGATAATAGTCCTAGTAAAAATAGTAAGTTTGCAATTATATCTCTATAGCAGATATAAACAAGGTCTACAGTAACAGCAGGTAACTTTCAAATAGATAAAAAGAAATATTATTCAATCCAGTGTAATCACACTGGAGAATTCATCATTGCAATAATGAGGGAGTCTAATACAGCAGCTGGAATAATTTGAGGGTCTGGATAATTCTATGACTAATTACATTTGTAGCTATGCATACTATAAGAGTAATTCAATCTTAAGCTAATAGTTGGATGAAGAAGAAACCTCCCTCTACTTAAAGCATTTTAGAGTTAGCCATGCATATAGGGTTCTTTTCCTTATGCCTTTCTTCAAAGCCTGAGGTACATGATATGTCTGAAAACTCAGAAACAGATCCAATTTGTTGGTATTCCTTTCCTTTCTCATATATTGTCTGTGTTTCTATGGCAGAGAAGGAATGTTTTCGTAAGCTACCAGGGAGGAGTATTGTGAAACCTTCAGCTTGTCTCTGGCTCTGCCATTGACTTCTTGTGTGGCATTTGGCAAATTGCTTAATCTTGAGTTCTTCCAACTCCCCACCTGTTACAGATAAGTATTTTAACATCCCAGAGATGTTGTGGAAATGAAGTTTGTAAAGTGAAATGAGATTGAAAAAAGAGAAAGACAAAAAGAAAGAAAGAATCTCATTGCATTATGCCAAATTAATGTGACTATATGAGAATGAGTTGGAAAGTTGAGTCAACTAGAAGTGTGAATGCAGTGTGCACATGTGGAAGTGTAGTAAATCTTTTCCATGAGAAGAGTCCCTCACTCTAGAAGTGGCTGTGGATCTCCCTTAAGGGCTGGTGTAGAGGAGCTGGGTTATTCATCCTACACTTACTTTTTCCAAAGTATTCGAAGTCTTGCCTCCTGGATCTCAAAACCCTTC
The DNA here is from genome assembly GCA_020086605.1 of Lanius collurio. NCBI lineage: Eukaryota > Metazoa > Chordata > Aves > Passeriformes > Laniidae > Lanius > Lanius collurio. The sequence goes on from JACBWW010000005.1 coordinate 1,640,340, forward strand.
TTGAGGTTCTTGTCCCCACTGTTCTGACTAGAAGGCTGCTCTAAAATTTTGCTACTTTGATCGTCAATAAATTTTAGATAATTTCCAGCAACATTTATCCACAGCCAATTTATACTACTTTTATCTTTAGTAATGTAGGCCTTTATATTAAATAAATATTTTTCCCTCCCTTGTGATTCCTCCCAGTACCATTCTAGGCAGCAAGCATGTCTCCTCCCTTTGGTCTGCTAAAATGAACCTTTGGTTAGCTAAAATGGACTCTCCTCATTATGACTTGTAAGACAGGCCTTCTGTTCCCTGAAGATCCTTGTAACCCTTTTCTCCACTTGTTCCACTTTTAATTCATTCCTTTTGAACGTGGCAGCTCATCAGATTTACATGCAGCATTCCAGGGAAATCCTATCCCAGATACTCTACATCTGTAGTTTCCATCATACTTTTTCCATCATACATTTTCCATCATCTTTATCTTATGGTTAATGGGTCCATCCAGGTTTTTCATTTCTGACTAATTTTCAAGCAATCATCTGCTACTGCAGAAGTTCTTGGAGTTAACATAGTCTCTCTCTAAGGGCATGAAGCTTTGCTTTCAACTAAAGACTCTCCTATGTTGCTGTTGTTCAGGTTCTTCAGGTCATCCAATTCTTCAGGTATGACAATCTCAGTTTTTCTGCTTGCTGAGGATAGAATCTGTCTTTTCAGAACCATGAACTTCATTGAATCCTGACTACCTTTTGTGCTAAACTCAGTCCTCCAAACACTGAACAAGGTTTGTCCCAGGACTGACCCTTGAGAAAACTGGATTTTCTCCTTTCCTGGCTGTACCTTTTCTTTCTACTCAGTCCATACTCATTTTCCTACAGCTTCAATGTTTACCATCTTTTTTCTTTTATCCTGATTTTCATCCTTTTAGGTGTGATGATGGTTCACCACCCACCAGACCGAATGCATTACTGAAATCTGTGTGCACCTTTCATTGTTCCCTCATCCAGAAAATACATTATCTTCCCTAAGAGAGATAGCAAGCACTGTATTCCATTTGGCATTCCTGTGACCCTCTTTCTGTTAAGTATTTGCCGTGAAGTGGGGTGCCATGGGGTGCCTGAGGAACTGTTAACTGGCTGGAATTGCTCCATCCAGCCATGCCACTTGGGCAGTGCAGGTGCTTTTGACTCTGATGTTAAAAACATATGGTGGGGTTTGTGAGGAAAATCTGAGGACTCAGGGTCCCATGCACTGAGAACTCTTGCATGCTATTGAGGTCAGGCTTGCAACTGTGTGTTTGGTTGCTCATCTTCCCCTCCCTCCAACTCTTCAGTTACCAGCCTATTAGAATCTGGTCAATGGGGAGAAACAGCAAATACCAGAAAGAATAGTGTGCTCTTGTTAATTCCTGTTTGGAAATCTGACTGGTTGAAATGGTAAATGTCTCAAGAAAAGGCTGAAAAGGGTCCAAAACATGTCTTGATTTTGTAATGCCAGCACACTCAGGCGAAGAAGGATGAGATGAGTACTTCACTGGCGACTGATCTTTGGGGGCAAGAAGGTAGTGCCCTGCCAAAGTTGCCGAGGTGGCTTTAAGCCGGGGTGCTGAATGGGCATGACTGAACTGTATTGTGCTATCTGATCCTTTTGGGTGATAGGATTGGTTGAGGTGGTATCTGGGTGCCTTGTTGTCTTTTTTGTGGTATAACTTGAACCCAAAAACCTTGGTCCTCTCTGAGTGGGAGAGGTAACAGATAACAGAAGAAGAACAGGGTAATGAAAGGCACAGGGTAAGTGCAGAGAGAAAGGAAGAGCTCATGCAAGAGGGGAAATAACCATGTTTCAGGGAGGGACTGAAGCTGTTTCTCTGAAATGTGACAACAGCTCTTTGTTAAGGACAGCGAGGACTAATACAACATACAGCAATAAACTTGCTCACTTGGTTTTTTATCAAAGATCTGAAAAGGTAGAAGGAAAGAAATTTGCACTTTGTTTGGTGTTTAGTTCAGGTTATTTTTTTAAAAATTGTGTAATGAGAACACACTGTCCAAATTTTCATATGCAGATTCAATTAGTGTTCAGTTAATTAGCCTTTACAGATGAGATTAACTTAATTACATAACACTAACCTCTCTTAATAACTATTAAGGGTATGAAGGCTGTCTTTAATAAAATTAGAAGGGCTATATGTGTTTTTTAAAATCTGAAATGACACACACGTAAATTAAACCAAATTACACACAGAGGACAACCATTAATGGTAACGATCAAAGGAAACAAACTATGTACATTGCTCAGAATCAGGCTGCTTAGAAGTTCATGCTGTGTTGCTCCTCTTCTCTGCTGGCATCCTAGTGATTTCACTAGGATTATTACTGGAGATGATGTACAGTCTGGGGTCATTCCTTCAAAGAGGGTTGCAGACTGATACAAGGTTGCTCTAATTAAATGTTAGCTTGTGTTAAAAAAAACATTCTTTTGGGTGCTAAGTTATTAGCAATTTTCTTTTTCAGGTGGTCTAAGGAAAAAAGACATGTGAAAGCCCATTGAAGGCTAAAAATCTGATCCATGAATGTCATTCATTGTCATTATGTACCATAAATAACTGTATAGATTTTTTATCTCTTGATATGAGGTGTGCACTCAAACAATGATGCTGTGCATATTAATATCACAATGAAACAGAGCATCACACATCTGATATAGGGTAATAGGCGTGGAGCATGTATGGGACTAGTTATGGGATATAGCATCTTTGGCTTCTGAGTCACAAGTTTGAATCCAGGGTATCTTGGTAAAGTGACTGCCATCAGATAATAACTGATACTTTTCAGAAGGCAGCAACAAAAGAAGCCTTTTTCCCTCGACTGTTCTTGCATGGGTAATATTTCCCACTTGCAGTGAATTTTGATGGGCTCATCACATCCATCTCTACAGAGCTCAGTAGCTTTTGTGACATTCAGTACACTACAAAATTCAAGGGCATTCTCTAGGACCCATTTTGGAGTCCAAATTTTGAGTAACTGTCAAGAGCATGCACCTGCTGGATCAAGCTTTGTGGCCCTCTTCAAACCATTTTATCTCATGACCCTGAAGGACTATAGTGAAGTTCATAAACCACATAATTTGTTTTCTACCTGTAGGAAGTTGAAATGTTCAAAGCATCCTCCATACAATCTGAGTCATTTCCCATTTGCAGCCATGAGATCTGCAGGTATTGAGCAACTAAAAGGAATAGTTTGTACATTCCTCATGTTAAACACCCCAAAAATCAAAATGCATTGCTTTTCTCTGAGATACTGCCTCTTTCTGAAAACTGTGGCTTAGTGCCTACAACCATTTTCAGCAAGGAGGGAAGATGACATTGCAGCAGATTTTTCCTTGCTGTGAGGAACTAGCAAGGTGAATATGCAATGAGAAGGAAATTGCTGAAGTATCTGTCTTGGAGTGGCAGCATCTATCGAAGAAAAGGAGAGGGGATACTTGAGCAATTGCAGCCCTTTCATGTATGCAGCTCAAGCTGAAGCTTCAACATTCAGTATCTCAAGAGAAATGGTTGGCAATTACCAGACTGTGCTCTGTCTGATGCAGACCCAAATCTTGTTCTCTTCCATGGAGTTTGTACCTGTATCCCTAAGAGCAGGATTTGGCCTTGTGAGTGGTTCTATCCTCAGATGCAGCTGATGATATGTGCTCAGATGAAGGGAGAATGCAAATTTCCTGCAGGGAGGCAACCACCAGCCATGTAAACAAAGAACCTTCTGGGTGTGCAGCAGTCAGCCCACTTGAGCTGCTGTTTCCATGGTATACCAGATGCTGTCAAATATGCTTTCTTCAGGGGAAAGCATACTACTCCTGCATTATCTTGTTTGATGATGGACTGTCCTCAGGCTGGTACCTCACTGTATGGGCCATGGCGTGACAAGTCTCCCTTGGCCCTACCATTTTCTGAGTTGATGATGTTAAGTCACATTCTGCAGCTTCCAAAAAAAAGTAAAACTTAAATGATTTCTTTTTCTTTAAACTTGGAACATCATTGCTAACTATGCTTTTATTTGTTTCTAGGAAGTGTTTAATGGGCTACAGTTCTTCCTGATGCACATGGTGTCATATCATCATACTGTGTATTGTTTTGCTTTTCTGTTCCCTTCTGTTTTCCTAAAAAAGCAGACTACATATTTTACCCTGTTCATTCTCTTCCTAATACCCATGTTGCTTCGTTATAACTCCTGGTTTAGGGAGGTTAAAGCCACTGGGTACAAGCCAGCAGGTACCATTTCTGAACTTGACTGAAGATCACCCACTGGAGAAATATGAGGAAAGGAAGCAGAAGCAAAGAGAGGTGTTCTCTACTTCCATTTTCTTGTAAAACAGCAGCTGGTGGTGAGCTGGTGCTTGGTTTTATCATAGATACTAAGTAAAAATGCAATTATAAACATGGACAAGTCTGCAATAATTGCTTGGAGCAAACCAACCTCAGCCAGGGTAAATAAGTTACCAAAGCACTTATGAGGCTTGCTAGGCTTCAAACATGACTCACGGGAGTAGGAGGATGTTTTTAGGGTGCCTGTCTACTGGAAGCTGTGTTTGGGGATGATGCTGCAAAACTGGCAGAGCTGTGTGCATGTGGCATATCCCCTCACTATGTTCTGAGTCCATGCAGGTTCATTGGCTTTCCTTGTGGCTATCAAGAGCAAACACAGGTGCCTTTTTAGGACTCCAGCTCCTCCAGCTGAAAGGTTCCTTGGTGTGTAAGGGATACATGCACGTGCTCTCTGCCTTGCCTACACTCTGGCCACCAAAGCTCTGTAGGGTTCTGTGTGTGCTGTTGGCTTCTCTTTCCCAGGCCTGTTAACACAAGACCTGCTACCAGATGCTTACCAGGCCCCTGAAGGAGGCCAGGACAGCAGTGCATCCCAGGGGTGAACCTGGGAAGCAGGTAGTGGAGCGTATTATGTGTGTGCAGTGGTGCAGGGCATGAGAAAGTGTCCTGGAGAGTAGAGAATGAAGGCTTCTTTTACTCCTGAGGATGCTTTCTCAGAGTCTTTCCCAGGTGCTTTTCAACTCCTTCTCTTCCCCCATCCTTCAGGCTTGTACTTCTTGCTTTAGGGAAAAAAAATTAAGTGTGGTTAATTTTAAGCCAGTGCAATTATTTAGGAGTCCTGGAGGTGGAAAACCAGTTACTGGTTAACAGACCTAATTTGAAATGTGTTCTGCCTGAACCCCCTACTGTAGTGAGCCAGAAGCAGTTATTCCAAGAAGTGGGGTTTCTGGAAGGCTTTTTCACTGAATCATTTAAAGCCTAGGCTTCTTGAAAATGTTAATATCCTGCTGGCTCACTGGAATGCAGCTGGTGGGTACAGCAAGGGCAATACCTCGGTGCGTGCTCGCAATCCAAAGCACAAGTGAGCAGGCAGGGTTCAGGCTGCAGCGTGGGTGTCCTTGCTGAAGGCTCAGGCTAGGAGGGAAGTGGGCTGGAGAGCAGAGCTGATTTGGCATCGTCCCACAGGGCTGGAAGTTCCTCTGCCCTGACCAAGCAGTGCAACTGTGATACAGCAGCGCTTTGCACCCCTCGTGTGACCGTGCCCAGTGACCTCGAGCTGTGCCCTATGAGGCGCTGGTGCCGCGGCGTGGCTGCAAATGCCAGCTGTGCTTGTGCAGGTTGGGGCTGCTCTCCTGGGCACAGCGGTCAGAGCGTGCCCATGGGCTGAGCCTGCTGTGCCAGCCTTAAACAGCTGCCTGGAGATCAGCGCCGGGGGAATTTGACCCCAGGATTCCCCCTTGCATCAGTAGACAACCTTTATTATGCTGAAATCATAGCAATTGCAGGCTGAAATCCTGCAGTGGCTGGAGTATCTCTATAGCAAAAATGCCAGTTGGTGTGAATGTATATGTGCCTTTTCCCCTCCTGCAGTGTCTGCAGATAAAAGCCTTGCTTAGTTAGCTGTATGTGTATTTGCGGTATTGCAAAGGCTTTGTCCACCTTTTTTTTTGCTAATGGATGAGGCTTTTCTGCTTTCCTTAGTAGTAAAAAAATTTTCAGGGGATAATATATATTCTTTTCTGGCAACATACATTCTCCTCAGGCTGTCATCTAATCCACCTCTTTCATAATTTTATCCTTAGTGTGTCTTCTTACATGTCATCCAGTGTTTTTTGCAGCTAAAGGAAAACCTAGAGTTCTTGCCTCAAACTGGACACATACAGAATAAAAGTATTATGAGTCCAGGATTTAAAAAAAAAAAGCACAACTGTACTATAAGAGTAAAAAAAAAAACAATTGAAGGTCTCTATGAGAGGAGTGTAGGTGGTGGCAAGCGCTTTGCTAATTTGGATAATAAGTTAGCATCCAAGGGTGCTAAGTTGGATCACTACTTTTGGTTACCAGATTTTCTTTTGCTTAGTGTGGTAAAATGCTCTCAAAACATACACACATTAACATGGGCTTGTTTATTTATGTCAGTAGTAGATGTATTTACAGTATGTATTTTTCTAGCTAATATTCTGTGGCATGTCATAAAAACCAAGAAAGATTCAATATGAGACATAAGTATTCTACATTGTTAGTGAATTTTCTCTGAAGAATGAAGATATATCACAATAGTCTTTCTTCCATTGATATAAATGCAGATTAATGCAATCAAATGTGTTACTTTTTCCATGGACAAGTTATAAACACAATGGAGTACGGTTCTCAAATAATGCGGGTTCATTAAAACAGATTTTTTTATGTTCACTTTTGGTGATATATTTTGCACACCTTCTTTAGATTGATCAATCTGAATTCATTTAAGACACTAACAATTTAGTATAGTGGCAGGTATATTTAGATAAATGGATACCATTTTTCAACAATTATGAAAATAAAACACAGTAAAAATACCAAAAATGTGTAAAACTAAATGTGTTTATTATTCTGTAGAGTGTACCAGCTGACTGCCATGTACTAAACTCTGACTTGGCAGGTTTGGGGTTTTTTTAAAAAATGTGACTAAAACCAAAACAAGATGACCTTGCCATATTCCCTGGGCTTCCCTTTTGTGTAGTAAGTAATATACTTATCCTCTTATTAATTTCTCTGTTAGTTTTCTACCCATTCGCATATCCGGAAAAACTGAGTCAGGACCAAATTGATGAATTTAGTTTAAAAAGAATAAATCATGAAATGGTAACAGATTTTGGAGTGTAAAATGTTGATGAAAACATGCTTCATGACTGTCCAGGTCTTTTTTGAGGTTGGAATTTGTTTTTCCAGCCATTATTTCTAGACTCTATGTATGTCACATGTGGACAGTGATAGAAAGGTAAGTTTATGAGTTAATACCATGGTTCTCCTGGCTGAGGTTCAAAGCTTTGTGTGTGTTAGAAACAGTGTGTAATAGAGCTTCTGCTGTGCACTTCTCTAAAATACTGTGTTATTTTTCTTTCTTCCAGGGTTTTTGGGAAAACCACACAAAACTCATAACGGAGTATGGACCTGTTTGTGGGTAAGCTTAGCAGTGCTGTCAGCTTTCTTCCTTCTGGCTCTTGCTCTTTCAGTTTGTGGGGTGGGAAAGGAGAAAATACCAAGATGTTCATCAAAATGCAGAGTGTAGTGTTTCAGTCTGGGGGACAGAGGTGGAGATGGTTTGATTACATGCAGCAAGTACTCTTGGCTTATTTTAGTTCAGCATTTGGCATTGGACTTCATTTTTCTCTCTCTTATTTTAATTATGCACATAAAGTTTAGTCCTTTTCAGAACTGTACAAAGCTACCAGCCTTCAATATTCTCTTTTCATGTGCATATTCTTTATATTTACAGGGAATAGTGGAAATAATAATTTGTCATCTTAAAACCCCCTTAGTTTGTGCAGTAGTATGAATTTGATTCAGCTGTTGCTATCTATATTTATGCAAAATTCCTAAACTTAAAATACAATGAAGTAGAGATTAGAAATGAGGCATTCCTCCCTCTGTAGCTCAGCTGGGCTATCGTAGCAGTTTATTGGAAGTAAAGAGGGTTTAAGCAGTGTTTCTCTTCATAGAAGCCCTTCCACATTTCTCTGAATGTCATTTCTGCTCCAAGAACTACTTACTTTCCAGTTGCCATCATTTAAAGTGGAAATGTTTTGTGGTGTCTTCTATTGTTGTGGACAGTTGACGTTTGTAGCATAACTATTATTTCAATATATAATTATCAGGCAATATCCACAAAATATAGAAAATGCCATTTTTCCCCCCCTGCTGTCTGCAAGGAGTTTAAGATACTTGTAAGAGAGCAGGTATGAATGTCTGGGTGTGTACATATTTGATTACAAAAGATACCGATATCCTCTTTATGCTCTTCCAGCAAAAAAGCTCTAGCAGAAAGACATCAGACTCAGGCATTTGATGCTCTAGTCACAGCCACCTTGTGGCATTTATGCTCAGCCCTAAGGACAAAGTGCTGCAAGAAGTGATGGAAATAATGAATTTCAAGGGTTAGGTACTTGTCTAGGAGGAAATAATACAATGTCTTGGCTGGCCAGGAAGGGGAAAAGGTATTCATTAATGCAGTGGCAATTTGTATGTTGTGTAACAAATGGAAAGTGACTGAGGCTTATTATCTTCATGACCTTTGGTGTGATGCCCTTAAATGACAATAATGTAAGAACACTGGCATTCATTCCTCAGTATACTCCCCTCCTTATTAATATCATCCCTATTTTTTTCTATGCTGAATTTGAGACAAGTTGCTATTTAGTCATCTGTCTGCTCACTCAGCCAGGCAGCCAGGCAAGGCTATGTCACTGGAGAAAGAGATGTATAATTACAGTGTGTGAGCAGATAGAAAGTTTCATTTCTCCAATCTACTTACAGACTGTTAGGGAATGAAACCTCTGTGAGACTTGCATGGACTGCAAAGCTGGATGATGGTGGTTGTGGTCAGCCAGGATTGTTCTGCCTCTTTGGGATTCTCTAAGTAGGAAGTATGAGCAAATTGAGCATAAGTATGCTTCACTCATTGCATGCATGGAAAACTGAATTTGTGAGGCATCTAGGAGGCTGGCAGAGAAAAAAAATGCTGCTTTTTGATGTCTCCCAGGAAAACAAAGCTGCAAACAATTCTGTGTTTGAGGTAAGGTATATTTGTAGTTGAAGGAGCATGTTTTAAAACCGGGCTTGCGAGCTGCTGTTTAATAGGTGGGGTATGTGTCAGGGGGTATTTATCACAGTCCTGTCAATTAAAGAAATTCCATCTCCTTCCCTATAAGTCTTCAGTGTGATTCTTTTTGTGGTTCTTTGAAATAGGCAAATAAATGGTAGGTGTGTTTATGTGTATACTCCCAGCAAAGTATTGGATCTGGCAGATGGAAGAAGATGTGGCATTTTTCTTTTCCCAGATTGAAAACTGCTTTCCAATAAGCATAAAGAGCAATGATCTTTATTTCTACAGTGGTGAAGTGAGTTGAATACAAATCTTTGGAACTGAAGCCTTTTTTTCTTCATAAGGTCACTTGAATAGTCTGAATGATACCATCACAACTGTTTTCTTTTGTGTGTGAATTGGTTTCCTTGACAACAGGATGTCAAATCAACTTTTCAGCTTTAATCAAGTCAAAACAATATATCCCTTCCATTCCAAAAGGCCTCAAGTCGGAGAGAATTATTTCAAGTAAGGCTTTTGTAGGTCACAAAGGCTTTTTTTCCCTTTCGCTCCCATGTGTAAATCCAAAGAAGAGGTGATGGTATTGATATTTTATAAAGAGAGACAATACAAATAGTCCTCAGTTGTGAGTTTGTGCTGTGAAAACTGTTTGTTTTCATACAGAGGTGGCCCAAGATGGAGGCCAAGGCAGAAGCAAACAGCTCTGGTTTGGTGCAAAAGCAGAGATGGAGCATTTCTATGCAACAGGGGAATCCAAGCCACTGATGTGACTTTTGAGGAGGTCCTACAACAGAGTGGTAGTCTTTTATTTAGCTATAATTTGGGTACTTTCTATAAAAATGCTTCCTCTACAATATGTGTGCTCTTTCATTATAGCAAAAATAAAGTTGAAAAAAATCCTACTTGGAAAACAATGTACTGATACATATTGAGATTTGCCTTGAATATTCTTCTATTCACATAGGAGTTCTGCAGAAGAGTAGCCCTGTTCGCTGTGGAAATTAGTGATTTACACTACTCATTTTTTTGATGAATATTGATGCTTTGATACTTTATTTTCACCTCCACAATACCCAGTTGTTCCATTTCAATTGCAGGTTAATGGCTACTGTTTGCAAATAGGTGATAAAGTCAGAGAAATAAAGAGGGATAATGTATTTTATGGAATCAGAGAAGCAACTACTACAATGTGAGCAGAGGTATATAGAGAGATAGTTTTACTTTCTACATACACTTCATATGCATTTGACCACTCTATCGCAATTGCATCATTGTGGCTTTACAGAGCTGTAAGCATGTACGGCTGATTTGGAGTTAAAGAAATCTGCCAAGATAAGTAATATATTCTTGGCCCAACAACACACTACCAGTGATAGTAGAAAATATGACACAGCCCTGAGTGGGAAACTTCTCTGGGATGGAGGAACTTATTCTGCCTTCAACTGTAGCAGTGCATTTGGATGTGGGGAAGAATGTAAGAAATCATAACATAGACCTCGCTGTGTGTAATCAAAGAATGAGAACAGATTAAAATTCAGTGCCATTTGTGGCACTCTTTCTTCATGCTGTTTTGCATCTGAAATAGCTTGAAGCAGGACAAACCCTATTCTAACTCTGCCTTGACTTGAACACTCAACTTCATCCTGCTGTGAGAAGTCTGAAGATGTCTGTAATAGAAGCTGTTTTGTCACTGGTGGGGCTTGGGGCTTTCCCATTTAGTGGATGGAAGAGGGATGTGTGTTTCTGAGATTTGGGCATCTGGAACTTTACTCAAAGCCTTTGCCTTCCATCTGCCCTCATCAAATACCTTGGGATAAATCTAAGGTGGATAGGGCAGGATCTCCTCCTGCAGGGAGCAGCTGATGTTTTCATCATGGGCTGAATTTAACTGAAGAAACAATGTCTTTATTGCTGTTCTAATTTCACAAGGTTTTTTAACCCTTCTATTTCTAGTCTTATTCTGCTTTCTGTGGAAAAAGTAATTCCAGGACAAGTATTCTCATCTTTGTTTCTGAAGGCTTATGTAAAGAAATAACTTAGTTTTATGAAAAAATCTTCTCCTGTTTAATTTCCTCTTTTGCACTGGGGTGGTCAATGGACTTACTACCTGTCCTTTAGTTTGATATTTTAAAGAATTTACTTTTCATATTTCAGCTAGAGAAAAATCACACCTGGAAAATTTCAGGGAAAAACAAGCTTCCTGTTGCTGTTTTATAGCTCTTCATAGTCTCTGTTTCACATGTAACCTGACAGGGAATTCTGGTAGTCTCACTTGCCTGGATTTTTGTTTTCTGAAAGCGCAGTATATTTTTTGGTTGCTGTCAGGTCTTTCATATTTCATCAAGATTTATTTTCTTCTCCCTGTTTTCTCCTTTATGTGTTGTAATAGGGCTCTTTGACTCTATAAGATTGTTGACCAGCCCCAGAATTGCTGTTGTGGGTTAGAGTTATCTCTTTCTTTCATTAACTACCTGCAATTGTACAGTACAGCAGAACCCCTAACTTTGAGCACGTGAGTAATCACATTAAAGTCAATGATATTACTCAATGTACTTCAAGTTAACCAGAAGTCTGTCTGCCTTGCTGAATCAGGCCCATAAAACAATTGCATCTGTGCCTTAAAAATATTTTTAGTGCTGTTGGTACACATAAACACCTAGTTCTATTGTACTTGGAAGAAGTTAATGGGGAGAAAAATATTTCTCCTCCCTCCCCACCATCTTTTGATAGCACTTTGTATGTAGACAGTTTAGTTTCTCTTCTGTGAAATGTGTTAGCCATTCCCTCTGAAATGGAAAATATTATTGCATAAATGGACAGAACAATAGGACAGTCTTAATGTTGTTAAGTTAAAATTTCAGGTGCCTTTTCTGTTATTATTACTATAATCACTATGAGGATTTGTTAATAGTAACCTATTTATTTAAAGATGTCTTTTAAAAAAGAACTGAAACCCAAAAATACTCCTAGCAGAAACTCCAGGGCAGAATTCATGGTACAATTCTACATCGCCATCTGAATCCACATGCTTAACCATAATTAGGTATTGGTTATAGTTGGCTCCAGTGGTTAAATCAAACTTCTGGAACAAGCCCTGTGAGTTACTTTTGGGTATTATCATCATCAGGTTCTCCTCTTGTCTCTAGAGTTAATTGGTCTTAAAAACATAGCCTTCTGTGGGACTGATGCCTGAAGAGTTACCCAAAAGGTGGCATACCACACGGTTCTGAGAGCTGGAATCTGTGTCACTGTTACAGGTGGAATAGTTTTTGTGGCTGCCTGATCATTATTGGAGTATTTTACATTCTATATAAGCTGATCTGTGGGCTGCAGTTTATTGGCCAAATTTACAGTAAATTAGTTGACTAGTTTATTTCTGGCGCATTTCAAATGTACTTAGGTCTCTGGAACATTGCAAATTGATACCTAGTGTACTAGTGATGTCAAAGGTATTTATTAATGAGCGGCTCATAGCCACAGACAAATCTGCTGTGTAGGCTGCGACCTCCCGTGAGAACTGTGCAACTTGAGCTTGTGTACTCTGTGATGGTTCTTGATTTGTTACTGTAGCCTCTGGCTGTCCCAGTAAGGTCCAGGGACATTTGTGTTCTATGTATACACAGAACTCAAAAGCCCACCAAAAAGTCACAGTTCCAGCCCTCAGGGCAGACAAAGCCATTTGGATGGAAACCTTTGGTGCAAGTGGTGATCTCTTCTGTGTGCAAAGCTCTCCCACTGCTCTCTGAGGCTCCAGACGTGGCCCTGGGGTGGCCGAGCTGCAGGCATGTCCTCGCTGTTGTGCTTTTTCCCAAGTTTATTTCCTCCTTCCAATTCCCCCACGACTCTACTGCAGCTGTTTAAGCCAATGTAAGTCAAAGACCTGATGTAATCTTTTACATCTTTTCTGGGAAGAGAGTGCCAAGTCCAGCCATATGAGACAGGCATTTTATGAGCTCTTGGCATGGCAGCAAAGGACACTGCCTGTCACCTGCACCGTGTTCCTGATGCTTGTTTCTGTACTCACAGTGTGTGCAAACTGCTGTGATTGTAGCTCCAGCAAATTACTATTTGTGTAGGAGAAAATCTCCTGGTTGGTATGGCTCCACTGATGGATTTGGCCGGACACAGGACAGCTCTGTGAGATTGGCCAGAACTGTGTCAGCTCCTAAAATTGTACCATATCTTAGCATCTGAGGAATGTGATTAAATCTTGGTCTGCTTCTGTGTGTGCATATAGCAGCTATGGCTAGGAGAAGGTTTCGTCTCCATTTTCTCCTGCAGAAGTGTTTCTTCTTGGTTCCTTGCACGCTGGTACTATGCAGCATTTAGCTGTTGAAGCATAGTCCTTGTGAGCCCCATTTTAGGATTATTTGAAAAGTAAAGTTTCTTTAAAAAATGTGCTGAGGAGTATTTTACAGCTAATATACAGCACAGGTGATCTTTGATCTCTGCTGCCTGCTTCTTAGCTAATTAATGGTTAAAATTATAGTTTTAAAGGGAATTAGACTGCTAAACAGATTGCTTCTTCTTACCATGCTACACCTGCATACCACAATGTGTCATCCTCATTCAAGCAAGGGGGAGGAAACATTCTGAGTTACAAAAACTGGTTTCTTAGACTCAGTTTCACATTGCTATACCGTCTTCATCATCTGCTGAAGCCCGTATTTGTTAAACTTCTTAAGAAGGTGTAAAGTCCACCTTGTCATTCCCTCTTGCCCCTTTCCACCATTTGGAAAGAAGCAGGTGGGGGGCTTTTGAAAGACTGAAAAATCTGAGGCATTATTTCAGTATACCAATCCTCCTAGAAAGTATGGGAAACAGCAGCATTGCAGATTTAGCTGTGCATATTAAATGCTTTCATTAGAATTTCCTACAGCACTCAGAAGTATTGATGCAAACCTAAAGCAGAAACATGCAATATGCAATGTTCAGTAGCTATTAATGGCCTCTGACTTCACTCACTGTGTATCTGATTATGAACTGGTGTTCCCAGTGTCATGCATGGTAATTTTTTAATGCATTTCCTGAATAATTTTCCCTCAGTCTGAATAGAGGGAGGAAAATGCATCATGCTTGTGTGTGTGTGTGTGTGTGTGTGTGTGTGTGTGTGTGCACCCTTCCTGTTCTTGGCAGCCTTTGAAGGAGATAAACTTTCATGCTCAATCAGGAACTTCTCCTGCCTGCCTTGCTCACTTCACAGGAGAGTCAAATTACTGCCTCTCCAGGTGACTCCCTAATGCCAGTTTCCCCTTCTTTCTGCCAGCCTAAAGAAATCCAAAAGCAGCTTGTGACTGTGCCATGAGAAGCATTGAGCAAAGGGAATTTCCCTTTTCCACAGATGCCACGCTGGGTCTGGAGAAGGATCTGGAGAAGAAACTGCAGATCAGCAGCCTGTTATATTGTCTGCAAGCCTAGTACAGGCTGGAGCATCCATGGCTCTGTCCCCTTGTCATGCCAGCTGCTAGGAGCCCCAGGATGCACGTGCTGGTTAGACCTTCTCTGCCCATGCTGGGGAGCTCATGGGGCTTCTGACCCTTAGGGCAACAAAGCATTGCACAGGAATGGATTTAGGATGTTTATTAATTAGTTTCTTAAAAATAGTAGTATTTTCCTTTGTGAGGATGAGTACCCTTTGACAGCTATCTACAGAGGCATTTCTTATCAAGTGCTGCCCTCAATGCCATTGTTCAATGGTGCCATCACTTCACTGGGGTTTGTTCTGGTTTTGGCTTTTTCCATTCACGACCTTGACTTGTAGGATCTGTATTTATGCTTTTTCACACTTCCTTCCCTCCCCCCCTAAATATTTGCTCTGGATTTTTCTTTCTCTTACTTCTCTCCATCCTCTTTAAGTCTATGCTCTCTTTCCTCCATGTTCTAATTTTTATTACTCCCTGTTTTTCTTTTCCATGTTGAGTTGAAAACAGTAACATGACCTGACAGTTTTAACGTTATTCCAAGGTTTTTATGTAATTCCATCAATTTTTTCATTACTTTTTTATTGTTTTTTCATACATAGGTTTAGTTTTTCCTCTACCTTATTAGTCTGGGGATCAATTTTAGTCTACTATATTTTATTAGTAGAAAGGGGAACAAAATATCTCCTTTTTCTTTGTTGTTTTGGCACCATCTTAAAATTGCCCTTTTTCTCTGTTTGACTACCTCTTTTCTTTCCCTGGAGAGTCTACTTTATATCAGACCTTCTGCTGGCAGTGAACTGGGTATGATTTCATCAGGCAATAGGCAAAAGTCTGCCCCACTGCAGAGGAAGAAGTTGGTTTCAGCTGTTACTTTGTTCATTTGTTTTTTCCTGTCTTGGGGAACATGGAATGAGCTGAGCCACCATTACCCTGGGGATTGTGAATCTTTCTTTCCCTCCAGTAAATTTAGTGGCTAAACCTGAAGGCTTGTCTTGTTTTAGTCATACCGATAAAATTCTACAAGTATAATTAAAAAGCTATAGTAATGTTAAAAACCCTCCCATGCAGAGACACAGCAGGTCTGCAATGACAGACACTGCATCAGGGAAAAGACTGACCATGAACCCCAGCAATTATAGGGGGATGCTCTCACAGGAGCATTTTCTAGTCTAACTTTATTAAGATTCAAGTCATGTCTTGTCCCAGAATCTCCTCTCTGCCCCATGCAAACAAGCCTGAAAACAGTGGTCTGGACCTTCAAGCTGTTGTTTACTTCAGTGTAGCTCCATTACAGGCATAGAGTCATGACTGTTGGAGGATCTTGACCCAATATTTTTAGGTCTCTCTCATGTTATATAACTTCAATATTTCGATGATGGTACCTACTGAATAAAATTAGGTTTTGTACAGCAAATTTGAAGACATACCCAGACCTCTTAAAGTGCTTTACAGAAAAAGGAGTGAGTTGGGGACAATGTTCTGACTGTGTAAGGTCTAGCAGCAGAAATTTTATCACTCAGCAATAATCCAAGCTTTTCTGTCAATGTTGGAATCTATTTTATTGAAAAAGGATCTTGGCAAGGACACTGGGAATTGCTGCAGAGTCTTTCAAAGAGACATTATGAGAGGATCTTGGTTCTTCGGGACCTTTTATTGTATGGAACATCTTATGAAATACTCTGTGTGAAGGGCCAAAGTAAAATGTTACCAAAGCAGCCTAACAATTTTATATGTCCACTGGCTGTTTATTTAGGCCAGGAGGAAATAAGCTATGTTTGGGGCAGGAGAAAGAGAAAGTAGGTCTCCTAGTGCAGTACAGAGACAAATGTTAAACTAGGTCAGATGGTAATGTAACATCATATGGAAAGGCATTAGTTTTTAAATATTAAATTCTATTAAAATAATTTAACTTTTTATTTTTGAAATAGAGAAGTATATTACAAAATGAGGAGATTATTATTTGAATTACCTAAACTTATTCTTACTATAGACCCATATTTTCTCCTGTCTCAGTGGCATTTTTTTTGCTTTTGTCCTGTAACTAATACAATTGGATTTTCATCAGTAGTGAAGAACAGGAGCTTGTTAAACTACCATAACTTTCATCCTGTTTATTTCCTAAGCAAAATATTTAAGCAAATGCACAATTTGTAAGCCTTGGAACAGACCCTGACACCTCTTTCAGACACCACTGTGTTTATACCTACTCACAGGACTGCTCTGGCCATTGCATTCAGCATATTTCCCAATCTTTTGCCTCTTCTGGGCTCACCATTTTGGATATTGGATTTCTGCAGGCACACATGTATTCCCTGCACTGGCTGGCACATGCACATGGCTTCCCTGCACTCTGAAATCCACAGGCTGTCTCTGCTGCCAGAGGAGTGAAAGCAGCGATCACACTGAGGTCAGAGGACAAGGGGTGTTGCTGGCAATGGTAACCCTGCCATGCAGGCAGCATTGCCTGTATACTGGAAGGTCTCTGCTGGATTTAAAAGGCTCCAGGTGAGAAGAGCGTAATCAATAATTGCAGGTATGAAAAGCGATGCCTTCTTGTGCTTTCCTACCTTTTCCCCCTTACTTCTTTGCCTACGGGACACGAAGCATCTGAATCCCCCAGACGATTGCTCATGCATTTACATTTGCTTGGTTTATAGCAGGATTGTTCCAGCTTTTGGGAGGGGCAGCTATCAAAGATGTACAGGCACTGCCATTGTGTTTTATTGTTCCAGTCTATTTTTCCCTGAGAATGTAGGTGGGAGTTTTTCAGTGGGTTGATTTTGTGGTTTTTTTACTTTCTCTTTCTTCTAAGAATTTATAATCCTTTTATTGTCAGTCTTCAATCACTTTTGATAGATCAATATATTTACTTCAATGATGGTTCATCCTACAGCTGTGCTTGTATTTATTTTTTCTTTTTGCTTTGTTTTAGGGGTTATGAATAGATTCAGGGGATTGTATCTCTGCTATACCTCTGTCTTTGCGTGAAGATCAAGTTGCTTGAACTTGGCCCAATATCTTTATATTTAGAAGGAATGTTAGGTGTATACACTGGTCTGTGTTCAAATCGACTGGTTTTTTCCTTTTTTTCTAAGTAGACTTTGAGCAATTAAAAATGCCTTTTTGTTCAGAATTCTCAGAATTCTTAAGTATGACTACTGATGTTTCCTGCATGCTCAACTGGAGGCAAGGGCTAGAGGAAACTGCTCCTGCAGACTTCCGAGATCCAGAGGGTTTGGGTAGTAACATAGCAAGGCAATGTTGAAGGATAACATGGACTTAAAAATGAGGCGGATCCATGGGAATCCTGTGGTCTCCAGCCACACAGCTATGACTGAGGCAGAGGGGAGATATTCTTGAGTCTACATGTCACTCATGTCCTCAGGCAACCAGATGTGGGCCCAGGACAGCTGTTCAATGCAGCTCTGAAGACAGCTGACTTGTGTAAAGCAGTGTCAGTGTGATTTGCTGTGATCTAGCTGGGGGTCAGTAAATGGAGTGGGTGAACAGGACCTGCTGGTGAAGGTGAAGGATACACCTGTGGAAGAGAGGGCTACATGTACTATTCCACCCCCAGGGATTTGGGTTGTTTCATGAGACAATGATGTATATGCAATTTGTTATGCAATTGCCCCTTTCTCCCACCACAAAGAAGGGAGCAGCAAAGGAAGTGCGTTTGTTACAACTGATAATAGGTACAACATGGAAAATGGAAAATAGGTCAGCTAGGCAGTGCTCTCACTAATAGTACAGTTTGAAACATGATCCATATCTTATGGCTACACATTAAATATGGGGAAAACCCCATGAACCTGCATGGATTTCAGTGAGGTTTAATAATTTAAACCAGGTGAGCATATTAGCTGTTTGTAGGATGTAATCCCCATAGTTGCCTTACCAGAGCCATATACACTCTGGGGTTTGGTACATTCATTTTTAGGCTGAAATAATTTTCCGTGTTATGAAAGCTGTGACTCAACTACCTCTCAGCAGCGCGTTGTCCATTTGTAGCAGCAGATTTTCCTGGAAGTCATTACTTTGGAGTGCCATTGTCAGCTGTACACATCACTCCTGCTCTTCTTGTCCTTTGTGGTGCAGATTTGCTCCTTGTGGTTAGTGAAGATGTTACTACTGATACACAAGCTATCAGGTTTTTCTGTTCTTTTCTTTCTTTTCTATCTCTGTTGAATTGCAGTTTCCTTTGTCTTCTGTGTGGTGCACTGAAAGAGGTTAGGAAATTTATCATGGTTATTTTTAATGGGTTTTTAAAGTCCCCCACAACACAGATTGAATTGATTCAGGAAAATTTCCTGGAGCTGTAGCATTGTACTATTAAAAATAATTTTATCATTGCATTTTTTCTGTAAGAAAATACATCTTTTTTTTCCTTCTATCCTATAACAAAGCCCTGCTTTCTAATGTTTTTACATGGTCAGATATTAGCCATTTCCCTAGATAATTTAGGTTGGTCATGTGCATTTTTATTATAAAGAATTCTGCTAGTGGTTTCATGGTAAATGCATCAAGCATTGGAAAATTAATTTTATTAGTGTACTTTTAATAATGCATTAACAAAATTAATGGGTTTGTGTGTGTGTTTATCCTAAGAATGTATAGAAAAAGTACATGCTGCTATAGGTAAAAAATTAATCTTTTCTGTGTGCATTTTGTATGCTGTAGCATAAAAAAGTACATTCCCAAGAGCTCAGTAGGTGGTTACTTTATTTTTTGTCTTTGTTTAGACATATTTTTTTTAGGCAGATTGTACCAGAAAAGCAAGTCCCAGTGACTGTCCCCCTCGTGGCCAGTCTGACAAGCCTTTCCTTCCCTGAGTGAGCCTCTGCATTGCTGGCTGGGATCTGTGTCTTTATTGCACGCAAACCAAATGAATGAGTTGCTTACGGCTTCCCACTTATGAAACCCTGCTTTCACTTGCTTAAACTATAGATATTTTCAGGCTAGTCACCATGACCAAGTCAAATGTCACTTCTTATTCTACAAAACCATCTATTACATGTGTAGTTACATGAAATTCAATTTTGTTTACTCATTCCATCATGCTGTGTTTATGATACGGAAAGCCCCCCAGTCTATTTAGTCCTATCTATTATTGAAGAATTAAAATATTCTAATATTAAGACATTATTATTTCAGAAATGCATGCATCTGCATTAACATAAGCAGAGCAAAAGTATTAAGAGGGATGGTGTACAATATAATGTAACTCTCTCATTGATTTAAGATCAAAATCCCAGTTAGAAAGAGTAGACTGAAAGAAAATTATGTACATATTTATTTCAGATACATTCAAAAATAAAATGTTGTTTTGTCCACTACTGCTGATCCTATTTACAGGAGGCAGATGAGCTGTCTTGCCTATAAAGAAATGAAAGATAAAGTGCAGAATTAAAACAAACAGAAACAGCCTACTGATTTTGAATGTCTCTGTTCCAAATGCTGCTTTTGAAGATCTGTATGAGGACATACTTTTCAGCAGACAGGGGTACTTGGTGTGTTCTGAAAGCCTTTTCTTTCCTTCAGGGCTAAAATGGCTAAGCAAAACCGGAGAAGTGAAGAACTCCAGCTGCACTTGAGTTCTGGCCATGATAAGTAAAGCATACGTGAGGTGAAGGTCGCAGAAAGGCAGAGTTATGGATGGCTTTTCTGTGTACCCTGATGTCAGGTCTCAGGGAGCAATAATAACACAAACCTCAATTTTATCATGGTCAGAAATGCTTTATGAGAGGCAGAATTCAGATTACACGGGTTTTGTTTTAGTTGCCCTGAAATGTTTGCTTTTGTGAAGTTTGATGGGTGTGTAACTATAAACTTTATTACACTTGTGCTTTTAATATAGTCAACCTGCTTTATTGCCTACTGTATCTTGTGATGTCATAGTATCACAATTTATATTTAAATCCTTTGACCACCTTCCTGTTTCATTTTCTCCATATAGTCACGCATGTGCTCTCCTCCTTTTGTCTCCTGGCCGCAAATTTTTCTTGGATCTGCACAGTGACACACACATGCTCCCCGGCTATCTGAGACACTGAGGATCCTCCTTGGTTTCATGGACACGTGTTCAGATAGGTCCCTCATACTTTGCTCCTAACTAGAAATGAGAATAAGCATTCAGCAGATCCCTATCCCTTCCTTATGCGGGAAAAAAAAAATAAGAAAAAGTTACCCTTGTTTAGACCAAGAAACATTGTCTGCTTATCCTCCTCAGCCATCTTATAAGTTTTTCTTTTCACTCTACTGTAAAAATAGGTAGCACTGTTGAATATAAATAATAGAATCATACAAATCCATACCAATGAATACTGGGCTCATAGTAGCAAGTAAAGTTTGGAGACACAGAAAGTTCGCTATCTTCCAGAGATAGTCTTCCCTAGAAATAATAATCCAGTGTTCTGGAAATAGTAACCTGATGGTTTTTCCCTCAGGGTATGGCAAAGGAGTACTTTAGTAGTGAATTAGGTGCAAAGAGCAAGAGATGAGACTGTTCTCATGCTGCATCTCGAAAACCCCCAGAAAGGCCAGGCACAGAAATATGCTGAAACCCACAGGAAGCGCCTGCTGCACCATCGCATGAGGTCAGTCAGGCATAGCGCACTTTTTCGAGCTCAGACAAAACAAGCTCTGGTGAAAATGCCACAGTCTAAACACGAGTAACAAAACACAGACTAATACAGCCCAAGCTTGGTGGGAAGCACCATGGGAAAAGATTTAGAAACGTTCTTCCTGCACTCTTGCTGAGGTGAAAAGCTCTGAGGACTTTCAGCGTCACCCAGTCACAATAGCACCACGCACCCACACAGGAGGAGTGACTGCTTTCTTATTAATATCACAGTACTTCTCATTTCCAGTAGCATCCTGTAAATGCAGTACCCTATTTCCAGCTTTCATTTGGCACTAATGAAGTGGAATACTGATGTAGCTAATCAGCGCTAGCGGTATGATGCAAGCACGCGGTGTGGCGGCAGTGGCAATCATCTTAGCCCAGTTGGCAGGATAAAAATAACCCCTGCCAGCCCTGGTAAGCTGCAGCTCCCTGGCTGTGGAGGAGCACAGCCCATGACTCCATGGCTCTGCGCTGCCCTGGAGCCCAGCTTCTGCTGCAGCCCACCTGAACAGAGAAAAGAAACAATTGTTATCTCTGTCCATCCCTTTTGCTGCTTCTCTCCCTGACCCCTGAATGTGGGCATGAGTTTTTGTACTTGCACTTAGGTCTGGACTCAGATTGCCTTCAAAAACCAAGTGGATGTAGATTGCCGAATATGCTGTATAATTCAGAGGTGTTTTTTTTTCCTCTTTGTGGCACTTTGTGAGCTTAATTTAATCTCTGTAATTTCTTATATGCGGGTAAATGTCATCTACTTCATTTCATGAATGAATTAACACAGTCATGCAGAGGCTGTGTCTCCTGCACTGCTCACTTGGAAGGGGGAAGGGATTAGTAAATGTGTGTGACACCCTCAAGGTGCTAAACTCCAGGGTTAGAGACACTCAGAAACAAATTTCATTTTCACTCTAGTATAAGTTACTTGAAAGACCCTACCAGCTCTGTACCTTGTAATGGCCTCAATCAGCCCTCCTTCTCCTTATTGTCAACCCTAAATATATTACTTTCATACCACAAGTCTCTTACTGCACCTGACAAGGGAGGAGCTCTTTTAAAAATAGCTGTGCTTTTAGTGGTGGGGAGAAGATAAATAATCCCAGAATTTTCTTCCTTTTTTGATACTTCCTTAAGCATGTCAGAAAGCAGAGGCCTTTTGGCAAGGTGTGAATTTGAGATAGCGCAGAGGTTCTTGGTGTGTGGAAGAAAGCGTTTTTAATCCTGGGTGTGTGGACAAAGAGTTGGGTGCATAACCATACAGAGCAGCACAGGAAGTGTGTGTGAGCAAGCATTTTATGTTACGTGATATTTTTAATGCATCCAGGAATTAAATTAATAGTCCTATGTGCTTATTTTAAAGCTTTCACAACATGAAAAGAAACGTAGCTCATTGAAAATGGAAGTGAGGAACAATTTATTCTTAAATAGAAATCACTATGGCCATGTCTCTTTTTTCCACAAATTTACACAATGGGTTGGATTAGTCTCTGGATGAGGTGTGTGAGTGTGTGTGTGTTGGCAGAGCTGCACTTTGAAACTTTTCTCTGAGCCTGAGACTTCTCAGTGCTACCAGGGCTTCATTTTCATGTGAAGTAATTTCACCTGTTTCTAGGGTGTTGTGGTTTTGGGGTGGTGTTTTGGTTTTTCTTCTCTTAAGTGTTAATAGGGGCTTCATGGTTCTCTAATCTGGAGATGGTCAACTTGTGAGTGCTTTATAAAAGTAGTCCAGGGAAGCACCTTGCCAGCTAGAGTCACAGCCTAGGATGCAGAACAAGTGGCACAGGAGTTAGTTCCCAGCTGTCCGAAAGAAAGCTGGCATGGGATTTCCAGGTGTACGTAGCAGCTGAGAAGGACTGTTCTCACAGGGTGTCAACAGAAATAAAAAAGGTAATTTCCGGCAATTCCCATTTCCTCCACACCTGCCTGTCCCCCAGTCCCTCAGATAGAAAATGGAAGATGTTACTTGTTTTCCCCACTGTCACTCCAGGTTATTTAAGTTGTAGACTCTACAGGCCTAGAATAAGATTTCTACTTATGAGTATCTCCTGTCAAATTAGGGCATGGGGATCTTGGAGACCTTTAGCTGCTAATATAACACAAATAATAATGGGACTTGTGGTACTTGACAAATTTGTCCCACTCCTTTCCTTTCCTCTCAGACCAAATAACCCTTTCTGTGCAGACTGTGTTTGGGTTTTGCAGCTGTTCATTATGTATTGCTTAGTCCTACCCCATCTGAATTGCCTGCGAGCACTGAAAGGGGACAGTGCTATGACAAATCAATTTGCTGACCTCTGAAATAATTAAGTAACGCTGAGCTTCAGGCCTGTTTTAAACAAACATTGTGCTATTCGTTTTTATGTTTCTCTGCCTGCAGTGAAAGGATGTCTCTAAACAAAAGAGGCTAAGTGATCGAGGAACTTCTTTTAAGGAAAGGTATCCTAAGAAAATCAGCCTTTTCCCACTGTGTATCTGCGTCTTTGTACTCCTCTCCCTCTCCCCTCGCTGTCTTTTTTTCTTGTTCTTTGCTCTTCCCTGAAGAAAATAGTGATAACATATTCTATTTTCATATGGCTCTGCAGATGATCTTTGTGTACTTAACCAGACCACAGCATAGAAAACAGAGCCTTGCTCATTGCCTAACAGCATATATATGTTTTATGATTAATGTGTTTGTAATACAAAGGGAGTGAGATAGGAAGATCAAAGTCCTCTGTGAATTGACAGCAGCACTGTAAACAAGGTGAAAGGGTTGCAGGTGTTTCCCACATGGATGTTATAAAAAAACATATGGCCCTTTGCCATAAGGTACTGTATGTGCTCTCCACCTTTTCCTGTGCAGCAAGGCAATATCGCTGTGAGATTTGCTCAGAGGGCACATCCATGGCTCAGGACCTGGGAGGTGCTGTCAGCAGCAGATGACCATGCAGTGTGGCTACAATGATCTTGGGAGCGTGGAAAGGCTAATGCTAAATTGGTCTTTTGAATTAAAAGTAGCTGATTGATCCTCTGGATCATCTGAGAACAGAAATCTGCATTCTGGGGGGATCCTAGACAAACATTGGGAAGGAAGATGATGGTCCTAAGTGATTCAGGAGGGACTGGGCAGTGCAGTGTGCTCCTTGTCTCATTGCTCAGAGCTGGACTTGGCAGGCATCTCTTACCTCCATGGGTTATCTTCTGCAGCCATGGCAGGCACTAGGTGTGGGGTTGAGATACCTAGGCCACATCTCTGCAGAAAGCAACGGTGGTGTACGAGCAAAACTGCAGATATCATTGCTGAATTGCTGTTTATTCTTGGGGATAAAAGAAAAGTTGCCATTAGTAAATGACTAAATCATTGTAAAGAAGACTGCAATGTCCTGGGTTGACCCTGAACACAAGTCAGTCATCTCTGTCCTTCTCATTAATTGCCTTGAGAGTGGTGCTTGTCTGCTCTTAGGAATGAAAGTGGTGCAGCTGGGTGTGGTGGGTGTTTGTAGCCTCTTCAGTAATTAAAACACTTCTGATGAAGTTTAGCTTATTTTGTTCAATACCCTGTAACATAACCACCTCCATGACCTGCAAGCCCTTTGGCAGTCTTTGCTTTTTTCAGAGCTTCTGGGAATAGACCCATGCCCTCTGCTGAACACTTGTGAAAGGCTTTTTGCCTGGCCATCCCAGCCTGCTGGGGCAATGGCTCCTCATCCAGACTCATCTGCTGGAGGAAGCTCACACTGTTTTTGTGCTGTTCATGTACTGGTACCACCTGCCTCACCTTCCAATGGAGCTAAAGCTGCTGGTCTAAAATGTGAATTTCTTTTTCTGTTCTGGAGGGCTGCAGTTTAAACTGAAATATAATAGAAGTTGCCTCGACAGCATAACTTAATTAACACATGCCTCATCTACATAGGAAAATTTACCTCCATATATGGATCATGAAATTTAGTTTTACTGGTGTGGCAGTGTTACAGCTGATTTCCATGTGGACAGAGGTGCATCGCCCTAAGGGTGCAATGCTACATGCATGATTTCTTGCTTCTCTGCAGGACTGGGCTTGGTATTCCCAAGTATTTGCTTTGCACTCTGAATGCCCTACATGAAAATATTATAAAGTATTGGGTCAAGCAGTGAAATGGTACTGTAGCCAAAGGTAGGACTTCTGTGTGTGAATGAGCCCTGTGAAAAGATTAACCTAGGAAAAGTTAATAAAAAGCACTATCCTAAATTATTCATGAATCCATTTGTGATGTACTTGCCCAGAGGCTTTTGTTTTTCTCAAACTCTTATTTATTAAAATCTGACAAGAATATCAGGTTTTGTTCAATAATAAATCTAAGTCTATGTGAGACTAGTGATATCCTCATCCAGTAATACAGCATCAAAATGAAGTTACATAGCAGGGGTGAATATGTTATTTACTTGGGAAGAATAGATTATTGTTCGGGAGGATTTTATCTTTTACTTGCTATTTCGAAACAAGTGAAAAAAACCCAAAACACCTAGTTGGGAGATAGCCTCTTGTTTTGTGACTGAGGCCTTGATCCTGCAAAGGATTTAAAATATATTAAAACTCATCTAAGCATCTTTCTGGTGGCTTTTCAGGTTCCAAACCAGTGTTTGCTAAATGAAATAGCTCAGGTGATCTTGTTTCATGCGTAGTTCTACTTGTCCTTTTTCCTTAACTTCAGGGAAAGACCACAGAAGTCATGCTTCTAGCCTATGGATTTTGACTTCCAAAGTGTGTCCATAAAAAACCTCATTTTTTTGTGTCCTAAAAAAGGTTAGAAAAAATATATACAGAAAGTAGGAGAATGGAGAAAAGGCAGGAAGAGAGCTTTTGCTGGTTGGGATCCAATAATGTATGTTCTTCATAGCAGTCATTCCTTGAAAAAGGCAGAACTTTGCTTAAAAAGCAATTTAAGTTTGTTTACACCCCCACCCCCCAGCATTTTCAATTTAGTAGTTGTAGGGGATTTTTTCCCCCCTTCTCCTTCTCTGCCCTAATTTATAACTGGATAAAGAAAGGAAAAGCAAGTGCCTATAACTAGAAAGTTAGAGAAGAGTAAATGAAAAAGAAAGAGCTTAGCTGTGGAAACAGAACTGGGAGTTTGGGTGACTGGTCTGAGTTGGAGGATGATGAATAGATTTGTTTGCATAAGCTTGGCTTGTGAGTCACTTTCTCATAAAAGCAGCTTGAGTAGGAGATGCTCCTGTCCCAAATTTTTAGTCCTGAATGTTCAAGCACAAAGTGCACTGTGACATAAAGACTCCTGCTGAGAGTACCATCCTGTTATCTGATGGTGGATTAGCTTGTCCACTGCTTAATTTTGTGGCGAGCTTCCCTCTTTATGTCTTGGAATATCTTTAGACCATTCACAAACAGCCTAAATATCCCTCAACTGTGCAGCCCCACTTTAAGCCAGCGTTAGTGACAGCTACTCACCAGAAGCAGAAGTTGAGAAGAGAAATATAGCTCAAACCTCTTATGATGTTAAGTCATTTATTCCCTCTGTCCTGGAGAGGGGACAGAGCACCCGACCTGGGCAAAAGTCGGCGAGGTAAGAGGGCGGGGCTTTCCGTCCTGCTGGTTTTATCACAGACAGGGGGAAAGGGGGTACCAGGGGCGGAGATGGGACAAACAAACAACCAGATCAGAGCCCCCCCGGGCTTGAACACTGGACAGACCCGACTCAATCACATGACAGGGACCCGGATGGGAGGGGGGGTCCACTGCAACAATTCCCCAGTTTTTCTTCTTTTAAGCTGAGTGTGACTCTGGTCCACTGCAACACTGTTATCCCCGTGGACCGGAGCTGGGGCTTTGCAATTTCCCAGGTTTGAAATAAACTAGAAGTGTGTCTCTCCTACACACACATTGTATGATGTATCATGGGGTGCCCCTTGCTGGTCAGAGTTAAGCTGTCTGGGTAGACATAATCAGCTTCTGGTTCAGATTTGGAATCTGGTGTCAGGAAATCGGCCCCTGTGGAAAGCTGTTTGTTGCAGGACCATCAGTCGCTAACCATTAAATGTGACAAGAAACTTGCTAAACTTGGAGAGAGGAAGAGAAAAGCAAGATGAGCATGAGAGGTCAGTATTTGTGGCTCGTCATCCTGGGTAGGCTCAGAGCAGCACATATCTTTACCTTGAGAGCTCGTGTTGCCTCTCTGATGCCAGAAAAACTGTACAAAGTACATGCAAAAGGTGCATGTAGGGAATTACCCACTTTTTCTAAAGTATGTGATCAAAACCCTCTTTAAACTGAGGCCTCAGCTCTTTCATATGCACCTGTGAGGATTCTGAATAAAAGTTTAACCAGTAATAGCTGCTTTTGCTGTGGCTGAGCAAACTGGGAAAGATGAAAAAGGCTTACCTCCACAGAGCACACCACCCATATCTAAGGTTCCAGTAGAGCCTGTGAGTTGCATTTGGGAAATAAAAGTTCCTTCTGGAAACTCACCAAAAAAAAAAAGATGATGTCTTCCTTCCTGAAGGAAGTTCTTGTGTTCTTGTTCTTCTCTGCATTTGTTTGTTGCGAGTTTTGGTGGTAGGGAGGTCAAGTTGGACTGTGAAACCTTGCTTTGGAATCAAGGTATTTGTCTGATTTGTTTGCCCTTGAAGAAATCAGGCTGCTGCAGCTTCATTGCCATGGGAACCTCTAGTTACTATATTTAATTCAGCCCAGGGTTTGCTTGTCTATTCAGTTGCTGCAGTGTAGACAGGTGATAAGCAATATATCAATACTGAGCTAAAATGATTAGGCACAGATATTACCACAGTATTGCAGCATCTGTGGTACTGCTCTTGTGTTCTGGTGTGAGCTGCCTGGTCCTCCTGTGCCTGCCTCCAACCTCTTCTTCCTCTCTCCTGGTGGAGAAAAGACAGCACTGCCTGAATAGTCTTTCTGGTCCAGTGATCAACAAAGGTAGGGACTGCAAGCAACCTCTGCTTGCTGGTGGTGCTTCTTCTTCCCCCAGCAAAGCAGCCAAGCATCGAGTGCTTGTGGGCCTTGGAAGGAAAGGTGCTGTAAAAGGGAGCTCTGCACCCCTAGAAGCTGTAGGGTTGGGATGGGTCCCAGTACCTCTGAAGCATCCACAATGGTGGGAAGACCCAGAAGGGCAGACCCTGGCTCCACAAGGTCATATTAAAATGGGAGCAGAGAGATAGAGGGTGTACAGGCGGAGACACCTCTATGACCTGTTCTTCTTCTGAAGTTTTACTAATTGCCTTAGACTTGGTAAAACTTCCTTTGCCTCCTGTTTTTTTGTTTTTTTTTTTTTTTTTTTTCTCTCCCTATTAGTGTAATGTAAGGTTTGTCCATGGCAATTCAGAACCTGAGTTGCACTCTGCTCCAGTGCTAGTAGAAGTGGTGGAAGCATGCCTTTATTGCTGTCATGCTGGGGGGACTTCTGGAAAGACTCATTAGAGACAGGGCTTAGCTATAAAAAGACATTTCATGTGGCTGATGTCAGGAAATTCAGTTTTGTAGGTCTTTCATGATTATTTGAGTTGGTTTCTAATGTTTTACTCCTCTATAGTTTGATTTAGTGATACTGCATCACTTGGTACAGAATTCAGTGATCAAAGAGTGTGTAAACCTTTACATTAAAATGTTGGCTGAGTATTGATTAATCAGTAAAAGATTTTAAGCTGTTTCCTTTAAATTCCAGGACCATGCACCTTAATTTAACATGTAGGGCTGGGGAAAGATACTGCTTTACCTAAGGGAATACATTTTCTGTGGTACTTGTTCAAAGCAAGTATATTCAAGCAAAAAGTGATGTTTTAGGGAAGGAGATGGTTCTCTGTAGTTGCCATCTGCTAAAATGATTTTCTGTTTCTTTCTAGGTATTATATTGGTCGCCAGATGTTTGTGGTGGTCTCCTCACCAGAGATGATCAAGCAAATCTTAGTGACAGATTTCAGTAACTTCACCAACAGAACTGTAAGTACACATTAAAGTTGACTGTGTGGATGGAGTTGGTAGCACAGCTAATTTGCACTCAAACCAAAAGTGGCCACAATAAAGCCATAAATAGAGGCAAAATTAAAACATGGTTCAATAAGACTTTAAGTTATATACACTCAATATATTCATTCAGTCAATCACTCTTGTTACCAGAACACTCTAAGGATGAAAGGGAATGTCCTTAGAAGAGACACACTCTCCTTGTGACTGAAGATCCAGATGGATGTTGAAGAGAGAGGGTTTCAATATCCCGTTTTGTCACTGACTTTCTGTGCAATCTTGAGAAAGTCACTTACTAGCTCTCTTCCTCAGTTTTCAATCTGTAACATGGAGATGGTATTATTTGCTTTCTCCCACATATGGTCTATTTTGTGCTTTTAGACTTCACAGAGCAGGAGCAGTTTGCTTGGGACAAGGACATGCCTCCTGCAGCCATTGTATATTAGTCATACCTGGAAATAACAAATAGCAAAGGAAGTTGGAGTTAGCAAGAATTTATACATACACTAATCTTGAAAAGCTCATTTTCAAGAGCTGCTTAGAACAAATAATGAGGGTGAGTGGCCAGAGGGATAGTAAAGAGTTCTAGCAGTTGCTCAGGATTTTACAAGGAAATATTGTCACTGCATGCTGCCTCAGTCCCATCCATTCCCTGCTTCCCTCTGGGCCCTTTGTATGCTCAAATAAACTCACATATACTCAGGAGGGTTGTTTGTGCCCTCGGGGAACATTTCTTCTCTGATCAGCTGTCTGTCTTCTGTCCCTCTGATCCTGTCTGCAACCAGTCAGTCTGTTTGCATTCTGCTTGTCTCTTTTGCTTGCTTCTTTTGGTACATGAGTTTCATCTTGTGACTGCCTATATCTCACTTAATAATTACTGGTACCAGTTGCCCCCCATTCTGCCCATAACTCACACTTGAAAGAAAGAATCTATTTTTAGACTTCTTAGGCGGAAGTTGTTATATGTGACAAGGGGCTTTTCCCCATTTTCTCTATACTTGAAAAGATTTTCCATTCCTTCCCTTCTTCCACCCCAAGAAAGAACCCTGTTTCTTCCTGTCTATAACTTGCCCATGCTTTTCTTCTTTATATTTCTTAATAGTAGACTGTACCCACTACTCCTAGCAGTAGCTGGTGATCCAGAAACACCTCCCTCAAATGAGAGAGCTTTCCTTTGAAGGGACACTTAGAGATTTGTTCTGCTCTTAACTTTAGTCAGCGTGGTTGTTTGGATATATCTTTCTCTGTACTGTCACCCTTCTCGGTGAAATTTTTCTTCCTCTCCAGGCGTTTTGTGTTCAGAGGTTTCTCTCTCTTTCTTGTGGCTGTATGTCCAGCTGTCATAGTCTGTAGCATCTGTGTTATTCTCTAAAATTCAGGTAGGTTATGCCTGCCACTAACCAGAAACCCTATGACAGAAGAGAAAATTTAACTCCTAGCCTCCCTTTAGCAAAATTAACAGTTTCTCTCCTCTGCAGGGTTGCTGTTTCTGTCTTGCTTAATGCCTATGAGTCTAAATCAAGTAAACTTCCTTCATTTTATATGCTCTCATATGCTTGTTCTATGGTCTTCTCACATACCTACAATCTTTGATCATTTCTTGCTTTCCACTTTGTTCTCCCCTTTTCCAGCCATTGCTTTTCACTTGTTGGAGACAAGCAGACTTCTGTTTCTGGGTCCTTCCACATCTAACATGGGGATCTTTTCTCCTCTGGAGTTTTCACACTGGAAGCTGTCTCCTCTTTAATTTTCAGTCAGCTCTGTTCGTGAAGTATTTGGCTATCCTGTACACTAATAATTCTACATGAATATAAATAATGCTGTATGATACATAAGGAAGGTCAGTGGAATTTGTGCAGATATGATTTGGGTTATATGCAAATAATGATTGAAAGGTGAGAGTGAGAAAAGCACTTTCCAAGTAATAGAATTCTTTCCTATCACATTGACTGAATAAATGTCATTTTAAGACTTTTAATAGGGTTGCTTCTGTTTTTTAATTTTAAAATTAGTCAAAGAAAGCTCCTCTACTTCAATTGAAGGTTTCTGTTTGCTAGTGGAAAATTCAAAATTCTAAATAGATCCCCCTGCATTATTTTACCAATTCCTTCCCCAGTGATGAGTGGTTATAGACCTGACTTTGGAGTCAATGCTGTTCACAAAGCTAGGCTAATGCATTACAGTCCAGACATGGCACATGCTTATTATTCCACCCAAAGTCTTTTTTTCAGTCTAAGAGTGTCAGCCTTTTAGGCTGAGAGGATGGGAAAGAAGGTGGGTTTGAACAGGTCTTAGAAAAACACACTTGTGCTTTTCTTTCCCCTCCTCTCCATGCGCATTTCTAAAATCAAGATTTGTACTTCATTCACCAGAGTGAAATGTGAGTTATCTAATCTAGAATGGCTCAAACAGAGATTATTCTCTCTGTAGCAGTTGTAACTACTGTAACAAACTGTCACTGAGTTTCAGGAGGTGCAGGACTGATTCTAAAAGCTAAATGTAAAAAAGTTTATATTCCGTGTTTTTTTTTTTTTTTTTGCTTTTTCGATTAATGGTAAAATATATACATATTTGATTTGGAGACAATGGGAAATTGAAATTGTGAAGGAATGAAAACAGTGGGTGTATTGGTAGAAGCCAGTAAGATGATGATTCAGTGAGTTCTGACAGCTTTTATTAAATCTATAATGCGATGTTATGTCTTTGAGTTCTTGTAAGCAGGATGACTTTAATCTGGGATTGTGCACTTGTGGACTACCTTCTGGGAAGTCATCAGAAGGCCTTTATGGAATGAGAGTGGTTTTAATCTGCTGAGAGGATTCTTTTGGAAGCACTTTGTGTCCTGCCTCTACATCATGAAAGACCTAGTCCATTTGTGCACTTGTCACAAATTGAACCGGTCTGCTCACTCATTATATAGACAAAGTAGATCTTGCATGTGAACACAAGCTAAACTACTCTTTATTTTATGTTTCTCTTTGATACTATATATTTCATGTCTTTTCTATGGATATCTTTTGAATATTGCTGTAAAAAGTCTTTTATATTCCCCTGCCATCTTCTCTTGTTTCTGAATTAGTAGTTGTTAATTCTTGCAAAAGAAGTGTTTGGTGACTGCAGATCAACTCTGCACTAAGGTTTACTTCCTTATAGAATAAGCAACCAAGACTAGTGCACAGGCTGTTACTGCCTTGTAGGCACAGGCTGTATGTATTTGTACCTGTATAATCACAGGAAGGCAAAAATGACACTCTACTTTCCCATTTAATTTGGTCTCAACTAATGTAAGCATTGTAGCCATTTAAAAACAAAAATGTATGCTGTAATATACCTTCATACTTGAGGCATATGAAGCCTTTTACCTATGTTTTTAATTATAGTTGAAGAAGAAAATATGAAAATTAGTTTATAGACTTTCTGCCAAAAATATGGAATTAATTTTAATTTAGGTTAACCATGGAAACCTCAGACAGCATTTAGGCAGGGCTGTGCTGGAGTAAATGATAACTTTTTCTCACAACTGTGTTAAGTTGTCTCTTGAATTGAAGTTTGCTTTTAAGAGCACTAAGACCATTTTTAACTTCATTACTGTGTTGTGAATGAGATAGGATTATGATGTTTGTTGCATTCTTCCAGGTGGGATAACAATACATAATCTGTTTTCAGATTATTTTTAATCTCTGCATTGAAGATTTGTTTTTCAATTAGTGCTTGAGAATCATTAAAGTGTACTTTTAAAAATGTAGGAGCAGAATGTTAAGATGGAACAATGTGAAGAGAAACATTACCTGGTACATAACTCAAATAATTCAGAAGTTGTCTGTAAAAATATTTCCTAAAAATGTGGATTCAATGAGCCCTGAGGCAAAGGTAAGTACTGGCTAGTCAAGGTTTGCCAGGCTGCTGGAGCCAGTGCTCTGTGAAGATTCGTGTGGTTATCACAAGTAAAAACTAGTGGTTGATTCAGACCAAATCCTTAAATCTACCTGCCAGCCAGTTGGAGGAGAGTGACAATTTAAAATTCAAAAATCTACACCAATTCCATTTGCTGTAAGAAGACATCACTCTTTTCTCATCAGCTTTGTTGCTACAGTGGAACAAGTAATAATGGATTAACAGCAAACAATAATGAAGTGCTAAAAATAAGAACAAAAAAGTACCAGGAATATAACGTGATACAAATTCCTGGTATCCCTTTTGAAGAAAAACTTAATTGCTTGAGCATCTTTTCATTTTCGCTTGTCTGTTCTTTCTCTTCATCTTCTAGTTCATCCCCATAAGATCTGATTATTCTTTTCACATGTCTATTACACTAAGCTGTTTCATCATCATCATCATCATCATCATCATCATCATCTTTATTTTCGTAAACCTATAAAGCTTCAGGCTTACCTGGGGCATTAAACAAATAAAATGCATCCACCAAGTAGGAAGGAACCTATTTCCTGCATTTTATTCAGTTGTGGTCCAGGATGCCTGACATATCCCTGAACTGGCTGTTCTTTCTGGTCTCTTGCTGGGGAAAAGAAAATTGTATATTACTGTATCATAAGATCTATCTAAATTTGATACAAGGTGCCCTCCAGAGGTCCCTTCTAAACTCAACCATCTTGTAATTCTGTGAATTTTGGGTCAGGCCCTCAGTCAGCAGAAATCAACATATTAACTTTAGATGACTGTACACTGATGACTGATGAACTTTAGATGACTGATGATTCTGTGTCTCCAGAGCAGGACTGGGATGTAACGACTGGCTTCAAACAGCTCAGCTCACTGGTCTGTGTGTGTCTGCGTTCTTCACCTTTTGCAAGTAAAGGACCACTTGCATGTCTCGTGTAAGATCTTTCTTGCTGCCTTCTGCCTTGATTTTTAGAGAACAGGCATCAGCCCCACTGATGTGCTGACTTTCAGTAAACAGTGGTAGTCCAGTTGTGTATCCAAACCTGGAGTCTGATCCAGCTTATGGGCTGGGCTGTTTCTTCAGTCTCTCTCTCATAAATACAGTTTTTATTTTGAAAAATGAACCCACCAGCATACTCATTTGGAGACATGTAATGTAAAAATAGTTAAGGAATGAAACGTTCTATACTGTTGCCAAAAGACACACAGGCATGCTGTCTTGAGCCTGTACCCCTTGGTTGTTTGGTTTAGAAATGTTTGTTTTCTTCAAATTGAACTTCCTAGGATTATTTCTGGTTGTGTCAATGCCACCATCGTCATCCTTTCATGTGAATTTCTTTGTTTACTTAGAAATTGTTGTTGTTAAGTGCAATGAACTCAGCTTGTAAACAGATGATGAATGAACTTTGCTGGATGGTTACTTTTGCCTGGGCACATGATTTGGAGCCCCAGTGACACAGTGTGACAGCAGGCAAGTCGGTACTTGGAAAATAATTCAAACAAATGAGAAAACATGATAAATAAATATATATAATGAGGTCTTCATTTTTCCACCCTTTAAAATGACTGTTCAGTGGGATGGCTTAATACACGAGTGATGATCTGGAGTGT
Organism: Lanius collurio; assembly: GCA_020086605.1. Classification (NCBI taxonomy): domain Eukaryota; kingdom Metazoa; phylum Chordata; class Aves; order Passeriformes; family Laniidae; genus Lanius; species Lanius collurio. The sequence goes on from JACBWW010000005.1 coordinate 1,674,960, forward strand.
ATGAATAGTCTGATTGTGATAGTTAGTTTTGAACGCGTGCTGGGTTTTGTGCCTGCAGAGAGAAGGAATGTGCTTTAAATTTTTTCACTGCTTATTTTGTAGATTTTTTTTTTTTTTTCATTTTTCTACTCCTTCATCCTGTTTCATCTTGGTTTTTGTTTGGTTCATACAGGACATGAAAGGTGACTGGCATAACACCTCTGGAGCCAACATGTCCCATGATTAGTTGCTGTGTCTGCATGTGAGCTTGAATAAATATTTGTATATATTTATGGACGCACATATATTGATTTGGGGTCTCCTTGTGATTTGAGGAGAGGCTGACTCTCTATTCCAATCACTAGAGTACTGTAGACATCAATTGTGCCATATCATATAATGGAAACTTCACAAAATATGTCTCTGTATGTGCCATGGTGGCATTTCAGTTTGTGATGCAGTTAAAGCCGTTGTGCCTGATGGCAGGCTGTGCCTTGAACATCCAGTTGTTTGTGATTTCCCTCCCTCCCTCCCTGGCTTTGTAGGACAAATCCAAGCATCAATCCTGCCACATGTACAATAAGCCTTGGTCTCCCTGAGCTGAGAATATTTGGTGCTTCCAGAAGTCATTCTGGGCCTTACAAGGATAAGTGAAAAGGTATCCAAGCAATGAATTTATTAAGACTTAAGTTTTTTTGCCTACCATTTTTTTACAGCTTCTAGATCATAGTTGTTTTGAAATCTTGCCTGATTATAGAAAGGGAATCGTGTTAGCAGGGAATGCATTTGCCTGTATAGCACTTATCTGTTTAATATTAATTTGTTTGACTGTGTATTTGTGGGTGCTGTTGTACAGCCACGTGAGCCCAGATGCCTGAGTGATTTTCCAGTGCCAGGAAGCTGAGCAAAGGCTCTTTTCCTTGTTTTGACCTGATGGCTCAGGAGCACTGAGGGTAAACAACCCTAATATCTGCTTTCTTTCCCAAGTGTGTCTCCATGGCTGTCTTCTAGACATACTAGAATACCTTTCTAGCTTGGTCAATATATATATAACTACTTTGCTGCCTTCTATACCCCATAAAATAGCTTTTAATTCAGGATTTCTTTTTTTCTTTCCCCTTTTTGCTTTGAGAGCTTGCAGGTTAATTTTTCTGAGCAATTAAATTCAGTTTTGTTTAAATGTTTTAAAGTAGCAGTGCATATGCTTGCAATAGACACTTGAAAATTAAAATAATAAATATCGAGGGTCATTTCTTTCACACTATGTAAGTCTTTTTATATATGCACAACAAATTGTCCCTTATTCCCCATATCCTGAAGCTAATAGCACAAAACTAATGTTGTCAAATGATCACTGCTGTTGACTGTAAATTTAATCAGACTTTGGCTTCAGTTACCCTTAAAGAAAGAACTGATGTATTAGTAGACCATGTTCTGTGAACCACCTGATCCTCTGAATCCCAGTGAGAAGAGGTCTGGTTTTGTGATTAGGGCTCTAGGTCAGGATTTAGGAGCTCTGAGCTCAGTTTTTGGCCTTGCTACAGAATTCCTGTGTTCGTAAGGGCAGAGCATTTAGGAAGTGCTTTGTCACCTTAATAAATGTAAAAGAGTATGTTGGGAATTTCCAGCTGAAGAGTATCATTAGTGAATGTGAGTGCTTCAGGACTGATGGCAATGGGTTGGGATTTGATTTATCTGTTAATTTAAATAGTTGTGGTGGGAGGGTTTTTCGTTTGTTCTTAAAAGAAGCTTCAGAAATGCAGATTAAAAAGTTTTAATGAAAAGGTCTTTTTTTTTCCCCTTTTAAGTAAGTTTCTATTTTGAAGTATTAAAAAAAAGCTAAAGTAGAAAAGTTAATATTATCAGATTTAATTGAGTATGTTTGAGGATCATCATCTCAAGTTTGTAATTTTCATTTGTGATTCAAATTCAGACAGGAAAACAAGTGAAACCTGTGTCCTGCTAAGTGGGAAAGGTCATTTGCATTTACCTTTGGAACACCTGGCACCTGCTTCTGCTGACCACTTGTGCTGGTTCTAGCCAGGACAGGGTTAAGTTTTTTAAGTAGCCGGGAGGGGGCGTGGCCAGGACCCTGAGGTTATTCTATACCACATCATTGCCAGGAGTGGGGGAAAGGGACACTCTTCCTGAGAGAAGGGGTTCCTTCTGGTCAAGTAAATGTGGTGGAAGGAGCTGTCTGGTATTGTTTATTGTTGGGGAGATTTCTACGTGAATCTTTTCTTTTCTTGTACCCTCTCACTGGTATCGTTGCTGTTACTGATCCTTTTCTTATCTCACTGCTGTTTCCAGTAGAATGGTCTCATCTCAACCCCTGATCTTTACCTTTCCTGCCTCCTGCTCCCCTCTGCATCCCGCCACAGGGAGAGGGGAAAGCAGGAGAGCAAGAGGGCTGCAGCGTGGTTTGGCGAGTCTCAGTGGAGGAGCAGAATTGGGGAGTACCAACTCCTAAACCAGGACTCCACTGTTCATAAAAAGATGTCAGCATTTGCTTACTTTGATGCACGTTCTTACTTCTCATTTAATTAAGTGGGCCATGACTGCATTTACATAAGTATGTTTATTCTGTCCAGAACTGGGATATTCCTTAAATGGGAGTCTTTGTTTTTTCTTTACCTTTCATGGAAAAGAGGGTGAACACAGACTCTTCTCAAGAATTTGAGTTTCAATAAAGACTTGTGAAAGTTTAGGAAGATATAAATAACAGTAGACTGGAGTGCCACAGAACAGCTTACAAGCAGTCAGTCTTTAAACACTGACTGTAGTCAAGTTAAATTAATTTGAGGATGGTCCTGTTGACTGACTTGGAGATACCCTCTAATTGACAATGCATTTTCTTTGAGTGGTGACTTACGTCTGTTTGAGGAAGGTTTCCTGTGTTGTTGTGGCTGGAGGAAGCTCTCCACATACTCCCCAAAAGCGGTGACCGGGCTGTAGCTGGGTTTGGAGAAAGCCACACTTCCAGTGAGGCTGCTATTTTAACAGGCTAACATATTTTTGTCCAGGTAGGTCATATGAATGTTTGCTTGAGACTTATGAATCTCTGATTGAGTAAATGAACACTAATATTTGTCACATGTCCAGGTGCAAATAAAACTGGCTGATTCCTCCTATATGAAGAGCTAGCAGTGATGGTGGAAACGGATCAGTTACACACAGATGAAATACAAAATAAAACCTTCCCACTTTTTTCCAGATGTGAGTTGTCTGTTTTCAAATGCTATGGGCCATAAATGTTGACAATATAAAGGGAATGCAATGCAATTGACTGTAAGGAGGCTAGAAGACCTAAAAACAAGTTTCCTCTTTCCTTGCCTCCCCATGAACAAATGAGGAGTCAGCAGGTTGAGACCACAGCTGATGCTGAGATGCACAGTCCTCTTATTTTTCACAAGAGTTATTATGAAAGGAGTTGTTTTTCAGCATGGATCTAAGTGTTTGAATCTATCCCTAAGTCTTTCTCTGGTTTATTAATGGGCTGCAGTGCTGCCATCACCATGGTATCCTGCTACCTCTTCCCCTGTGAAGACTGCAAAACCACATGATGAAATTTACATTTTTAATTCTCCACTCTCCATGCCTGTACATATAAAAATGGTTTGCAAAACCATGGGAGAACACAAATGCAAGGACAATTCAGTATCAAGAAATGACTCAGGTTGCTGTGTGGTTTTGTATTTTTTTAACACTCTCCCTTTGTGCTGTTATACTGCAGCCATCTGTGGTTCAATACCTGCTCCTAGGTATGCACCACACCGCCAGATGGATTACATACTTTTCAGCACTAATGATAGTGGCTGATAATGTGTGCAAATCTCCCTTTCACTGCTTGTTCAAGGCAGTCAAGAAATACTGAATACAGCTGTACATAATTACACTTCTTTTGAAGCTAAATCAGCCCCTGAAATTTCTGTTCTGGAAAATGGTCAAAATTAGTCAACAAAAAACCCAACAAAACAAACAAACAACAAAATCCCAAACCCTTTGCATGTACTTAGTTAATGGTATAGCATGACATTCTGTTTCTTAAATGCAAGGCTTCCCTGCCAAACTATTGAGATTTAAAGGGGGGGAGGGGGACGGGACACGGGGCCGGGCGGGGGAATTCTGCATAATGAAATTTCGAAAAGGTGGTTTTGCTGCAGCTGTAGGAAGATGCTGATTTGACAATATGCTGTGTGTGTGCACTTGTTTGTGCCGTGAGGAGTTTTTGTAGGACTACGTATGTGAGTGTCTTACTGTCTTCCAGGTGTGTGAAGGGTCCCCCTGTCTTTTTACATGCTCCCTGTTTCTTTCACGTTTCTTTGAGTTACTGTAAGGTCAGCTTTTGAAATTATCTGTTTTGGCTTGTTTATCCACACCTCTATTTTCTTCTTTATTCTATCATTCTGCAAGATTTCCCTTTCTAAACAACTGAAGAGAACAAAATCAGAGTTTCATTAGGTTTTGCCTTCCCTTCCCCCAGTTTTTTCTCCTGTTGAAACTTGCCAATCACTTTTAAAGCCTACACTGGTCTTTTCTGCAGCACAGGAGATATCATTAAGGCTTTAAACCCACTAATGAGGGAAATGTGCGCTGCTTGAAGGCTCCTGCAATATTAACTACATCCAATTATGTTAGGTAAACGTATGAGTATAGTCAAAACAGGATGAAAGCATATCTTTCTATTCAGGCCAAAAGCAGTCTTCTGAGCCAATCTTTCATCACACCTACATTGGCTATTTATTTACTGGGTTTGCAGCACTTTTTTTTAATACTGAATAATAACATTGAAGAGAAACAACACTTGCAGGCAGGAAAGGACTATCTGTTCCTAGGGCTCTGTTCCTTATTTAAAGAACATGTTTTACTGCTGGATAAAATATGTGAAATCTTAAGTCTGATGAATATTTTTTCTTGTTTAAATACATTATTGCTTCCTTATCTAATCCTGCCCTTAGCTGACTGTGTTATGAGTAGGTGGAGTGCAAATGCAGTTTGTGCTGGTCTTTGCTGCTCCTGACCTTTGATTTCTGTTGATCTGTTGTTTTTTTTTTAGAGGGAAATTAAACTTATCCTACTTCTTTGGACATAGGCTGTGAGAATACTTTTTTGGAAACTTATTCAGTCTTAATAGCACAGGTTTTCAACAGTCCCTCATTTCTAACTTCTGAAACTGTTACTTGACAGTAGCAGATTGGTTGTTTTGTTCACAGTTTTCTGAATTTTCCCTATTCTTGACATAGTAGAGTGTCATGTCCTTTGATTCCTGCCTTTCCCAGTCTACTTTTGTTTAGAAGAGTAATTAGTTTGTCACTTGTTCCAGAATTGACATAGGCTCAGATCACAGCATCCGAGTTGGCCTTTTTATATGCTTGAGCAATCAGAGTTCAGACCCAGTGCTTTGCTGTTTTCATGTCTTTAACCACATTTGGAGGTAACTCAGCTGCTCATGTAGAAAAAGTCCTTTTGAAGCCTCTGATGATACAAGAACCCTCTTAAGCCTATGCAAATGACGTTTCACAGCACAGAGAAGTGATTTGCATGTATGTACCCAGGAGTCTGGTAGTTCAGCACTGGAGTAGATGTGACATGGCTATATGTGATATTTGAGTGGTAGTCATGTATCACGCCTAAGATCTGTTTAGACTGGTTGAGTGTGGTCTTCCAAAGGTGGCCAGCAGCAGAATTCAAAAGCCTAACATAACAGCAGGACAGACAGTGACAGTAATCTTCCTTCTGGCTTATCTGCCCAGCCTCCGGCAACCAGCGCTGTGGTGACTTCCAGTGCCAGATATTGCATCTGAGCATCATTTCTCCCATTCACTCCATTGGCTAGAAATCTGTTCCCTACCCCATCCCATTTTCAATCCTTTCTATTAACTCTTATTCCAGCAGGTGGGGGTTTTTGTTTTGTTTTGCTTTGTATTTTTTCATGGATAAGCTTTTTGTTTTGAGTGTGATAGTTCTATCTGAGGACTCTTGTGGGTGCACATGTTCATTCCTCTTCAGTGAGAGTTAATGTGGAACATGTGGGCATTGTTATACTAATCTTTGCAAGATTTTGCTCTTCATTGAAAGTATTTTAGATGTAGCATTATATCTTCCAAACAGTTGGAAAAATTCTCTCTTCAGACATTCATTCAGATAGCTTAATCAATTTGAATTTGCCTGCCTTTATATTTGAGCTTAAAAGTATGAAAGAGTTTTTTTTTGTTGGGATTTTTTTTTTTTCTGGTATAATGATAATGTTCTTATCTAGCACAATGCTAACAACCTTTTGTTAGGATGTCTAAACTGGACTCAGCATTTCCACAGCAAGGCCTACAAAATGGATCACATTAGCATTCCTCATCTGGTTCAGCTCAGAAGCTAATCCATCTTAGTTTACGTGTCAGTGTGGACTTTTTCAAAACTATTCAGGCTGACACAGCACTAAGGCAGATGAGTGCTCACAGGAGCTCTCCACCATCTCCATTTCAATGGTGGTTATCTCCAATAGATGGAGAGTGGTAAACAGCTGCTGGGTTCCTAGCATCTTCTATTGATGCAGCTGGTTTGCAGTGGTCCTCTGACCAGAGCCTGGAAAGTTCTCTTCTACCTAGCAATCAACTCTGGTAGATCTGTGCTAAGCAAAAATTTTTGCCACCTTCTTTTTTTTTTTTTTGCTTGTGATCTACACTATGAAACATTCATTCTACAAGAATGAAACCTCCACAAGAAAGGATATTCAGAGACTGCGCCCTCCTCCCCACTGACAGCATGTTACAGCTACAAATCTGGAGGATCAAAAGTGAAGAATGACTCGGTAGGTATTATTTTACTCTCTAGTGAGAATTCTTCTTTATATAGTAACCCCATATCTTGGCACCATTTGTTGTGAATAATTGATAGCAAATAGCTGGCTGATCTGAGCCTTGGGGAAGGGAAGGCCCTGCCATGTGTCATTATGGGACCTGTGGAAGCACAGCTCCTGACCATGACCAAAGAAAGTCACATGACACTTGCCAGTGATGCTGATGTATTGCCAGCATTTAATTCACCACACTTAGAAGGGAAAGGGAAGAAGATGAGGAGAGTAAAATTCAAATTTTTACACTGCATGGCTCACTCACACCTCTCCAGCATAATGAGTCCTCCTTACTTTGGGCACATCTGGCCACTGCACATTTTCATGTTCATTTATCTGTTTCTGAAGTGGTGGCTCGAGGAGACTCCATTTAGCCTCACACACACATATTCAGCTACATATTTACAGAGATCAGGAAACAGGTGTCCTGTAGCAAAAGTAAGGGATTGTCAATTATTGTTAATTATTTACTCCTGCCAGCCTCCTCCCACTGGTGTTAAGCAAGAGAAACAAAAATAATTACATTTTTTACTGAAATAACATTCCATTCCTCTTCTTTTCCTTCCATGCTTGCTCTTGCAGTTAAGGGTTTGGGGAAATAAGTAGTAAAAACAAGAGCTATCTTGCACTCTTCTCCTCTGCTAGATTAATTGTAAGTTGAAGGTACATAAGATGTTACTTTTTTTCCCTTTTCAAGGCAATCGCAAATGACAGTTTCCCCATTTCCTTTTCCATTCTCAGTATGTGCATTTAGATGAAGCTAAAACTGCACTCTTGCACTTTTCATGCAGCTTTCCTAAAATAATTGTGAATAATTTAACAATGGCTCAGAAACATTCCAGTTTAACCAATCATTGACCTTCAGTCAAGTTTTAATGTCATCGGGACTATATTGGTATTTCATCAGTTCCAAAGAAGCTGTACTGTCACAGAGGCAATGGTGAGCTCCATAATTAAAGTTGCCCAATGTCTCCCATTACAATGTTTTCTTTTCAGTAGATTAGCGTAGTTTAACTGCTTCAATTAGTATTTTCCATTTAAAATTTTTCAGTCAAAATAGTCTTGCTATTTTGGAGGTAATGCCTAGGGAAAAGTTTGGGTTATTTATTGATTATGAGGAAAATAAACGCAGAGTCTATTTCTTTGGCTTTGGCTTTGTTCCCTCTAGTGTTAAGGGCTGGATATAAAAACCACTTTGAAAATCTGACCAAGCTGCTTAAGTTTATAAGCCCCTGAAGAATCTCAGTAAACACAGACTCAACAAAAAATTATTAAAGGAGACTGACTTAGTACTATCACTCTCTGCTGACAGAACTCTACAGATGACTAAGAATTTCTACAAGTCATCATGTGAGCTTTATGTCTGAAGGAGGAGAATCCTGCGTTTGTGTCTGATTCATTTTACCTGAAAGATTTTTGGGTTTTTTTTGTGCAAGGTTAAAACATTTCAGGATATTATTTTCTCTTAAATTTGAGAAATCAAATAGAGATCCTGTGGGGGGAAAATGGTATATGATAACATAACTAAAGAATTGGACTCATTTGAACTCATTTCTGCATATGCTTTAGGATATGAAGACTGTAGTAAGCCTAAGATTTTCAAATCTCTTAATGCTTTATTTTGCTCTCTAATATCCTCCTACTATAATTGTTATTGACTGCAGTAGGAATTGATAGTATACTGTATTGTCAGCAATAAGAATTAAAAAAAAAAAAAAAGACAGCCTTACCTTAGTGATTTCTGAGATTTGATTAGGAAATGTGTGGAAGACAAAATTTTCATGTCATTTCTGATTTTAAAGAGTTGAAAGCCAAAATAAAAATAAAGAGTTGATTAAAATAATTTGTTTCAGTTACAACAACTTTGAATGTAAACAGAAAGTGGTTTCAATTTTCAAGATAAGGTTATTTTGTTCCAAAAACATCTATAAAAAGGTAGTTTCTTGGAACTTTTCCCCTTCTTTTCTTCTGGAAAGCCTAGAGAAAGAAATTGATTTTGCAATATTTCCAGTTTCTTGCAGACCTCATGGCTTTATTTAAATTTCTCTAACCAGCTCTGGTTTTATTTTTGTTTAATGTTTGTTTTGAATTTTTAAAAGGAATGTGCCCTCCCTAGCTGGTGTTTCACTGTGTCAGATGTTCTTTAAATGCCCTGGCTGCTGGATAGCACTGCCTTGGTTTACCCTCCTTGTGGTCAAGTGGGGTAGCTCTCATTTTTTCATGGTTTTCAACTCTTCCATTTGCATTTGTGGTAGCATTTATATTATATTGGCAGTGACAGCCACTCTTGCTTGTAAGAAGTTTGGTTTGTCCTAGGGGTAAGATTTATTCTAAGTAAAAAAATCAGGATTTTAGACATGTCACAATAGGTTATTTTTTTCAGTTTCAAGATCCCTTTTATTTTTCAGGCTGCTGGATGCTGGGGATGTTCAGCATGAACCTGAGGTGTGAGAGAAGCAGTTGTACAGATGCAAAATGAGTTCTTGTGATGTGGGAGTGTGTGCTGTGCTGGCCAACACTGATGGTTGGGAGCTACAACTCCCACCCACCAATAAAGCTTGGAAGTGGGGGCTTGGAAGTGCATATACCAATAACTTGCAAGTGAAAACAACATGCTGGGTGCACGCAGTCAAGTGTGAAGTGTGTGCTGAGTATGGGTACAGCCTGGCAATTTCCCTGGTGTGTGGTCCTTCCAGAGAGGGAAGCTTCTTTCCTTCTTCATTTAGGAAATCCTAGCAGGCAGAACTATGGCAACCTCCAGTCAGGTTGCCCGTTGCCTTTCTATGTGCTGTCCGGGGGTTAATCCTCAGTGCAAGGCTGCAGGTGTCTCATTCTCATGGCTGGCACACGCTCCTTCCCCGGGCACTCAATAAAAGAGAATCTAAATCCCAAATCTCGCTCTGTCCTTGTGCATGTTGGCTCAACTTCCAGCTTGTCTGTGCCCGAAATGCTGGTGCTGGCTTTTTGGGCACCATGAGTGGGCAGAATTCAGGCTCTGATCCATCCCTCTGATTTCATGTCATGGTAACAGTGCACTAAAACTGAAGCAAGAGTAGTGAAACAGGTCCCCCAAATGCTGCATCACCTGAAGGAAGCCTATTTGACCAGAAAGATCTGTGAGCTCTGTGGTGTGGACTACTGTTTGTGGGGGTTTTGTTGTTTGTAACATTTGATCTTATCCTAGAACTCTTAAGACAACAAGATATAGTGATGTGCTTTATGTTTCATAATCCACACTACTTCCTATTATAAGTCTAAATGTTTTAGAATGCCAAAGTAGCTGATATTGTTAATTTATTTGAATGAAGTACTTGCTGAGACTCAGAGGAGTGTTTCAACCTCTCTCCTTGAAGAAATCAGAGTGATGTGAGCAACAGTCTGCTTACAGGTTGGTTGTGAAGTAAGGCTGTTTTACAGAAATTGTGAGCTCCAGGGACATCATAATAAGTCCTATAATGTCATCTGTGTGCAACAGGACTTTATTATTGTTGAAATTGTCTTATGAACCCATTTAATTCTAGATATGCTCAAATTAATTTGTAAGAGGCAAATGAACACACATTATTTCATATAAGCATGTCAAAACATGCTTTCATAAATTAGGATTTTTTAAATTTATTTGATTGAAACCAGGTAATAACCACAAATATGAAATCTTGGAAGATAAAATGCTGAAAGTGTGCTGTGCAAAATCCTGAGAAAGTTTTATAGCCTAGCTCTTCTTGAGGGACAAATAAATGAGGAACAAAAGCAGCTACTGCAGTCAGGAAAATGCACTAATGTTTTGACAGATAGATGTGGAAATCTTAATATATGAAATTTGGATTTTTTTCCCCGATGTGTAAATATCCACTTAATGTAATTAGAAAGAACTGTGAAGTAGCAGGCAGGGAATTCAAATTCTTCAGCTGAGCAGATACTACAAATGTGATTTGTTGACAACTTCTCATTCTGCTGTTAAAGCTGACCTGGAGTTTTCTTTCTGAATGACTTTTCAAAGGAAAAGTAACATAAAATGTTAGTTATTTAGCCAGGCAGTGTTCTGACTTGGACTAGCAGCATATGCTTAGACAAGGAGCAGAACAGGAGCAGAGCAGTATTTCCTATAGAGTATCCCCGTAACATCTGACTGCCCATTGTCAGCTTCCTAAGCTGAAAGCTGTATTCATGTTTTTAATTTTTAATAGCCCTTTTCGTCCAGTAGTTTGATTTAAATATCATCTTGAACCCATTTTTTGTTTTTTTAAAATTAGGAGGCTTCACAAGAAAACTTTATCAACTTCATTTGACATTGTTTTGAAATTTTCTTCTTGGCGTTACGGGGAAAAGGTGAAATACTTTTTCCTTGGATTGTTTTGCACATATTGGAGGTCATTGCTTTGTAGTATAAATCCCAAAACATGTGTTTCAAATTAGATAAATGACAGTTTGAAGTATATTTTGAATATCAGGATGTTGTCACATGGGAACTGGGGTATTAGACAACAAGTTTGAGGGGCTACATGGGAACGTGGAAGATTGATAGAAACTTTTGAAATGTCTTCCACCTTTCGGTCATAGTTTGCTACTTAGCCTCTTGTTTATTTTCAGTGTTTCTTAATGCTTTGAGATTTTAAGCTAGAAATGCCTGTATATAATTTTATTTCTGTATTGGAACACCTAAGTGGAAGAGGTCAAATGAAAATTCTCAATAATATATGAAATACATGAAGAAGTGATGTTTCTTATATATACACCCTTCTCAGAATAAAAATGTTGCATTCAAGTGATGTTTTTAAACTAAGCCATTGATAAGCCTCCTCTTCACCTGGCTAGTGAACAGAAGGTCCTAGGCATTTAACCCCTATTTGAGAAGCTTAATTTGGCAATACAGATTTAAAACTCTTGCTCAGACATAGCTAATGTTCTGAAGTGCGTTGAATCCCTTGGAGCTGCTGATTTCAGCAGCTGAAATCACCAAATGGAAGCTTAGCAGCTTTGAATCTTGTCCAAGGTAGGAGATCTATGAATATTGTGTTTCGAGGGGAGATGGCCCTCACAGGTACCTTTGGAGCTGGTTGGTGGTTCAGGCATTCTAGAAAATGTAGCAGCAGTAACTGTTGTTCTTTGAAAAACAATGTGGTGGAGCCAGGCTGCTTTGGTACAGTCCCCCATGACAAGGGGAGCTGCCCAGAGTGCAAGAGAAAGGCGTTCACATATTTATTTACCTGCTGGAAATCATTCTGAGGCACTCCTTTCATCTCTCTGTGAAGTGCCCTACCTATAAACTTACAGGTGATTCTTTGAGAAGATGCACTTGCAACCTTATTTGTTGAATTGACACCACATTCTATGTGGTTTATGGCATTCATGATAGAGAAGTTAGTGAATCTCTGCAGCCTGATGGGTCTCAGACTATCCCTCCCTCCCTCTAACCTGTACTCTTGCTGTAATAATTCTTATTTCCTTACTTTTCTTCCTATCCTTATCCACAGGAAGGAGTTACAACTTTTTTCCCCCCATAGTGAGTTTTGTTCCATCAGCGATCGTTTGAAAGCAGGTTAATTCCCTGACTTCTTTCACTTTGCAGTTGTAAGAAAGTCACAGCTGTAATGACCTCTCTTCTGGAATACATTTTGTTATTATGTTCATGTGAGGAAAGGCAGTGAGACCTTAAGGAAGTGTAGGACTTCTCCTACATTGCTGTCATGGCAGCTTGGACAACTCTGTGCTCATTTTGGTGAACTCTTTTTCCAAGGTATCTAACTGCATACCCAAGATATTTGGTCAGCAGCCAGGAGGACAAGCAGTAGGAGGCTGGGTAGTACTTACAATCTCTCTTGGTACTCTTCAGAAGCTTCAGGGTTGCTGCCAGTATATCCCTGGATGAGCAAAGTATGGAATGTGATGGTCCTGTGTAAATAAAAGGTCTGGGCAAAGTTCTTATGGGCATTGCTACATATGCCAATGACTGAAAGCATGGCAATATATGTGTACCAAAAGTTATTGCGGACTGCTTTCTTCCAAACACTCCTTACAGTCTGTAAAAGGAACTTTCTGGTCCTCAACCTTTCCTCAAGGAGAAGTGTGTATAAATAGAGAGGCTTTTAATAGTCTTATAACTTTATCCAATATTAAAAAGTCCAGTTATGTCAGCTGGAAAGTGGATTTAAACGTGTTTAAAAACTGCTTTTCAGCACAGCAGGAACTGTGTATAGAGTATGGCTTCTCTAGTACAACCTGGTTTTTTTTATAATACCAAAATTCCTAATTAAATAAGAGCAAGTACTTTTTTCTTTGGTTTGATTGTTTTGACCCCAAATATGCAAACTGACCACCATATGCAAACTTATGAAGGCATGGACTTAATTTTGGTGTTGCTTACACCAACATATGGAATGTGTGACTTGCATCAGTTTGGGTCAGACTGCAGGAGGCCATATGTGTTTATTTTAGCATTTATGAATGGTTATATTTACCTCATTGCAATGACTCACTTTGGTTTCTATTGACAAAACCATGACTTAAGAGAATGTTTGCAGAGACAAGAACAGATGTTTCCAGGCTGCTTTCCACAGAGGGGGGGAAAAAAGCCAGTATTTGCTTGTAAGATGGTGTTGGCTGTGCCATTTTTCCAATGAGTAATTAGGGATGGTAGTTATTAGTCAGTTGATGAAGATCCTGACTTGATAACGAAAGAACCTGCTTGGAGATGCATTTTTGTATACTCTGATCTATAGAGTAGAATGAAAGACAATTGCTGTAATCACTGAAACCAATTCTACCTTGTCACACTCTCTTGAAGTACCATAATGACCAAGGAGAACCTAAAAGCTTAATGAAATAGAAAATCCATGGACATTTTCTCCTCTTTTGCAGGCATGTTGCTTTCAAATTAAGCTGAAAACTTTTACTAGATGTAGAAAAAATATAGGTGCCGTGGGACTCAGTCGGTTCGGGGTGATCTCTACAGTTCAAGGCAGCTCCTGAAACATGCAGTTTATTTGCAAGGGTCGTGGGTGCAGGAGCTCTGCTTAAGCTGCAGCCACAGCTTAGAGCATGCCCCAGAGAGAGCGAGAAAGCGTAAGAGTATAGAGCTTAAGAGAGCTTAAGAGACCTAAAAGTCTGGTTACATGATATTATATCTCTTCCTATACTGAATATGGTAATAGTACAACATCCAATCAGTAGAAGACAGAAATCCTTATAGAATTTACATACAACCTATCAAAACTACTACATTACCATACCGTGTTACATTTTAACTCCTAAAAACTACTTCCTAAAACTACTTTTTTCTTCCCTGCCACGCTGGCAGGGTTTCTCTGACCCTTGGACCTTTCTGTATGCCAAAGCATCCTCTTCTCTGCTAAAGACATTGTTCAATCAAGAGGAATTCTCCTTCAGCTGGCCATTGTTTTTTGGTTGTACAGTAACTAACAGCTTGGTATCTTATATCTCAAAGCTAGCTTTCATTTCTATTTCACTTACAGGTTTTATATTTTCAGAATCTTTTGCCAAGCAGTCATATTTATAAGGTTTCCCTATTTCATCCTCCCCAACAACTAGACACTTTTATGAAATTGCAAAGCAACAAGAGCTTTTTGGACTTCATATGGTCATTTTTGTCCCCCTCTGGAGCCATAAGATCACCTTCTGTATCATACATACTAAAATCAAACTTGTTTTAAACAAAGAGAAAAAGGGGGACAAAAGTGTAATAGAGTATTAGCAGGGTTGGTGATTTGGGAGGGTTTTGAGTAATGTGTTTGTGAAGTAGTATCTGTCTCCATAGTTTTAATGGGAAAGGAAAGACAGACTTCAGCTACCTGGGAGCAGCAGTGTGGGATGGATGGCATCTGAGAATTTGGAAATGGAGTTCTGGAAAGGCAAATGAGGAGTGATCCTGCTTTGGGAGAGACAACTCCCGTGTGTAGCAATTGCTTCGGGTGTTAAATGGATGGGAGGCACCTCACAGGCACAGCAGAGGAGTGAGAGTGGCCCAGTGGTCTCCCATACTGGGACATAGCCCAGTGGGCAATGCCAGCCCTTTGCCCCCTGCGAAGGCTTTAATCCTGGGGTGAGGAGTTGGGTCTTGCTCCACTGTGAGATGATGATTTGTGAAAAGAAAAATTTTACATGCTTTGAAGAGATGTGGCTATAACATCTGTGTCTGCAAGGGCGTTCCAGATGGAAACAGCAGTGAACTCCAGAGTATATGACATAAATGGACTCTGTTTTGGGTTTTAAAAACATGCAACACATTGCTTTCCTGGTTCAATCAAAAGCCACTACACAATATGTCATTGAATGTCGTGAATACAGGGCATGACTTAAAACACCAACGAAGTTGGAAGGAATATGTTGCATCAGTTTACCAACAGGGAATTTTAAAAACTAATATGTGGAAGCATCTCCTACCTTCCCACTTTCATGATCTACTTACTGCAAGCGTGGTAAGATGTATTCCTGGAGATATCTCAGGGATTTTTTTCTGTTTCCTTTTTTAATAGCAAGTGTTATGTTGATCTGTTAAGTGTCATGCCACTGCCACTGATTGGATGAAATACCATATGGGCAGTTCATGGGTTTACTGGTTCCGCCTGCTGGCTGAACTGGAGGTGATGACCTGTCAGTCAAGGGGAGCTGAATGAGTAATCTTAAGAGATTTTATTAATAACTGTTGTATGAGGTATGGGAATAGTGTCTTGTCTTCATGCTACAGACTTTCTATCATGTTTTTTATTACTTTTTATTTAATTATATTCAATTTAAAAATGCAATTTCTTAAACAGGATGGCAATGCCTATTCACAAGTGCAGTTTTAGTGAGAGAAGGACAGCAACCATTTTTTAAAATAAGATTAACAGTTAACCCAGTGATGTGCAAGCACTTGTGCCTGCTCATCGCTTCTGGAACTTGCCTTGGGAGAAAGCCATCCTCCACTAAAGCTAACACACATAACTGCACGGCATTCATGAAGGCTGGGAGAACAATGACCTCTCACATTGGGACTATACCACAAAAATGTCCCTAAAGGGGGGAAAGGGTGGGGGTGGGAGGAACCCGGAGTTAGACTTAACTCTGGATACTGAAGCCCCCATGGGTACCAAAGAAAGGCTGAAGGAGACAGGAGCAAATGGCTCTCATTACTGTGGGTTGTAGGGTTGAGATTAGGGCTGAAGTTCAGGGGAATGTCAGCATGGGATTCCAGTTAAAGCTGGATCCCACAACGGCTGTGAGACTAGAAGAAAGCTTACATAAAGGCAAATGGTGTTTGCTAGGGATGACTAATGCCAGAATTAGTGCTGGAGTTACAGTTTGGATTTGGGATTTTTGGTGCTCTAGAGCTTAGTTCCTTGTTTGAATCGCAGCAGACTTGAGTGCTGAGATTTGACTCCTGTAGAAATAAATTGGTTTTGATTGGTTTTTTTAGGAGTGGGGTATGATTAAGTCTAAGATAACAAAGTATCTGAGATGTCATTTTCTGGAGTTTCATTTCTCTCTGTGTTGTCAAAGCACATGGAGAAGATTAACAGCTGGTTCTGCGGAGGTGAGTGGTTTTTAAAGGTCTTTAGAGGTACCCTTTAGGTTTTTTGAAGATTTGTCTACTCACAACACTTAGACAGTGCATGGCTGCATTAACTGCCTTCTGGTGGCTGCAAACCTTTATCCCTCACTTTTCTACCAAAGAAGTAAGAAGAGGTGTCTAAGGGAGCATCATGGTGCTGTTACCCTTCTTTGTGCTCTAGGCAGTCATTGCTGGCTGCCAGAAGTTGTCTAGCCTGCTAGTGACAACCTTGGCAAAGGAAAAAATATTGAAATACATAAATATTGAATCATGGAAGGCTACAGTTTTTCTCCCAGATAAAACAGGGACAGGGTATTAGTGCATGAATAGGTCCTACAGATGTCTGTATTGACACACTTTTTGGCATGGTTTTGTTGTGTATTGATTAGTTGTCCCCCAGGCATGGTCTGGGCACAGTTCAGGAGAAGAACCTGTACCATGACCAGAAGCAGTTTGGATATGTCTGTTATTTTTGGGAAAGGGATTTAACTTTGGGGACAGGAGACCTCTGAGTTCCATTTGGCCTCAGAGCCAGAGAAAATTCACTTGCCTGAATTATTTAGTAATACCAAGGAAGTCAAATTGACTGAGGGACAAACAAGCCAATAACTGGGTCTGAAGGGTCATCCTGAGGAACACCTTATGGGGGAGAGAATTCTTACATCAATTGCAGAGATGCCACTCATCTGCAAATTTTATTTTGTTTTCTCTTTTAAAAGCAGTGATGATTTAAAGGATTTGTTTGCAAGCAAATTCCTCCAATTTTCCTTGTTGTGGTTGATGGCATGTCTATGTGGGAACTCAGCAGCACTTGCAGGTACACTGCAAGAGATAACCATGCTTGCGGTGGTTTTCATACAGCATTGCTGTAGCAGAAATGGTTGATTACTCAGGAGGAAGAAGCAGAGAGCAGTTGTTCAGTATTTAGATAATGCTAGATGGAACATGATCCTGATTGCATTTGACTTAAAAGCAACATCCTTTGCTGCCCAAAACCTGAAATTCCACCCCTGAAAATATTACAGCTGCCTCCTACAGTAATCTTTTTTGTGATTTTTATAAGCTCAATATTTTTTAGATACATCTAGTACTTCATCCATTTGGAAAGAGGTGACACTTCATCTTTCGCTGAGATATTTCAGGCTTATTCTCACACCAAATCCATTTTCATTCCTACTGTATGAACCTGTAGTACAGGTTATGCAATTAGGAGGAAAGTGTTTGCAGAAACTATAAGGAAAACCTGATAAATGAAATCCACTATACACTGTCAGTCATGCTGATGGTATTCCAATAAACACAAACATATTTTTGCATGCCCAGTTTTAATGACACAGAGCAAAGTAATTTATAGCTAAAGTAGTTTTTCCTTCCTTGCAGCATTTATATGTATATAATACTGTACGCACCAAAAATATGTTAAAGGAGCATTAGTGACGTAGAGTGCTAAAAAGGCAATGCTATAGTTAATGTCGTAGTTATAATATTATAGTTAACAGGCTTTTTGTTCAGTAACTGGGTCCTCTCTGTGAATGTGCTGTATACAGTCTTTATGCAATTAGGAGCACTTTTTAGGGCGAATGTTTGGTTTTAGAAAGGGAATTTGCTTTCAAGACAAATGCAATGAGATTTATATCACATCTGTTATTATCTGAGTGGAGCTTTGTCTTGCAAAGGAGATTTGTCTTATAGAGTGCACAGTTTGGGCAGCCTTCAATTTAGGACTAGATGCAAAATACTTTTCCAAGTGCTGCCCTGTAATTTTTTCTGTTTTTCTCTTTTCTTCTGTATGCTATTTAAACCTTGCTTGGAAGACAAAATTGGTCATTTCCTCATGGGAATTGTTATTCTCCTCTTTCACTGTAGTTTCTGAGTGCCTCAGAAATGTTAATGTATCGTTAGCGTTTCTGAGGAGGTGATGTGATATCTCCACTTTATAAAGCAGAAGTGAAGGCTGGTGGTTGAAACAGGGGTCTGAGACTGCTAATTTGAGGGCTGCATTCAATGACCTGATTTCTTGGACTAATGCATTTCCCAGGATCAAGGCACAGTCCCTGCTGTTGATTTCGGTGAGTGTTTAGGAGCACTGCAATCTGGGCCTCAGGGTTTGAAATGAAGACCGAAGACATAAGGAAGACTTATTTAGTGACCAGCTGAGTCAAGATTTAGTGTAAGCAGCTGCTCTAGCAGCACATAAGAACTATGAAGCAGAGGGTAGCATACAGTACTTGCTGACAGGATGGTGCTCATTTCCAATTGTCTAGAGCCTCTTTCTTCTGATTCTACTGTGCCTTTGAATATTTGTAACAAATGATGGAGCACTCCACTGAGTGGTGGTCTTTCTAGCTGCACTTCTGATCCTCAGGAAAGATGTCTACTGACAAGTTAGAAAACAGAACATTTATTTAAAGAGGCTATTCAGAGAAAACAGTCCAAGATGTTTCAATTTTGACAGCGTGTCCAAGGTTTTCCTTGTTATTGTACAAAATAGAATAGCTTAGATATACATTAAAAAAGTGCCCTTATTTTGTTTTACAGTAGTCATCTGATGACAGTACCTAAGTCAGTCTCTTTCTTCAACTTAATATGTACTTTTCTACCTGAAAGCTGCTCATCTTTGCTCAAAACTGGTCAGTAGTGTCATCCCAGTGACATTAGTTTACTACACTGGATGGTGTTGCTGAGAATGTAAAACTATCCCATTAGCCTGTTTGCAATATAAAATAGGCTTCTGCATTTTACAAGCTTATGCAGTGTAGTAAGAATTTGGCAAGTGTAAAGGAAAAAGGTGTTAAGGAGAGCTGGCAGCTCCTTAAAGAAACAATATTAAGTGCAAACTCTTCCAATAAGGAGGAAAGTTAAGGAAGTGCAGTGGAAGACCAGCGTAGCTAAATTGCCAGCTCTTCATGACTCCTGAAGAGAAATTGTTTTTTTACAGAGTGGAAAGTAGGTCAGATTTCCTAGAAAAAGGATAAAAAAATAGCATGTAGTAGCAATAAAATCAGAAGTATTGAGGCACGAAATGATATTAAAGTATCCAGGTGTGTAACAGGTTATAAGAATTCATTTTTTCATGTACATTAGTACCTCCTGGTAACTGGAGAAGTGTACACCTTCTGCCCACACCCACCAATCTTAGGGTGGTTTTTCTAGAGGACATTACTTACAATGCCTGAAATGTATTTTGGAACAGTCCATTGCTGGAAGGGAACAATGTGTGCCTTCTTTGCAGGAATTATTCTGTACTTTTGTTAATGATTTAGATGATGGCATGGAGTGCTAACATTTCTTGTAGAAAGCTGGTAAGGATGAAAGATGCTATGAAAAAAAGGGCTAAAATTCAAGGTGGGCTTGATCAATTGAACAAATAATCATAAAGGGAATGGTCATAGTTGAAAAGGACACGTTCTACGTGTGACTCTTGGGAGTAACCAACTTTAATGATAAAGACTGGGAATAACTTCCTAGAGAAGGATCATTCAGAAAGAAGTCTGAAAGTTGCAGGGAACCGCAAACCAGTACATGAGTACAGTGTCATGCTGTGGTATGAAATATTCCAGGGTGAATAGAGAACTGCAGAATGTCTGGAGAAAAACAATCCATCCTTGCCTGGAGTACCATGTCAGGTCACAGGGACTGTTACCTTGAGAATGAAGTAAATCAGCAAGACTATGCAGAAGAACAGTACCAACACTGAACAAACAGTCCTAGATAATATAACTGATAAGTATATATTGAGTGAATTGGTGTTATGTGGGATAGATGGCTGCAATGTGCTTAGTGGTTATTATAGCCTTCTGTATGTATGGGCTGCTGCAAAGATGGGGAGAATAACCCAGTTTCTATGCCTGCGACAGCATAAAGACTAAAGTTCCATCAAGAAAGAGAGATTGGGCTACCATGGTAAAAGAAGTGGAGCACTGGAAGAGTTTGAGTGGGGAGGTTATTAAATCTCTGTTATTGGAAGTCTTCAGGAACAATTAGGAAACATCTTCTGACATAATATAAGATGTAATATTTTCTACTGTGGGGCTGGACGTCTCCTGATGCTTCTCGCCAGCAGAAATATGTTGTTTTCTGACTTGTTCTCTCTTTTGTCTTTTATATCCTTTTACTCCTTGGTGAATATCACTGTTTTCTGGACAGGAATTTCTTAGATGGTGGGGGAGGTTAAAATTTAGTAAATTCACAGTAATCATTTTGGTACAGAACTTCATGGGGCAGTGCTTTAAGCTACTATATTTGACCAACTGCTGCAGCTCTAAGAGTCATAGGCCACAACTTCTTAGTGAGAGTGTTCCTTATCACCAGAATAAGGACTGGGACTTGCCTTCTAATCAACATATTTTCTGAAGACTTTTAAAATGCATGTAACAATCTGACATACCAGCTGTCACCAGAAATTGTGTCCCCCACCAACACCAGCATACGGTGCGTTGGCAGTCATGTCACATGGAGAGGGAGTGTTGACAAATCCTCTTGCTAGTCACCTTAGGAAGAGAGGGAAGGAGCCAGAGTTCAGTGAAGGGGATCTCAGGAGAGCACCAGGAACTTCAGAACGAAAGCAGTCAGAGAAAGGAGTTACTGGGTTGGTCCAGGACTTTTACAAGCCCAAGAGACAATGAGTGCAGCAAAAGAGAAATTTTCTCCAGCCTCATGCATGTTTAGCTTGGTGTTTGGGACTGATTTGAACCTCTCTTCCTGGGACAGCAGTGCAATGATATTCCTGAGCAATCTTCCCAAGTTCCAGAGTCTTGAGTAGCTGTAGTTGCATTTGTGTTAAAATTTAATTATGTTTTCTGTTGACTTAGAAGCCGAACTTGATTTCCAAGCCAATGCTTGATAGCATCCTTTGTCTTCGTGATGACAGATGGAAGTACGTGCGGAGCCTCCTGACCCCAGCCTTCAGCGATACCAAACTGAAAGAGGTAAGGTGTAGACATTGCTGCTTTCATAATTTGGAAGACTTGTGCAGGCATCTGCTTTATGTAGGTCTGTATTAGGATAGGTAAAACATGCTACTTTGTGCCACTTTATTTAGACCTGAAGAGTACGTGCAGCCGAGCTTCCATACGGCGTGGTTCAGATCACAGACTGGTGAAAATCAGAATAGCTCATCTGAAGATATGATCTTCTGTCTTCCTCTATTTAAGTCAGTTTGTCCATGAAAGTGTAGCATACTCAAGAAGGACCCTTACCTCTTCCTCTCCTCTGTCCTGTTAGGAGTAAGCTTAAGTCCAGGAAAGGTTATTGCTCCCAGATGGAACATAGCTTTTTTTGATGTGCAGAGTCAGCAACTCTCATGTTAACACAGGAACTGCTGTCAGTCTATTTTCATTTCTCCATCTCCTTCCTCTTCCCTCTTCCTTTTATTCTTTAATCCTTTCATATAATAAAATAAGTCACTGGAACAGAATGTCATTGCCAGATAAATATCTCTGACTGAAAATAAATATCTCTGCATTGACCTGCTGCTAATTTCCTATAAATGTATCAGCATTTGCTCAGCCATGGAAATCCATTACCCAGTAACAAAGTCCTGTTCCAATGACACAATATCTCTTAATTAAATGTATATCAATGATTGACTGGGTAAAGTCTTCTCTCAAAGAAAAATACAAAATACAATGCCACAACAAAAAAAAAAATCACCTCTTCCTTTTTATGTTTTATTCTGAAAGGGAATCATGCTCACTCTGGTGCCCAGTCCTGGGTTGTAAAATTTTCCACTGGGCAAACGCTTGTGTTGTTTTGACATGCCGCTGTCGAAATCCACAGTAACATCTAAATGTGTCTGGCTCTCCCAGCTCTATAGACAGCGGTCGCTTAGCAACGCCGGCTGTCACCTCCTTATTATGGTAAATTCTAATTGGCTGTGAGCCTGGCGGAGATGCTGATTAATCACGACTGACAATGCCATTGGTTATGCGCCCTGACATTTGCTCTGTCACCGACTCCATCACGAAATTTCAGCAAGGCGAGGGTGTTTAAATATGCAAGCGATTAGTTGCACATGGCATGGTGGCGAGAGGAGAGTTTTGCATTTTCCTAGCAGAAATTAATCTGCCTTACTGCAGGTCATCGGCTCTTTGCTTGTGGACTAACAAAAGATTACGCCGCACTCCCCTCAATTTGTGGAGAGCAACCTCTGCCAGCACCAGCCGGGCAGGCTTGGCTGAGGAGCACGGTGAGGGCAAGAGAGGGGAGCCTCAGGGATCCTGCTCTGGGGCTGGACACGCGCGGCTTTGCAGGATCTGGCTGATCAAACTGGGCTGGGAGGAGAAGTCATGGCACTCCCTTTGCATGGCTTGGTGATGGAGCTAGAATGCAGAAATAGTGGTAGGAGGTAAAATGAAGGGCTAGCCAGTGCCTGGTAGCTGTCTTGCATGCAAAGATTGAGATCTTTAATTTTAGCCTGATAATGAGCTTTGCCCCTGCTGCCTCTTTCAAGCTCTGTGGAAGGTATGTGTGCATGGGCTTAGGGGGATCTGGAAATCGTCACTTTCTCCTCCCATTCTACAGCAAGTGGGAAAAAGAGGAGTGGTGCAGGTGTCTCTGAAAGGGTCAACTTTGCTTCTCTCTCCCATGCCTTCACCAGAACTTCATCCATCCCTACAGATACTTGCAGCAAGCTCATGTGAGGTTAAGAAGCACTGTTGAACTGTTGTGCTCCTCAGCCTTGCGTTTCATTTTCTACCCAAATATATCAGCAGTCCTGGGATTTGAAGCTAATGCAACTTAAGTCCTTGCCCATGAGCTTTTCCTGCTGTTGCTTAATTCAGGAGCCATACCAACACTTCTCAAAGGAAATCAATGTTCATTAATTATGATATCACTTTTTAACTCTCCCATATTTGGTACTCTCAGAACCTCTACAGCAGCATGGAAACAAAAATGCCATGTTCTAGGATTAGCCATACTACAGAGTATTCAGCATTATCTGCAAGACATCCTGTTTATAATAAACCCTTCCTCTCTTCTTTGAGTTACAAACACAAATTTGGTACTAATTTATTGCATAAAACCCTAGATATGCTATTTTATACATATCTATAAATACTACTAGAACATTCCTTATTTCTTCTTCCAAGATATTAATTCCTCTGACGAAATCCCACACCAAAGTCTTCCACTATGTTCACTCTGAATGTCTGCCTTACCTTTGTTCCTCTATGCACACTCCCTAGTGGTGCTGGAGAGACTGCAGATCTCACGAGTGTCTTTGGAGATTGTTTCCCCTTGAGTGCTGCAGCCCCTAGTGCCACTCCAAACATAGACTTGTCTGTCTGGATGCTGTGAGAGAGTTGGGAGCTATTAGCCTGTGACAGAGCAATAAATGTTAACAACTCTTTGTGCTCCCCATAGCAATCACTTCAGATGAAAGATGCACCAAGGGACAGAGAGCTCAGTGTAGGTTCCTGATATCTCCATTTCAGAAACACAAGAAAGAACAGTTTCAGGGCTAGCAAGAGTGAAAAGTGAGAAACCCCTTTGGCCTGGATGCTGAAGGACAAGACCCAAGACAGAGATAATGTGTGTTGCTAAGATTTAACCTGTAATGCTCCACAGAGGCACCTGCAGCTATGGGCAGAGGTGAGCTTTGCCATGTCACTTCAAAGAAGTGGTTTCATGTCACTGAGAAGTTCCCTGAGCTTGAAGAATTTCCCTGTAGCTTGGCGAGTGTCTCCAACAGCCAGCCAGCAAATGATGAAGAGTTGATTCCAGAAATTTTGAATTTTTCAAAGTTACAGGAAATGATGAAACAAGAGGTTATGGAGTTGTTGGGTAGCAAGTATAGTAATTTCTCTGTGTTGTGCAGAGAGTTGTTTTTGTAACATTTTCCAACAGTTTCTGACATCTTCTCCAGCTTTCTCTCTGTCTTTTCTCAATTTGTCTTTAAAAGCTATGCACTGTTTCGCTGTTGCTTTATGGATTTCTATGTATTGTGTGTTCTCCCTTTTTAATTTTCTTTTTTTTTAACAAGCATTATTAAAGGAATCCAGCTGAAGGAGAGTTTGGCTGTGGATATCATTAAACACATGCTGTTGTGGTAGTGAGTATAGCATAAAGCAATAGACTTGTAAGCTTGATTCTGCAGGAAGATTGGGTAGCATCCCATGAGAGATGGCACTGGAGTTGGTAGCAGATATAATAGTAAGTTCCTTCCAGTAATACTCCTGAATGAACCTCATAGTGCCATTGCTGTGGGAGCACTAAGAATGAGAAATGAGAGACAGGAGGCAGGAAACCCAAGAAATGTCACTTCCAACGCTGCCATTGACTGCCTGTGGGTGATCTGCCAGAAGCTACTTAAATTCTCTGCACATGAAGCAACTTTGTCTGTTAAGTGGGAACAATACCAATCACTGAAAGTTGATCCAAGATGTAATTCATGAGGAATTGGTGAATTATAATAGCTAGAGGCTCAA
This sequence comes from Lanius collurio, assembly GCA_020086605.1. Classification (NCBI taxonomy): domain Eukaryota; kingdom Metazoa; phylum Chordata; class Aves; order Passeriformes; family Laniidae; genus Lanius; species Lanius collurio. The sequence goes on from JACBWW010000005.1 coordinate 1,699,765, forward strand.
AGTAACAGAAACATTTCCTAGTGTACCTGTCATGCTCCCCTCAGCTGTTATGTATTGAAACAAACTGACATGTTAGTGATCTTGCTGTACCAATCTTGATTCCCTATTTAGTATTTCTTCTTTTGTTCCTCTTCTTTTTGCTGTGGTGCCTGTGATGATCCTGCAGTTCTGGACCCCTTGTCAGACTTGATAAATAGCTTTACTCTCTTTTACAGCCAACACCAGCAGAAAACCTATTGATTGTTATTTGTTCTGATGGTGCTGCAGTAGTCTTGTCATCTCTTATCAGTATGCCAGGGATCCTTTCCTCCATTAACAAACCATTTAAACAAAACAGAACACAAAAATTAAAGAAGAGACCACAGCTCATTGTAGCATTGTCCTAAATAACCTGTGAAGTGGAGTTTGTGTTGAGGCATTTCCTTCAAACAAAGGGAGACACAAAGCAGAACTTGTAATAGCATGGTAGAGCAGTGCAGAAAAATCCTCTAGTGTCACTCTCAGGCATGCAGATCTTTCATGTCCCACTAGGACATAAGATCTGACAGTCCAGCCATTAAGGTTTCTTTGATTTGCTGTTAGTCTGTGCACCTTGGTCAAAGGCATTTGGGGAATGTCTCTGGAAATTGCTGTTGTGGACAAAGCAAGTGTACTCACCTGAGGAAAAGCATATCACTAATGTAAAAACTGATATAAGAAATGTGCATAATCTTAAGCCACAGGCCAATGTCTTGTTGAGCTGCTCACTGCAATAAGCTGTGCCCAGGAATAGCAGAGCTCCACTCTCAGGTGATGGAAACAAATCCTCTCGCGAAACATCTTTCTGACACTGCTCTTTTTCTGGTTTTATTCAGGGACTTGAAATCTGGAAAAGAAGCAATTCTTGTGTTAGAGATTAATTCTTTTTCTTTCTCCTTCCTTTATATTTCATAACATTTGTGGGACTAGAGACCCAACAGGACTTCTGCTTGCTGTATATGAACAGTAAAGTCTCCAGTGTGTCTGTCTACAGTGAATATGATCCAGCCTTCTAGTTTTCAGTTTGGATGCTAATAATAAGGGGAATAATAATACTGATGAATACTGAGGGCCACATCTAACTAGAGGAATGTGACTTTGATGCCTTTGAACAGTGCAAACACCCACATGCACTGTGCATACGCAGAATCAGAAGCTAATTGTTGTTATGTGCCAAATAGCATATTGGCAGGATTTATACAACAAAGCCCCTGGCATCATGAAAACCCTAACCCCAAATGCTCTTCTTTGGCAAAAAGAAAGAAATTTGGACTCTGGGCTACTCTTGCTATTAGATAACTGTCAGATCAAATATTTACAAGGACCATATTGTTTAGATTTTTCTCCATCCTGTTACTCTCAGCCAATCTGAACACAGAGCAGCTGGGGTTTGTTTACCCACCAAGAACTGAATCTCAGGCAGGTTATGCAGGTTTTATGTTCTGACTGGCAAATGAAAATGTATGGGAAGTCACTGATACCCAAGGCAGTGTAGATCAATGTGTCTATTTCTGTTCCAGTTTGCTACGCTTGGCATCGTTCACCTCCCCTGACACTACTTTATTTTTCTTGACAATTGGACAAAGATTTTGAGGTGTTATGAGACTTGAGAATGTTTCAGTCTGGGGTCTTTGTAGTTTGCAATATTGGACTAATTTATATCCCCTAGGGGAATAAAAACCCAAACCCAACCTAGGATTTTGGAGTAGATATCCCCTGTAGCTTTCATATACAAATAATTGTCTTATTGTCATATCACGCTAATAGTAAATCAAATCCATGTGCCCCCTTCTCTATTTTCCTGGTTAGATTTACTAATAAAAATATCTTATGGCTAGGAATGGATTCCAAAGGCTGGTGGAACGTGCAAAGTGCAGAGGTGCTGTGGGATGCCCTGGCCAGACGTCTGTGCCCCTGATGTCTCTGCCAGCTGTTGAAAAGTGATAGCAACCAGCTGGCTGGTTACAGATCTGGTGATGTGATGAGGAATAAAAGAGAAAATAAGGCAATAAAAGGAAAATCTGAAATGATCACCATCTGTTTCGGTAACATCATACCTGTTAAAAAATGGATTTTGATTTTGTTCTCCTTGGCTGGTTCAGTTCATTGGCAGGGCTGGCACCAGAGATTATGAAGTATTTCACCTTCATTCAATCTATTAAATAAAAATGTATTAATTTTGTTGAGCCATTTGAGAAGAAGCTTGCTGCAGGGGACCTTCTTTGGAGAACCAAAAAGGGGAAGAAGACTGTCACATAATGTGGTGTGCACCTCCCAAAAGCGTAACAGCTGTTTTTACTGAGCACTAATCTGGTGTCAGAGTTGTCTTGTGAGACTGTTGCAAAGCCCAAATCGACCTGGCTTTGCAATGCAATTTCTCTCATGGAGATGTGGGACCTTGAGCTAGGCACATTCTTGACTCAGACTTCTGCCTTTGGAAAACATATTGGAGTCTCCTGCATTGGCCTTTTGACTGTGTATAGTCTTGCCCATGTGTGAAGATGGCACTGTGCCTGTGTGCAAAGTGTTGTGCCAGTTTCACAGAGGTAGAAATGCCAAGCAAAATGGACTTGGCTGGGCAGGCTGCATAGCTCTCAGAGTGTGCTGCGAGGCTGCAGTAAGTCTTTTTTGGTAACAAGAATGTCAGAGGAGTAGGATAAGTCTGTTCTCATGTTTGTTGACATCCGTATGCTGAAGGAGGTAGTTCGGGAAGCAAAGGCAAGTTTCTGTGTGTGCATTGCTGATGCTTGGCTTAGTTGTTGAGGCAAGACTCTGGTATTAAGTTGTAGGCTGCTCTTGGTAGTCTATATGGGAAAGAGCTATAGAACATAATTCCTTTTGATTCACAGCTGGATTGCTGCAACACCCTTTCTCTGCCCCCATATTTGGTGTAATCAGGGAAGTGTCTAATTCCTCTCACACGTAGAAACTAAAGAGACAGAAGGAGAGACTTTAATGAGGCCTTGATGTTTGCTTGTGCTATGGTTTCCACGAAGCCCTAAAGAAGAGACTATTGCACTGTTGGCTACAACCAAACTGTGGGTAAGTCTATCAGACCAGCATGTGTCAGTGACCAGAAAGAACCCTTAGGTGAATAATTCACATGAATGTCCATTTAGTGGCATCACCACTTCAGAAAAGCCTTTCCTCGTGTACAAATAGCAGTTTGCCCTCAGTGGCTTGTAGTGGTATCCAGGGTGGTTTTCTAGTGTACATGTTAGGTCCCTCAAACTGAGAGAAAGCAGGGAAGAAGTGCTGGGTCTCTGATGCCAGTGCCTTTACAGGACTTTGGAAAACATTATTCCTTCTGCCATGTGAAGCATATGCAACCTTAAAGTCCAAATAGAGATCATGATAAATCATTATTTGTAACAGGGAATGATTAAAAAGAGGGAGGGATATTTTTGCCTGATAGCTCTGTGTGTATGTAGCTATAGCAGGGCAAGAATCATCAGTCAGGTAAGTGACACAGCCTCTTGTATTTAGGCCTAGAACTGGAGAAGGGCATTCCTGTAACATGTAGGTTTATTTTGAGCAGAAACTGCCAACCTTTCATCTTACCTGTGCAAAAGTGCCTAACAGCACCTGCAGAGGAGCCTGAAAGCTCTATCCCATACATCAGATAAAAATAATTTTAAATAATTATTTTTGTTTGGATTTTTTTTCTTAACATTTTAATGTTTTTTCACAATTCAGTGTGTTCTTTTCTAGATGACACCACTGATAAACCAGGCCTGTGACATCCTGCTGTGTAACTTGAAAGTCTACGCAGATTCTGGCAAAGCTTTTGATATCCAGAGGTATGTTCAGCATGCCAAAAGTTAGTAGCAGGTTAAAAAAAAAAAAGAAAAAAGTCAGTAGCAGCAGTTATTCTAAATTCACACTTACTGTATAAAAGATTTTTTTTCCTCTCTCACTTTTAAAAGGGGAGATCATAGTTTAATAGAGGGTGTGTCTGATAAATGCCTTTTCTTCCTGGGGACAACCATTGCATACTTGAAAAGTAATTTTAGTAAAGCATCTAATGTATTTCTGGCAGTTGTTTAATGAAGTTTTAACAGCTGGAAGCACAAAGGAAGGCTGCATCAGTCCCTGTCCAGTCTGTTCTCTACAGGCTGCCAATAATGTACAAACACAAGAATTGATCTAATATCAAATATATCTAGTCCTTCACCCTTTTGCTTTTTTTTATATAAGAGGTTTTTTTGAGCACTTAAATCATTCTCACCACATTCTTCATAACCCCCTCTCACGGCACACTAGCTTTTTGTGAGATAATGGCGTCGGTACGCAGGATGAAAATGCACCATTGATTTATAAAATGACATTTTAGTATTTTCCATATTCTGCTTTCTCTCATTTGTTATGCCTTTAATATCATATTATCTTTTTTGTTGCTCTTTCATCAAAGGTCTTCACTGAACTGTTCACAACACTGTCTAGTCACTTCTTTGAGTAGATGCATTTCCTCTAAGACCCTGGGTACTAGTTCAAATGTATCCTTTCTAATGGGCACTATTTTTGCTTCATTTTTCTTACACTTCATCTGCTGGGTTGGTCAGCACCCTCTGAAGTTCCTCATGATTTTCCCCAAACTGAAGCAGCACAAATAATATTGTTTCATCAGAAGAAATGGATATTTACCCACAATTTATTAATCTTTTTTCAAGTACATGTGCACACGCACATGGAAGTGTGTGTGTTTGCGTGCACACAGAGATCACTTTATTAAATGGCTGAAGAGATGCTATGAAACCTCACAATACATTATACTAGCCTAATGCTGGGATGAAAATTGACCTTTCCAGTCCTTCCGGTCTTTTGCGTTTTTTTCCATTTGTCCTTTGTCTTTGGTCTTTTAGCTATTAATCCACTATGGGGTTTCACCTCTCAAGAGACACTTTGGGAAACACCTTTTCAAAGTATAAATGAATGATGTTGACGATCTCAGAACATGATCTTCCAGTTGTTTTACCATACTATCATTTTAGCAGGTTTGATGTATTTATAAATGTGATTCTTGTTCCACTACAGTTTCACAAAATTGCCTTGGGAGATGGTTTTTTGGATGTAGAGACCCTAGCTGTAACCTCCTGTGACCTTAGTTGTCTTTAGCCATTTTGTGTTTTGTCAACAAGTCACAATTTAATTTTTAAGGTTTTTTTTTCAGTACCTTGGAGAGGTAGATGATTGAGTACTTCTGATATTACTATTTTATAGGAATGCCCTCTCTTTTACCATTTTAACTTCTAATAATGCTTTTTTTGGGGGGGAGGGGGTGTGTAAGAGTTGAAGACCAAAAGAAGTTACTTAGCTTTGCTAAGTATTGTTATTTTTCAAATCTGCTCTGGTGTGATCAGAATGACAGCTCACAAAGATCGTAGTTTAGAAATATTGATTCACATAATATATGCAGGATATAATGGGCCTGACTTCAGTTCTTCTCTTCATACGTTCTCACTCAGGTTAAAACACCAGAGGTTGATATTAAGCCTTTTGTAAGGATTGTGGAAGTACAGTCATTGCTTACTTTACCACAGATCAGAAGAATGAAATTCCAAGGATATTTTATATTCTTGGTCCACTTATCTCAAAATTTAATACAGCTGCTAAAGCCCACTAGGAAAATAAAGATGATAAGACAACTGGTCAGATATGCAGGGAGTGATTCAGTATATTCTGAAGTTTCTAAATCATGGTCCACAGTTCTTTTGTAGTTCTCAAAGCACTGGACCTCTTGTCTCAGACAGTTTAGACTGGACAAGTAGTAAATGTGGTTTTTGCAGTTTAAAATGATAAAGGAGTGATCTCATTTATTAGGATGTATACTAAAAAATGCTCATAAATCTCTGACGTGTTGCATTTGATTTCTAGATCATAACAAATTTAATTGTTTTTAATAACTTTTTAGTGGAATCACTGAACTATATGAAAATACGTCGCATTGTAGGTGTAGAGAGGGTGATCATTATCGAGAATCAGCATTTGTCAGAATGATGGAAACATCTCTTGTTGGCAAAGCTCAAATCTAAAACCAAAAGGAAACTTGGTGACAAAAATGAATGCTATGTGATGTTCATAGAAGCAAGATAGTAATGGATATGTGATTTGTAGATAATGATTTATCATTCTTCAATTAAATGCAGGTTTTACAACTGCTTTACCTTGGATGTTGTTGGTAGCGTAGCTTTCGGTACTGAGGTGGATTCTCAGAAGAATCCTGATGACCCCTTTGTTAAGAATTGCAGAACATTCTTCGAAATGTCTTTGTTTAAGCCTCTTCTCATTCTAATCCGTGAGTATAGTCCACATTTGTCTACTTTATTGTGGTAATTTCCTAAAAGTCATTCTCCAGTTGCAAAACATGCTGAAGCCAGAGCAAGAAGTTTTCTAGCCGACATTATTTCAGAGATGTTCAAAATGCAACCTACAGGCCAATTCTACTCTTGAGAGTTCTACCATATGCTCTTCAGGTTTTGTCACCATTAATGAAACTTACTTCAGAAACTGAGAGTCCAGGAATGCAATGCTCCAGGTTCATCTGAGAGGAAAGTTTCTGAGTCCTACCATTTCTACAATACTTGTTCTAATACACTTCTCACTAAAACAGAGTAACTGCCTTTCGGAACTTAAGTGTAAGGTTTTTGTGCACTTGGTTTGCTTAGTAGAGACTGAAATCCCATCCATTAACATCCCTCTAAAGAAAAGAGGTGGGAGAGCATAAACAGATTGTCTAAGTACTCCCAGTTCTTTTTTGAACAGCAGCCACAGCCTGGTTGATAGCTCTAAAGGATAAAGATCACAAGTGTCATTAAGAGAATGCATTTATTTTAGATGGATAGGCAATGTGAGAATGGGGTGTAAAGCCACGTAGTTCTAGAGCATATAAGCTAAGGCTTCATGGTGGTGATGGTCTTGTTAATTCAAGGGTGGTAAGAATCACAGCTGAGGAAGCCACAGCATAATCAAGGCTTTTGAGGTTTTATCGTCTTGTTATCTAGACCTGCACACACTAATGTCAGGTGGCACAGTGGCAAAGTTTCCTGTGCCCATCTGATCCTGCTGGCATTACAGATTGCACCTGTACTTGCAGTGCATCAACTGTTTCCTTCTGGAGTTGTGTATCCAAATTGCCCTGGGGTTAATGTTAACCTAATTGCAAAATGTGATTTGGGACCAACTTCTTCATGGGACAGAAATGTGCCCCTATACATTCAAGAATATGTTCTTCAATAAAGAAAGTTTCTGTAGTGTTTGGAGTTAGATTCCTTGGTTCACCTCTTTCTGCTCGTTCATTAATGTGGTGAGAATTCTCACAATGTATTTGCTCTGTTGGCAGAACAAGGTTTTTCCAATGATTAATTTGTTCATCTTAAGTTGTTCATAAGTTAATGAGGGGTTTATTAGGTTGTAAGATTTCACTCAGGTTTCTAGGTTGTGACTGTAAAAGTCATGGACTGGAGACCATCCTTATGATAACATCCCACTTCCAGAGTCTGTGCCCTGCTTAGAGAAGCAAAATAAATAGAATCGTAGAAATGCCTATGTTGGAAGAGACCTTTAAAAGTCATCGAGTCCAATCCCCTGTGATAAGCAGGGAGGTCTTCAACTAGGTCAGTTTGCTCAGAGCCCCATCCATCCTGACTGTGAATGTTTCTGGGGATGGGGCATCCACCACTTCTCTGGGCAACCTGTACCAATGTTTTACAAGCTTCATTGTAAAAAAGGTCTTCCTTATATCTAATCTGAATTGGCCCTCTTTTAGTTTAAACCCCATAGCCTTTGTCCTACTGCAAGAGGCCCTGCTAAAGAGTCCCATTCTTCTTATAGGTCCCTAATACTGGAGAACTGTAAACAAGAATGGAAACCACACTGTTTTGTGGGTTGGTGCCATACGCTGCTAGGCCAGGTCAAGATCTCCCATCTTCCCTATGTAATTGTCTGAGAAGGCAGGGGAAACAATGCTCCCCTTTGTTCTGGTGGCTCTGTGACATCAAAAAGCTGAACCAAAATCCTGAAGAATTGTGGAAACAAGCTTGGAAGGCATCTGTCTGACAAGAGAGTCCTGGCCAGCAGGACATTTATAAAAGGAAATCCTTTTTAGTTCCACCCCCAGAGGTTGGTAAAGGGAGAGGAAAAGAAGAAAAATCTGTTTTCATAAAAGGAACACATCCCACTTGATAAGTTTTATAATATTAAGGAAGAGTGGGGTGGACTATTTTATGCCTTCACAGTCTGATTCAATGTTTTCTTCTTTAAAATCTCTTACAGTTTCTTTCCCGTTCATAATGATCCCATTGCTACGCATTTTTCCCAACAAGAAACAAAAGGAACTGAATGGATTTTTTATCCAGACCATAAAAAATGCAATTGTCCACAGACACCAGCAAGATGCAGCTGAGGTAAGGCTATTTCTGTGATAAATATATGGATAAGTAAATATTTTGAAGAAGAAGTGGAAGTGACATAAGCCTCAGTTTAAAAAGCAAACTCAATGTCTTTGAACATTCAAAGTGTTTTCGTGAAGATTTGATTAATTTTCAGTTTTATGTGCCATCAGGCAGAATTCTTAACCTATTCCAGTATTGCTTCTCTTGGAGTAAGGATGCAGAAAAGTTTCATCTGGGATGACTTTTCAGCTTAGTGTCTAGATCCAGAAGGAAAGATTCAGCCTGTGGAATTTTTTTCCCATCTTAAAGTCAGGTGTCATGTCTGCACTACGTTTCCTTAATGACCAGAGGAGAAGAAGCCCTCACTGAGTGTTTCAACCCAGTCATTCCCTAAAAGCTGAGGAGGGTGTTATATAGTCCTCTGATGGTTTCTACTGCTTTGGAACATGGAAAGAGTCTGAACATCTGGTTAGAGCAGTCACTTGATATTGAGATGGCTAAAGAGAAAGGTAGGAAATACCACCTGAAAGATGCAAACAAATGGCTACCCATTGTTAGCAAGTCATTTGTTACCTCTTTTGTGTGAACATAAGGCACTCTGAAGGGTTTTTTTGTGTTTGTTTTTAATCACTCTTGTTTTATGAAGTATGTGAAGGCACATACATTTTTATGAAAGTCTCTATTTTTGGTATACAAAACATTTGGAACATAGGCCTGTGCTTTGGTTCTATGATACAGAAGTTCTTCTTTTGTCCAAAAAGACAAGCATGAGAGGAAATGAAATTCTAAGATTTCTTTTAATTTGATTTCATTTATCCTTTCTTTTCCTTCCTTTTCATTAAGTTTCATTTCATTTCATTCCATTCCATTCCTTGACTTCTCATTTCATTCCTTTCATGAAATGCAATCCCAAGATTTCATTTTATTTCATTTTGTTATGTTTCATCTAATTTCATTTTTTAATTTCAATTTTTAAATTTCATTTCATTCTTTGATTTGGCATTTCATTTCCTTTCACAATATGAAAACTCATTTTGTGAAAGGAAAGGAAATGAAATCTGGAGATTTCATCTAATTCCATTTTGTTACATTTCTTTTAATTTCCTTTCATTCCATTTCATTTTAGTTCATTTCAGTTCATTCCATTAAATTTAAATTCATTTCTTCCCTTGACATTTCATTTAATTTTAATTTATGACATGAAATCCCAAGATTTCATTTAATTTCATTGTTTCATTGAATATCTTTTCACTTGTTATTTTTTTAAAAATTTTATTTAATTTCCCTTTATTCCATGAAGTTTAATTTAATTTTATTATTTGATTTTTCATTTCATTTTTTTTTCATGAAATGGAAGTTCATTTCATGAAAGAAAATGAAATCTTGAGATTTTGTTTAATTTCATTTCTTTAGATTTCCTTTCATTTATCTTCATTTTTATTTCCTTTTTTTTTCATTTCACTTAATTTCCTTTTATTGCACGAAGTTTCATTTCTTTTCATGAAGGAATATGGATGTGTAGTGAGAAACAAAGAATATCAGTGAGAATTCTATTTTTAAGGTAACTGAGACAAATTTTTTTGCATAACAATTGACATGAAACACAACATACACATTAAGGAAGCTGTTAATATTGAAGTGTAAAGATGTCTCTTACCACTCTGAGATGTAGAGTAATGCTGATGGAATTAACAGCACAGGTGTGAATGGATCCTCCCAACTAACTCTCACAAAGCTTTGCCCCACTGCTGCCACTTTTCAAGATAAAATGGATTTTAGTTTACACTACATTACTTCCAGGACACATTTAAAAATAAAATTTATATGCAAAGATATTGCTGCTCTTTGACTTTTTCTGCAGGGATGTCTCACTTCTCTGTTTGTTGCAGTTTATCACTACATGCTTTCTGTTGTTCCTTCAGCCCACCTTCATCAGTCTTTTTATTTACATCCAAAAGATGGTAAGCACCATCTTTTGTGGCCACAAACAACTCGTGTTGCATAAACATGGTTCCTGGCCCAGGCTGAGTGCTGCAGGAAGATTTTCTGACAGTGATGATGTGTATAAACTGCTTACAGGCACCTCATTTCTACTGCACAGGTCCAGCATGAACTTTTAATGGCATTCAGATGTGGCTGTAGGTATGGGCAGTTTTAAATCAAAGGTTCATGCCAAAGGGGGCTGCATGGAAAGTATATCAATTATCAAAGGATAAAAGGGACAATGAAACAACCTATGTGGATTAAAAGTGTTTGCTGTATTAACCATTATTAATAAAATGCAATGTGTTTCTGTGGCAGTAGCACTGAGGGGATCGATCATGGGCTAAAGCCTTCGCTGTGCTAGAGCTGGTCACTCCCTTAAACAAGGGACAACACAAAGAAAAGCAAGATTGTAGTGACAAGATCAGGAGGCAGAAATCTCTGCATAATGCAGCCTGTTTGCAGGTAACAGTGGTTGATGGACCAGAAGCTTAAGGTTCTATTGGAAGGGATAGTGGAGATGCTGTAAGAGATAACACATGGCAGTAGCTGCCCAACGCCAGGACAAGGCAGAGGAAAGCAGCACAAGGTCTGTGTTTGCCTTAGCGGTGTATGCACAACTCCATGACTGCCTGTGGACCCACCTGCTCCTGGACTTTTGCCTAGTTTGCAAAATTGGCATGTGGGAACTATTTCAAGTGCTGGGATTTAGACACTTAGGACCAGATTTCTGATGGCAAGTTAAGTCCCCTTTGCAGTACAGGATTGTTGTTCAAAAGTGGCTGGAAAGTTTGGAACTTTCTTTTTTCCCCTTTTCACTGCCTGTCTTATTATATGCTCTTAGAATTTTGACTATTTTAAGTTGGTGGCACACGAGTCTTGTTACAAATTTAGGCAACTAATATTTCCTGGAGATATATAAATGGTGTGTGAAGCAGAACAAAATGCAGGTTTTTTCAGTTTAATGCAGAAATTAAATCTGTAGAGATTAGGTGTCCCAGATAGCCATGCATGTGAAGGAGAATTGTGTCCTCTGTCCTAGGTCTCAAATGATGAAATGTACCCACTGAAACCAGTTGGAGTTTTGGCATTGAATTTTAATAAGGCCAAGATATAACTAGTAGCCACTCGTTCTTTGTGCTAATGATGAGAGCTATAAGCAAAGTCTTATGATCTCCCTGAGGTGCATTAGGCCAATGGGTATTCCTTAGTTTGCCACATTCCTAGATGTTACATTGTGTGCATCTTTTACTCCCCATTGATTTTATCACCATTAAAAATGCTTTTGAGTTCTTTTCTTGAGGGGAGGGGGTAGGGAGGATAAAAAAAGCCTTTGAAACAAACTGTAAAACAATGAAAAGCTCCACGACAGTGATTCAGCTGAAGCTTGTCTTCCTCTCATCTGCAGCTAATGTGAACAAAGAATAAAGAAAGGCCAAAAAACAATGTGACAAGCAAAGTCAGCCTGTTATCATCCCTGTTCTATCAGTAAATGAAACAATGCTTCTGAATGCCTAAAGATAATCCCATGGGTAGATAGTAATTTTACAGCCAGGTTTAGATCTAATAATATGCTTGCAGCTTATATGAGATATGTGATGTCACTTTCTCTCATCCCGCCGGTTAGTGGTGCAGATGTCATTTTAATTATATATTATCTTTCTGTGGTCACTTGAATAATTTTAGTCCTGGATATTCCAGTCATTTGGCTTATGTACAAAAACATTTAATGGTTGTACTTTAGAAATTTTAATATATTACATTTATTCATGGATTCAAATTATTGTAAAGGGCTTTTCCCACTATTTACAGGAGAGCAAATTTACCCTGCTCAGAAGAAACAGCACAAATTTAATGCAACACTTAACACCTACTTTAAAGATTCCAGCAAGATTTAAGTCTTCAAGTACCTCATCCTGATTATCTGCTCAGGTTTAAATTTTTCCCTGAGGCAAAATGTTTCCAAAGACAGGGCAGATAGACTAGTTGTTTACTTCAATAAATGATACTTTGATAGATTTTCATTTAATAATCTGATATGCAAATCTCTTTCATGTTAAAGCTATTTTTATATCATGTTATAGCTTAGTTCTTAACCTACTCATTTCTTTTAAATTATGATGTCTGGATGAAGGAGTCTTCCATAGTGCTCAAAACTGAGACTCCTTTCTAAAACTGTGGGTTGAAACTAAGCCTGCTGTCAGCAGATTAAAGTCCAGTTTCATTTGTAATCCACAGTAATAACAACAACTGTAATGTAACAATTTAAAACTATTGTAAAGTACTCTTTTTGGAAAATCACGACATATTTGTAGGAAAATTCACTATTGAAAATACATATCCTTTAACAAAGAGAATTGGAGAATTCATAGAGGCTTGAACACATTCTTCTGACATTTCCTGATTTTTCCAGTCATGCTCTCTGCTGTGAATGCATAATTCAAGGTCACAGTTCCATGCCAGGCCCGTAGTGATCTGATGATGTTTCTGATGACCATCAGCTGCTTCTTGGTGGTTTCAAGTCAGTTTGGAATGAGAGGGTGACAAAGCACAGGCAAGTATCACCAGAACTATTCATTGGCATTTCAGTTTGCAGTTCAGTCAATCTGGCTGCAGACCTATGGGCTACTTGAGTGCTTTTAATGCAAATGCAGAGCAGACAGAAATAACAACAGAAGAGTATGAAGGCTGGGCTGCTGTGAGCCCCGCTTCCCACTGAGCCCCATGGCATAAAGCCACACAGAAACTGTACAGCGTTGTCAGTCCTGGTGATGATCTGGCCTCTGTTTAATTGGTGTGGCTTTGGGATGCTCTGTAGTCTACTGTGCCAGGTATAGATCAAAAGAAGTTGTCCTCTGATCAACAGTTGGAACCCCTTCCAGTTTTCCCTGCTTGCCATCCTGGCCAATCTTTTCCATGATCACCAGTAGCTACAGTCAGTGGCTCTGCTTTTCCCCAGGCTGTCTGTATACCTGGGCAGGCATGAGAGATTCCTGGTGAGTGGAAGTCCTTTGGTTTATCAGCATCAGCCATGGGAGCCTAAAAAAGGTCAGAAAACTGAATTTTGAGTAACTCTGAAACTAAGGTACTTAAATACTTGCAAGGGTGGAGGGGGTGGGGCGTTGACTTCTCTTGCTCTATGGACTAGCAACAGAAATTTGCTGTAAAGAAGATGCATCTTTTAATATCTTTTGGGGGAATTATGGCCAGGTTAGAGCTTTAATCTCTGGAACACTGATTCCCAGGGAAAAACATGCAATGATCTCCCCTAAGGGGAAGAGGGACATGTGTGTGTGTACCTGCATTCTGGAGGATAAGCGACAGTCTGAAAACCTAATTACTGTGACACTCTGTTCTTTTCTCTTCCTTCCCCAGTAGTTCCCTGGAGGTCCTTCCTTTTCATGAACTAATGAACTATTTTATTCAAGAGCTGCTTGAAATGAGTTGAGCAGAGGTAATCCTCCTGAAAAAGTCTGATCCTCTCCTTGTCAAGGGAAAAGTATACAATTACAAAGAATACTTAGTTAAAAATTTGCTAAATATTATGTACATTCCAGGAGCCATGTGTGTGTTTGAACTGTGTAAATGCAGTACAGATGTTAAAAAGTAAATATTTTTCTACAGAAACAGCAGATGGGAGGATTAGACACCTTCTAATAGTGCAGTATTCTTGCCCTTGTAGAAAACCAGGCAAAATTTGTTTCTGTTAAGAAGAAGGTGGTGTCCATTTAAGGTTACGCCCTATATGGCAATATTAAATTATCTATTTTTATTGATTAGTAGAGTCAGTAAAACAAAGGAACCATCTGATCATTTTGTTTTTCCAAATCTGTTGGAGGGATGCTGTGATTCTGTTCTGCTGGGCTATTCTCACAATTGGATCATCCCATTACCCACTGCCTTTGTCAGGTGGAAATGTGGACTTTCCAGAAAGGTAAATGTGTCTTAACAATATAGAGGAAATTTGGGCTGAATATGGAGTTGAACACAACTCTCAAACCTCAATTTCTGCTGCTTTTAGCAGAAGGGTATAATTGCTCTAGAATATGTTAAAAATCTTTTGAAGATTAAATCTTGTGTCTATGCTTGGGCAGCATACAATGACAAAAAAAAGAAGAGTAGCATTATATTAAAAAGCATTTTAGTTATTCACCTTCTTTTAAAAGTCAAGCCATTTGCTTGTGATTTAAATTGTGTTCCTTCCTTGCCCCATTTGAAGAAAATTAAAAAAAAAATTATTTTTCTTAAAGGTGTAATGAGTTTTATAACTTTCTCAGGATTTCTGAACTGGGTATTTAAACATAACAAAGCTACAAAAACTTGCATGGAAATGAAATTGAAATTCCTATTACTTTTGGGCACCAGCTGAAATATCTTGCTCACCCTGTTGTTGTCTTTCCAAGGAGGAACTGCAGACTTACCAAATGTGATCTTTGGGTTTCAGACCTGGGCTGAAGTGTCTGGCTGAGGTTCTTTCATCATGAAATGCAGCTCTGTAGTCTCTCTGCTCAAAAGAGATCAAGGACAGAATAAGTAACAAGAGTGGTGGCTTTCTTGCCTCCCCAAGGTATGCAGGAAGAGTTTTGTTTTACTGTTGCATCTGTCCCAGTTCTACAGCTCAGAACACCTGTGAGCCCAGGGCTTTTATGAGCACTATGGCCACAACAAGTTAGCAAATGTCTGCCGGGTTACCTGCTGCCAGCAAGCACACGGCAGGTCTGCTTGCTATTGCTCACCCTTTGCTCTAATGCACCATTTCACTGTTTCCTTGGTTATGGCTCAGAGTGCTTCATGGACTCTAGACGAGGAATAGGCAGATGGTATCATGTATGCATTATCTGCCCCACTCCAGCAAACCCTGCAGCAACCCTAACAAAATAATCGTGGCATCTGTGATTCTCCACTCACTTTTGGTCTTTCTTAACCACTGCAGTGTATCTCCATTTTTTCTTCTGGAGGTAACAGGAGTGATGTCTCTATCTCATATTTCACAGATCCTACCTCAGCTACACTCTGGGATATGAAGTGCCATCATGCACATGAGCCATCTCCATGACTTCTCAGAGCACTGCTCACATAGAATCACAGAATTGTTTAGATTATAAAAGGCCTTTAAGATCATTAAGTCCCACCATTAACCCAGCACTGTCAAGTCCGTTTCTAAACCATGTCCACCAAGTGCCACATCTACATGACTTTTACATACCTCCAAGGTTAGTAATTGAACCCCTTCCCTGGGCAGCTTGTTCCAACAACTGACCACCCTTTTGGTGAAGAATTTTTTCCAAATATCCAATCAAAGCCTCCTTTGGCACAACTTGAGGCCATTTCCTCCGGTCATATTGCTTTTGAAAAAAAGACCAACTCCCAGCTGACTCCAACCTCCTTTCAGATGGTTGTAGAGAGTGATAACATTCCACCAGCCTCCTTCTCTCCAGACTAAACAACTCCAGCTCCCTTGGCTGCTCCTCATCAGATGGGTGCTCCAGCTCTACTGCCCTTCTCTGAACATGCTCCAGCCCCTTCAAGTCATTCCTGAGGGGCCCAGAACTGAACACAGCACTCAAGGTGTGGCTTCAGCAGTGCCAAGTACAAGTGATGTCCGTGCTTCAGTTTGCAAGAACACAGACGTGCTAAAGGACAGATATTAAACTGAAGCACCAGGGTGTTCGTGCTGATTAGTCTGGTTAGGTCTTTGCATATCCACAGTTGCCAAGAATGACCTTGCAGATAGTACCAGGAAAATGGGAGTATCCATGCAGGAAAAGCTAACTTCACTTTCTAAGAGATGTGTGGTGGAGCTCCTTCAGATGGCATTCGAAAGAATTTTAGGTTTGGCCCTTTCTGTGCAGAACAGGAGAGGTTCAGATGCTCCCTGCAGCATCATTAATCAGCAGGAAGTCACTAAGCGAACAGGATGCCTTCAGAGTTAAAAAGGAGGAAGGACTTGAATGCTTCTGTCAATAAGTTTTGCATGTATTTTCCTCCCATTTTCACCAGTCGGTGTGGGAAGTGAAGATGGACATTTGGCTTTACCAATCTACAGCATATGAGAAACATCTTTTATTGAAGAAGGTGGGATCTTTAGTGCTGAACAAAGGCTTTTTCATCTAGACTGAAAAGATATAAACACACATGCTCAGTTGTTGGTAATGTCAAGGTTTTCATTGACTTTTAAAAATTGTGTTTGAATGGTAAAATCAATCTCTTAATATACTGTTTATCAAAAATCCAGGTCAAAAGATAGCTTAAGGACTCTTCCAAATAATGTTTGCCAAAAAACTTATCTGAAAAACTGAAAGAGGAAATAATTGAAAGACAAACTTGCCTTTTGCAAAGAAGCTACTCCCATCACTGAAGGAGAGATGAAAATTCCTCTTATTTTTTTTTTTTCCTTCTTCTGGGTGCTAGTTGTTGTGGCTATATCCTGTTTTTACTCTTCTTGATACTGAAGTGCATGAAGCAGTCACAGCTCTATTTTATGTGTCTATTAAAATAAAGTGAGCAAGAGCTCATTGTGCTTTGAAGGTG
This sequence comes from Lanius collurio, assembly GCA_020086605.1. Classification (NCBI taxonomy): domain Eukaryota; kingdom Metazoa; phylum Chordata; class Aves; order Passeriformes; family Laniidae; genus Lanius; species Lanius collurio. Next base: position 1,716,687 of record JACBWW010000005.1, read on the forward strand.
GGATCCAGAGAAAACTGGCCTTTGTTGTTGAGTTTTGTGGTGCCTTGACCAGCACAGGCGAAAAAACAGCAGATGAGAAAGCAAAAAAAACTAGATGGTTACTCCATATAAAGGCCTGGGTCTCTTGCTTCTCTTCTGCAATGTAGACCTTGCCCACCTCATCATTAATTTTTTGCTTTACTGTCCTTTATGATCACAAAGGGACCCTGTGCTTGCTGTGCAAAGTGAGGTTCAAACATTGAAAATCCTGTTTATGCCTGTGGTAATTCCCTGTGGGCAATAACGTCAGTGCTGGCCACTTGTCCCAGTCTGATCCTGTGCTAGTAATGAGTATTCGCAGCATGCATTTCAGTGTCTGATTAAATCTTTCTGAAAGGCCATCTGTTTGAGGAGGATGTGGCATTGGTTTTAATACTTTTTGTACCTAGTACTCAGTGCTGCTCTCTTATGACCTTAGACATAAAATTTGTCCCCTTGGTTAGTTAGCAACTTTCCTGATATTCTTATCAGAAAAAATAATTGAATCAGGGCTGTTGCAACCTGGTGGGTCACTGTATATATTTGGGGAAATGTGCATGCTCAAGCCACAGAAATTTCACATACCCAATGAGACTTTGTTGTGTTCAGGGCTGAGAAAAAGGTCTCTGTTTTCTGGATGGGGAATAAAGCACATCCAGCTGCCTTTCTTTTATAGCGCTCAAACTTGAGTCTTACATGGTCAAATATCTGTTGATACATGCCAAATCAGTAAGTAATCTGGCCTTTCTGCTGCGTGTTTTCATCTGTGCAAAACAGCCAGCCTAAGCACTGTTAAATCTCTCTTTCAGGGTCATCTTCCTATAGGCTTGGAAACACAGTTTCCCTTTGTGATTCTGTTGGCATAAAGCAAATCTTGCCCAGCCGATCTTTTCTCACTTCCTGTCATTTGTTTTCCTTCATGGTATGGTCTCAGTATTCAGCTGAAAGGGAAAATTGTTACCCTGAGGTTGTGCACGTTCCCTTTCTTTTGTTGTTTGTCTCTCTTACTGTTCTGCATCTCTTCTTTACGTTACCCTTTTAGTGTGCTCCCCAAAAGTTTCTCATAAGATTCTACTTGAGGTAACTGAAAGCCCTTCCTTTTCCTGCTTCATCTGTGATCTGGGTGTGGGGTTTTCAAACCAGCAAGCAAAAGGAATCTTGGATTAAATTAAATAATCTGGAGATTAATTTTTTTGGACAGCAGAGGGGTGGTCTTTAATGCCAAGGTGGGATATAAGATTTAATCCTTGCTTACATAGTCTTTTTTTTGTTGTTTTTACATACTCTTCATCCAAATCTGCAAGGGGCCTATTGACTGGGACCAGGAATTTCATAAATAAATTTTACCTTGCTGTTTAGACCAATAGCATGTATGGGCACTTTCCCACTACAAGCAGGCTTTTTTCTGACATGTGTAACTAGAGCGTAGCATCTAAATTCTTAATTTAGAAAAAAATCATGGGTTTACTGACCTCATTGCAGTAACAGAGCTTTCCCTTTCTCTGTCAGTTTTAACAATTTCAGTTTTCTCTTTCCCGTTTCATCCTTTTTTCCCCCCCTTCTATGTGTTTTTGGTTCACCAGTCTTTCTTCCTGAGTCACTTCCAAAACCAGGAAGGGAATTGCAGCATTTGTGGTATTAGTGGGTGATCTTTGAGTTTGTCTCTTCGTCTTTCAGTGTCTCTGTTTGCCTACAGTGACCTCTCTCAGCCCCACGCACTGCCTCCTTTCTGCAATACAGTGTGACCTTTTCTGAAGCAGTTATGAAAAAGCTGTTCCATAGTATTTCATTCTTGTTCAACCATCTTGTCCATCTTTTGGCGTGTTTTGACCTCTGGAGGTTTTTTCCTTGATCTGTCTCAGCTGTTGCCATCTAGTTTGCACTCCTTTGATATTTCTCCCATTTCTCTTGTGTCTACTTACCTTAGCAGATCCATACTCCTACTTATAAGAGGCACTGACAGTCCATCTTGCCAGCAGGAGAACCGTTTAAATGGCCAGCATTTGGATGCCAAGTGCATGAAGCTGCTTTTCTCTTTAACGTGATGACGAGTCAGTCTGACCGTCTCTGTGCACAAAGGCAACCACCTTTGTTTGCTGGGGCAATTCTCTTCTTGCCACCGTGTCCAGGCTGCCCCAAGGGCTGCCTCTCCCCACCTGCCCTTCCCCCCCCCACCGCCAGCCTTCTGGAGCCAGCAGAGACGGAGGATTTCGCTAGACCCCGTATCTGGATTTTGAGGAGAATTTAACATTAGAGTTACTTATTATGGAAAACGACAGATTGTCTGTCCCAGGTAACCTCGAGGAAAGGCTTGCTGAAATATCCCCTCGATGTCAGCTGGCTACAAGGCAGGAATCCCTGCATGGTGTTTTCCATCTGCCTTTTGTTAAGAGCAGCCTGAACGATGATGGTGATTCCTCTCCCTCCTGAAAATCCTGCATCCGTAGCAGTCAATGCTGCCTTGCCCTGGCTTCACAGCCTGTGAGTGTTCAGGGCTTTCTCCTCTTCCTATACAGCAGCTACCCTTCATTTTTGCCTCCCACTGGGATAAGCAAGCTATATCTAAGGGAGACAGAGACTAAAGGGGAGCTGAGCACCTCCTTTCTCTCTTCAACAGAAATTTACACTTTTTAATAATGTAATCTCAATTAAAAACATACCAATTAAAATGGGCTTTTTAGTAGCTCTCTGGGGAGAGGGAGCTATAATTCACATTAAAATGTAAAGCTTCAGAAGCAGGGAGAGCTAGGTGCATTGCAAGTGCCCGAATATTCAGTGATTTTAATTACAGTGGAAACTTGATAAATTGCTTTGTGCCACAATCCATTATTAACAGCTTAATGAATATCACTGCTGCCTCTTTTAAACTGCTCCACGGTGAAAATGATTGTCAGTATTTCAGTTGTGAACTCTGACTTTTTGGTGTGCCTATATATTTGCCCCTTAAAGAGAGAGGGTCGGTAAAAGTCTGCAGGCTTGGCTTTGGGTCTGTGTGAGTTCTGCTGGCTGCAGCATCCTGGAAAAGAGAGACAGGTCGAAAGATGGAGCTTTGGTGTTTCACCACTATTGGGACTGGCCAGGGTTTAAATCTGCCCCTTGGCAATTTAAGAGCAATATCTTTGAGCATTTAGAGAGCCAAAGAGGGATCACCAGATCATGAAGCTGCCTTTACATGTGCTGTTTCTCTGCATAATGCACATCAAGGACAGAGGGCTGCTTGGGGTGTCTGCTCAGGGGTAAAGGGAAGCAACAGTCTCACAGTCTATGGTCAAGCAAGCTGCTGCTGAGCTTATTTTGGAGTGAGCAAGGTGCCAGTTGATTTGAATTTTCCTGGTTTTAGCCAGCAAAAAGCTGGTTTGAGGCATGGAATTAGGCAAGTCCTTTTGGAATGCTGAAATGTGACTGGTGATTAAGCTCAGTTTTGAACAGAGATAAAACAGTTATTTTTTTCTTGACAGTTATTATGGCTGTAATTGTGCTCATGCTACGATGCTAATGTTACACATACTTATATGTGTATTTGTAGTGAAATGATACCTTTTCTCTACTTCTCAAAGCAGCTTAATGTTTCAAGGACAAAGGTTATTATTAGGAAGGATATTATTTTAGATGCTAACAGCAGGTGCATGGGGCTCATACTTGTGTCCCATTGAAGTGTTAAATCATGGGATTTCAAATAGCCATGGTCTGGCTTCTATGCAATTTATTATTTATTGTGGGTGTTCTGTTTTCACTTGCTCATGTGGTCAGGCCAGAGGGTCACAATCCCAAAACTTCCAGGTGTTGACAGGATCTTGACAAGATCTGAGTGAGATGCAGGATAGATTGCAGGACAGAAATGACTGGGAACTGCTCTTTTAATTCAGAGAAGTCACAAGGGTCTGTATGGGATAAACATGATTTTTCTGAGTATCTTGGGGGTTTCCTGTTATTATTCTAATTATGTTTTTCTGTAAAAAAACAAAAATGTATTCACTTTCAACATCTCAGAAATGCTAACATTACATTACATTAACATGCTAACATGTTAACTTGCACCCTGCCAATTACACAGAACTCTTCTGGGTCATTATATTGATAATTACAAACAAGATTTTTATTTTTCCTTGTGAAAAATCTTCTGTTGACAGAGTAGTAATGATGCCTGTAAGTTCCTTAAGTATTGCTCAGACGGGGATATGTAAGATGTGGGAGATGTCCTCATAATTTTGGGGAGAAAGACAGCTCCTATCTGGCATGCTGGTAATGTTTCTGTAGTTGTATTTTTAAATTTTTTTTTAGTTTTACTTTAGGAAGCATTCCAGGCTGTCATTTTTCATGCATCCATGTACTGGCAGAGGACAAAGTGGCAGGCGGTATATAAAATGTCATCTAATTTTTCTTTTGTTCTTTAATTCACGCACACGTGCTGCTTCTCTGTGTTTATCAGTGTGCACAAAATGCCTATATTTGCAAGATAATAGCTGTGTAAATATTAGAAAGTCATATTGAAACTCCGTGAAGGAAAGGAGAGCAGGGGGAAAATCCTTCCTGCTACCGAGGAGCCATCTATTGGATAAAATCCATAACTGAACTGAGCATCCATGAAACCGTGGAGGATAAAACAGTTTGGTATTGGTCACTGTTTAGCTGAAAAAAATCCTTTCCTTCCCAGTGCTTTCACCCACTGTGTTAGAAACCTGTATCCCTTCATGCACACAAGTCATGAGAGTCAGATATAGATGTGATTTATGTACTTCAGGTAAAAGCCAGTTTAATATAGCTGAAAATCCAGGATAAATCCTAATGTAGGGTGCAGGTGTGATCATGAATGGATAAGCCAGCAGTAGGATTGCCTACCAGCAGTGGAGAGCAGTTGCTTGAAGAAGTTATAAAGACAGTTTCCGCCCCCCCCCCCCCCCCCATATTGTTATTAGAGAATATAAATAACACTAACTGTACTTTTTTTTTTTTTTTTTTTTTTTTTTAGCAGTACATGACATTTAAATCAGTCTGGAAACCATGATTAGTTTAGTTAAAAAAGGTTTTTTTAGTTTCCTGAAATTAGTTAAGGGCATCACAAAACCAAATAATGAGCTGTTCCTTCCCTCAAAACGTATGCAATCTATATGTTGTGTAATGCAGAAAGAAAGGATCTTGAACAAGCCCTGGGGAGAGATGAGGGAGAGCAGGATATGAGCAGTAAATTCCCTGAATGGCCCCAAAACATCCTGATGTCTCTTCAAAGTGAGTGGTAGGGCTTTGCAAGAATGTTAAAAGGAGCATGTGGGGCAGGAAGAACAAAGAGTAAGAAAGAAATAATGAGATTCATGTGCATTTTCTTGAATGTCAGACAATTGCTAGAACAAGAAATTATTATTAATCAGGAACTAAATATAAGCAAATAAAATTGTAATTTGTGGCAAGTAGAAAGGAACAGAGGGCGCCCTGCAACAGTAGCCTTTAGTCAGCAATTTGAGTCATCAGAGGTTCATGCTTCTGGGTGTCAGGCACTTAGCCTAAAACACTCCCTTCCTGCATCCTCCCTTCCTCATGCGAATAACGTAGAGGAGGAGTGTCAGAGGGTTTAGCAGGAGGCCAGATGAGCTTTGGGAGAGGATGCATGCATACAGTGTGAAGTAGGGTGGACAGCTTGCTGCTGGTTTGGGGCTGGGTGCCTGTTCCACATGCTGGCGTGCATGGCAGTGCCTGGCCCAAGCTGTTCTATCCCCCCATCACTTTGTTATTTCTTACCTTGTGTTTCCACACAGCGTATTCTGATAATATCGCTCCTCCCCCTTCATGCAGCAAAACATGTGTGGGGCAGGAGAAGCTCAGCTACTGCACGCACAAATCCAGTATTTATTGTTTGCACTGTGATAATGCCAGGACTCATTATCAGAATGGTGTTATCCTAAATGTTTTGCAAATACAGAATGAGGAGGTTGCTGTCCACTGATATTTGCTGCCAATGTCTCTTGCTCACCATGATGCAGAGACTGGGAAAGCTGGTTGGGACTCTGTCGCCACTGAATTTTGGGCCGCTTTCTGAGCCTTCCCCATGTGTGCACGCAATGGAGGGAGCTGTGCTGGCTATGCTGCTATGCTGTGACCTGGGCTGAGGCTGCCAGCCCAGTGTGGCAGAGCTGCCAAGCAGCTGCCATAACCTACATGACACTTGTTTGCCATTAGACTGAATTTCATGGTGAAAAACTTAGTGCTTGTCTTAGATACCTGAGCCTGGTGCTGAAGGAAAACTCCCCAGGTTCAGAGACAATGGCCAGTTCATTAGGGCTGTAAATGGACCCTGCTGCAGACAATCCCTTGATTTTACACTGAAGAGCCACTGGGAGGGTTTCCAGCTCTCTAGACAAGCTGTGGATTTCTCTGTGGGCCCACACAGTCAATGAAACAACCAAATAGGAGTGTATCTTTTTTCCCCACTCATAACTGTAGTATCTCTTCATCCTACAGATCACTTTAGCCAAGCCAAGCCTTTGGCCAGGATCTTAAAACCAGTCTCCTCTTGGAAGAGTTGTAAACACCTGTATTAACATTATGTCAGCTACAAACAGCTCTTTGCTTTCTCTTTCTTCACTAACAATTAGATCTGAAATTCAAATTTATTTTCATCCCTTGTTTGTGTGGGACCATCTGGAGAAGGAGGCTTCTGTCTTTCAAGACATGAGCCCTCTAGTGCCACTTGCAGGAGTATAAACTGAGGGGAGATGGGTCACTAACAAAATCTTGGATTTAAGAATTCCCTCCAGGTCTATTTTCAGGCTGAGTTAAGCTTACCCACCCCTCTGTAAGTTACTAATGCTTTTGCTTTACCTTTGCTTTTTGAAGGTCAGAAAGGTGCAAAATTTTTGAAGAAGAAACTATCAGTACCTGTGCACTCTTCTCTCCCATGAATGGAAGCACTGCTATGTAAAAATAATTTTGTGTTTTTCAGCAGTTTGATTTTTATGTTTTCATTGTGCTTTATTAAAGATATTTTAAATTTATATATATATATGTATGAAAACATGTACAAGTTGTGGAGTCGCAGACTTTATGGATGTAACTGGTGAAATCTAATGATTTACAATATCTGTGGTGACTCACTGGAGGAGGGGAAACCTCTGCAGTGACGAAAAAGGTCCAGTGCTGGGGTGGACTGCCTGGGGATGCTGTGGGAAGTCAGGGTTTGCTGGGGTTTTAAGAACAGGTTAGACAAACAGCTGTCAGTGCTGGTTTGGCTGATGTTGCCTTGTGGCAAGGGGATAAAGCAGATAACTTGCTAAGTTCCTTCCAGGGCCCCTTCCCCTCTCTTTTGATGCTTTTGCCTTAAACTCTTTGAGTGTGTGTAAATCTGTTTTCATCCTAGGTCTTAAAGGGTTTTCTGAGATTATCATTAGCTTCTCTTCATGGTATTTTAAAAGATTTGATGTCTGTTGTGCTGATTTTACAGATGGAGAAGCTGCACCAGCTATAACTGTGCTTTACAGGCAAAAGAGGGAGTGCAGCTTAAAGCATCTCAGATACTGTGGAAGGGCACTGCTTTAACCAGGAAATCAGATTGGCCACTTTGCAGATTTAGTGGCAAACTCAGCCAATAAAACCCCTATCATATTCTAATTTAGGCCTACTCTTGGATTTATTTTTATCTTTTATTTTTTAGAAGAACACTGGTCACATAGAGAAGACGTGTTTTGTTGCCATGTTTAACGCTTTCTATTGTCAGGTGCCTTCATCTTTTTGCTGACTTACCTGCTCCTCCTGGGGGCAGATTTCATTTTGCCTTTTTGCAACATTATTGTAGAGACACTTTTCTTCCAAGTAGCTAGCAAAGGCATTGCTGTGGCTTCTGACATCAAATGCAATGCTATTGAATGCTCACAGGGCTCTCTTATAGATGTGAACTACGGTCAACAACTTTCATACAAGTTTAGTGATGATAAGATACGAAAATATCCAGTCCAAAGTTACACAAAATCTTCTCAATCTAGGGTTTTATTATAAATATTAAAATCAGATCAGGCTGGAAAAAGGCTGCTCCACCTTCCAAGTCAGCACTCAGTGAGTTTTTCTTTTTTGCTTTAAATTTAGTCATTTTTTAATGCAAGTTTTATCACTTTGTAAGACCTCAGACACTCGCCCCATTCACAATAAAAACATTGCAATGTTTTCTTCTGCTGATATTAGCAAATGCAAACAAAAGGGTTTTATCTGCCAGACTGAAAAGTCTTTCAGCCACTTATGAGCAATGACCACACCCTGCAGTCCAACAGAGTCCAGGTCCTTCCAGAGCTGAGCATCACCTGTGAGAGCATCTTGTCTTCAACCTTCAGACACACAAATTTTAGGGCCTCTCAGTTGATTTCAGCTTCTGTGTTCAACCACAAGGCAAAAGGACATTCTCTCTGAAATGTTTTGGACTTAGATGTATTAGCAGAGAAACTGGGGTTTTTTGTGATTTCACTAAGGAACCAAATGAATCCTGCAAGTGTTAAAGGTTGAATTTGATCCTTTCAAAGAAGTTTGGCAAAATGATAGTTTTAGGGGGGCTCCATTTTGTGCTTCTTTTTCAAAAGGATCTGGGTAGCTACAGGAGTGCTTTACTGATAACTTCATGGTGACACAGGTTTGTCTCACCTAAAAAGAGGGTTGCCAAATCAAGCTTATAAAAAGCTTCCTGGATATACATTGATATAGCAGTGTTTGTACAAGTTTGCTGAAAAATGACATGTGAGCTTTCTACCTGCTAGATAAGGATTCTGAAATCTACCTATTTTGAGTTTCCATCAGATCATTTGAGAAAGACGAGGAGGGGCTGTACAGTGTATTGTGAATGGTATTATGTTAGCAGCATCACATTTGTATGACTTTCACACCACAGCAAGTGCTTTACAGACTATTGACCAATTATGTAATTTATTTTGATTCCTTGATTCATCATAAAGTAGATTTTTGTGTTTCTGGGCTCTTTTGAACTCAAAATGCAGATCTGAACTATCAGAATGGTGCAAAATTTGAGCATAATTTGCAGAAAACATGACTGAAATCAAAGCATTAGGAACTAAAATTGTAACTGATATATATTTGGTAGTTTTCCTTAAATAATTTTTTTACTTCAGCTTGCATAGAAGTTGAACAGCTTAATCTCTCTACCAAAAGCATGACCCAAGGGTCCCCTGGATCGCCAAAGCATGGTGATTTTGCCACAAGGTCAGCTGGCGTGTCAGTCTTAGATACGAAAACACAACTCCCTGTTTAGGATGGAGAGAGCTGGAGACATTCCCCGCCCCCCAGGACCCTGGCCTCCTGTGAGAAAAGTCATGCTGAATCTTGCCTGTGAGCGGTACAGCTCTCATCTTCTGACAGCTGTAAAACTTGAAAGCCGTGGTTTGAGGAGGGGAGGTGGATTCTGGCGGGCTGGCCTTCCCCAGCTCCGCGCACGTCAGTTCTTCCAGCACGGAGCACATCTCTCGTTACGCCTCTGTGCAGAGCGATTCTTCTGTATGGCCAGGTGATGTTTAAGGAGACTAATGAGAGGAATGATACAGCCCAGAACACTGGTGTCAGGAAATATATTGCAAGGTGTCTATCTTGGGGAAGCTGTAAGCGGGGTTGTCTTATTATATATTTCAAAGGGGATGTCTGTGTCACCATCAAGTTAGACATTCACCCTGTCCCCACACTGCATTCAAATGATTTTTTTTTTTTTCCAATCGTAGCTTTCCATTCAATTATCATTGGCTTAATGACAGGCTCTGTGTTGTACAGGGGCAAATCAAGAGTCCATCGCATTAGCACGCCATTCTTTTGTGGCAGGAATTTGTTTCTCAGGCCATTGTAACATAACTATGCAAGTGTCAGAGGACAGGATGGAGGCTATTATGGGCTTCTGCTTTTTATGAGGGAAATCAAACAAATGTCCCTGATGGAAAAAGGAAGCCAGCAGCTGGATGTGATGACCAAAGAATGTTTTTGTGCAGTGGCACTGTAAGTACCTGGTCTGTTGTCAAACTGAAAAAAATGCCTCTTTAAATTTTTTTTTTCATTCTGCTGTCAACCAAAGTGGAGAACCCCCCCCCCCTGTGAATTTTCATCAGATGCCTTTTCCTTATTTCTAGCACTTAGCAATCCAATTGTATTTGGGTTTATGCAAGTATTTGCCTCTACTGCCATTGTTAGGTTTTGGAATCAGAGTGATTTTTCCATCCTGATGATGCGGAAAAAAATATGTTTCATTATGACTTGTTATAACCCTGGAAATCTCTTCTCTCGCTTGGGTTGACGATGATTTTTTATGTAGCACTCTATACTGATGCCTAAAGTGAAGTAGAATGAAGCATAAGGGAGAGAAGCTTTGCTGAAATATCGCTCCTTCCACCGTGTAGAATTATCTCAGAAAAAAGCTTGCTTTTCCCTAATGTTATGCTTTTTTTTTTCCCCTCTACTATTATTCAAGTAGTTTTTGCAAATGAATGTTGTTTTTGCAAGGTTTGTTTACGGGGCCATTGCTCGTAGCAACCCCTGCTCATCTGTGAGCAAATTACGTGGCACAGATATTCGGTATCCGGTTGCTTCTGGATAGGATGACCTTAAAAACAGATTCTGCAACAAGACAAGCTTTTAAATTCCTAACCAAATATATTATGTGAGTAATAAAAAGAGCTCCTCAAAATGGCCACAGAGGCATTTCAGAGCACATTCCTGGGAATATTCACTTGGGCTAGTATTCATTAAGTTTGCTTTCAGCAAAAATTCTCATGAATGAAATTTTATTCACTAGTCATTATGATTATAACTTTGCTATCGCAGCAATAACCCAATGCTTTGTGTAAGGCCAGGACCTGATTTTGTTTAAGGCTGGAGAAGCATCTTACAGGGTCTCCAGAGAGTATATTGTCTAAATATAAGACCAGGCTCGTCTAACAGCTCATGACTGGGAACAGCAAACCCTCAGAGGGCAATGGGTTTGTTTACAAGAAAATTCACAGCTAGAGGAGGATGGATGCAGAACCATAGCAAATGTTACACCTTTCGAGCTACAGTATGCTCCAGTGTTACAATTATACTGAATAGGAATGTAATTATGCATTTTTATGTTGTAAAGGTAGTTTAGGTGATGGTGGCTAGTCTTGCAGATAAAGGGACTATCTCTACAGATGCGGTTCATTACTACATTGAATTAGTTTCTCCCCACTAATGATTGCACTGGAACCGAACTCTCTTGGTTGTTGTTTTTTTTAGTTGTTTTTTTGGTTGGTTGGTTTGGTTTTTTGTTTTGAGGTTTGTTGGTGGTGGCGGTGGGGTTTTATTGGTTGTTTTTTTTAAAATAATTTTACAAATGGCCTAATACAAATATATGTACCAGGGAAATTCCTGAAGCACAAGCTATGCCAAAGAGTTGGACTCTTGAGTTGTGCAATACATGAACTCCCAGGGTGTGAATTAAGTGCTTCCTGGAAAAGTTAAATGGGACTTTTAAGCTATTTTTAGCTTTTTAACTTTTTTAGCTGAAATCTGCATGAAGTCTTGCTTCCTCCAATCTACAGGAACATAATGGAGCAGAGGTATCCTATCATGCTGGTGGGAATTGTGTCTAAGTCTAGGCACAAGGAAGTATTTTCAGAGCTGCAGCTCATTTGCAGAGCACAACGTCTATAACATTTTTTGTGTGCCTTCACCTACTGTTGGAAAAGCACGTCTCCCATGCCTTGGAGGAGATTCAGTCTGACTGGTGAATGTGTAGAGTCCTTCAGCAGGCAGTGACTGGCACTGGCTGCTATCTGGAGCATTGATTTTTGGGTGTACCAGGGTACAGGATGCTCATGTGTACAATGTACATAATGGAAAGGTTCTGTGGGGTAGAGGGAAGGAGCTGTTAAAGAGGCACTGTGCCAATCCCTTGTGTTATTCAAACCCCAAAATTACCATCCCTCTCTGCCTGTAGATCGTTCAGAACGCTTTGTTGGCAGCAGAGCTATGCACAGGGCATTGAGTATTTCTCCTGTTTTCTTGTCTCACTGCTCTCTTTTCCCATGTTGTTGGAAAAATAAATAATCTGATTAAGCCATTTGACAGTTATAATTAATTAGTTCTTCCTTACTCTTATCTTGTTTGCCTGTCCTTTTCTCTGGCCCTTCCTTTTCCTATTTTATCTCTCAATCATCAGATCCAAGAAATCATTCAAATTATTATTTTTAACACATAAATGCATCTTTAAAAACATATTCTTTTCTTTTGAAGAAAGGCTTTGTCCCTTCTTTTGTCCATCCCACTGCACAAGTTGTCATGTTCAGGCACTGCAGTCAGTTCTAAGTCCTTGAGCTATCATGTATTCTGTTGGTATTTGAGGAATTGAAAATCAATCACACAGCCTTATGGCTTAGGTTCAGCACAATTCTATTATGCCCACTCGCAAAAGTCAATTCAAACCTTTTGGGTTATATTTCAAAGCCTAATCAAGCTTGCTGTCCACACTGGTTTGGAGTCAGCTCACTCTTGGCCATAGGTCTGTTTATTAGAGTTTTTGTGTCAGAAACTAGTGTGAAAGAAAGCAGTTCTCATAACAGTAGAATCATTCAGTGGGCATTTTGCAAAGACAAACTGCCCAAACAGGTTTAGTGGTAGGGGAATGCTTACTGTTTTAATATGGTTCTGCAAATATGTTGTTAAAAATTAAATTATTTAAAAAAATGTTTTTTAAAAAAATTATCTTGGTAGGAGTGTTCATAACTGTACTTTCTCACAAAAAGATGTCCCAGTTTACTGAGATTAGATTTCAGTCCTGTCACGCTAAGCTGGTACACAAAGTATTGTAGTTGCAACCCTGAACTTAGATGGTGACTTTCATGCTTTGGACCATATGAACAAATCAGGATGGTTCATCCAAGCAGATGGACCAGCTCCCCCAAGCATGCCTTGTGCTGCCTCCATCTGGCAGGTGCACATGGGGCCTGCATTTACAGTGTCTGCATCAGTCCCCTGATTTCTAACAAGTGCCAAGTACTCACTCTAAGAATGAAAGAAGCTCTGGAATGAAAGAGCTGGCTGTTAGGAATCCTCTGTGAAGATATGGACCTGTTAGGAATTGGGGACAGATCAGTCTCAACTCACTGGGAAGAAAGCAATGACAGGCTCTTAGTTATGGCATTTCCAGCTGATTTATGGAAGTCTCCTCATTTGGTGAGAGGCTGGTGGCCATTCTGTGGGAGCCAAGTGTACACTGTAAATAAGAAGTAGTTCTCTGTTCCCATCCCCGTGGAAGGCATTGCTCTGTGACCCATTCCTCATGTTCCTTGTCCTGCTGTGTTCCACAGAGGCGCAGGGATTTTCTCCAGTGGATGCTTGAGGCCTGCGATTCAGCCAACTCACTGACAGCTGGGTGCTCGGATGAGATCGGTCCATCTGCTGATCCCAGACAGACTGAGGCACCTCTGGTTGGCAGGGCCTCATCTGGAAAGGCTCAGAAGATGCTAACAGAGGATGAGATAGCAGGCCAAGCTTTCCTGTTCCTGATTGCTGGGTATGAGACCACCACAAGCACGCTGTCCTTTGCCACCTACTTGCTGGCCACCAACCCAGAGTGCCAGGAGAAGGTGCTTCGGGAGGTTGATGAGTTCTCTGCAAAACATGTGAGTATGATGTGCTGGTCTGGGGCTTCCTGCAGGGAGCAAGGTGATATGACTGTATGAACACAAGAGATGGCCTAGAAACTTTGTGTCATGGCAAATGCTTAAAAATGCTTTAAAAAATATTTTACACTGTTGAAATCAGCTGGCTGTTGTCAGGCTCTAAAAATACATATTTCTATGTTTTTCCTCTTGTACAAACACTTTTATTGTTTTTTGTGGCCAATTTTATTTACTGATCTTTGTAGGAGCATAAATAGTGTTCTTACAAATCAAAAATGTCAAAGTTTTGCTTTAAATGTTCATAACTTTGTTTTCCTTTAGCAGAAGAATACATGTGTAAGCTTAAAAAAAAATCACTGTAATTAATTCTCTTATTCTGTGTTCAAATTACTTCTCCTTCATTATCAGTATTTGCCAAGGGCATTTTTGTTTCCTAAACTGGAGTTATTTACTTGTTTCATTCATAAATGGCAGGCCCAGTTGTGCCCTCATGTCTGGAGAGTTCAGCTGACTTCCTTAGATGTGAAGGTGCAACCTGGCCTGTGGTGTGGGCAGTTTACTGGGTACTGCTGAGGGCAGAGATGCCCACAGAACCCCCTGCTATGCAACCCCAAGGAAATTATGGTTAATCTCTTCACTGGTTCCTGAAAGCTGACAGCCTAAGAAACCAAAGGGAAATTGCTGTGAGAGCTGTCCTATAGGATAGGTGTGTGATGTCGTTCATATCTGTCTGTAGACAGGGATGTGAAAAAGCAAACTTTTCCATGCAAGTGAACAGAAATCTGAGTGCAGTCAGTGATTAACTGTCTGGTTCCTTATGGACATTCCATGTAGGGAGGCCATGCGTATGGCCATGTCTACGTTTACAAGTAGTGTGCTCCTGTGGGCACAGATTCATCACCCAGCATGGCTGGTAGTGGGGACTGTTGGGTACACACTCTATGCCCCTCAGTAGTTTATTCTGGGGTAGTTATAGTCTGGCTCTGTGAGTACCAAATTTCCCTTTGCAGTTGGTCTGTTCTAGTTCCAATTAAAGGAGCCCTTGCTGTGCACTTGGAAACTGCAGTGTGAGCCAGTGCAAGATGTGGGAATGCTTCTGATCCAAGCTAGAGAACTAAATGGACCCTGGCTTGTATATGATCTGACTGAGCTGTCACTCACTGTTAGAAATGTTTCAATAATAATCAAATTCAAGTGCTTAATTCTTGACTTTTTTGGTTCTCTATAAATATTTTGCTAATAATTTTGGCTTTTGCACTGTCTAGGAGAGATTATGAAGCTAGGGACACTGGTGGCAAAGAAGTCAATGTAGAGAGTTGGCACTCAATTTCTGCACATCAGCCCTGTACAAATTCTGTGTGGTGCCTCAAATCAAACTGGTGTCATCATCCCAAACCGTGCTGTCCCATGTCGTATATTGATTGGAGGTACCTTTCAAATAACTTCCCTGTACTTTGTGAGTTGTCAAGTTTAGCTTTAGACAGTGCATATATGGCTACATGGCCAAGGAGAAGAGAGAGAGAAGGATAACGATTTATCTGCAGTCCCTGATAACAGGAAATCCGTAGATCTGATCTGTGCAGCCCCATCCTTCAACAGATTTCCTTTTGTCAACAGTTCATGATTTGGCAGGGGGGTGTGAGGGGGCAACACACTGCTCAAGGGGCCCACCCCTTAATAAGGAAAAGGGTACAGCAGTTCAGTCCCCTTAGTGACTGTAATTAACTACTTTTAGCCTAGAAAATGAGATCTATGTGAACGGTTTGCAAGTTACAGGAGCAGAAGCTATTTTGGAACTGGGTATATATAGATGCTGTGTTCAGTTGTCATGCAAGAGGGAGGGAGGGAGGGGACACAGAAGCTACAGGCTCACAGTTAGTTATCAAGTCAGTTGCTAAGAAATTTGATTAGGTTATTGCTTATACTCAGCACATCAGTTTTGCTCTTATCAAGGTGCTTTGCAATTTTCAGAAAGGAAGGGCTTTAGAAGGCCAAAACAGGGGGGAATGGTAGAGTTTGAATGTTTTGACATGTGGTGGAAGACTGTTTTGAATTGCAGATATGCAAGTATTAAACACAGTACCCTCTTCTGCCAAATTTATACTCAGGTAATTATAACTACAAAATGCCCTCCACCACGTCCCCCCCTCCATCCTCCAGCCATTTCAGTTGCCTGATGTAGCATGTTTTATTGCCCTAATCTGTGGTGTGGAGCTGCAGTCTGGTTTTACAGCAGCTGCTGTGTATCATCCCAGAGATGATTGTACTTTGGTGGTGGACAGGGTGATTTATATACTCGTTTACCAAAGTTTATAAACACATATGAGAGCCATTTGAGGAAAGGTACTATAAATGACAGGCACAGTTCCAGCTTTTTGGCACACCAGTCAAAGACACAATTCATGGTGACCTTGTAATAGCCAGTAATGGAGCAGGGTTGGTCCATCTGAGCATACAGCAGTATTTCGGTGGCTCTGGGTGTTGTACTTGAGGATACCCCTGTATTTGCTGTGATCTTCATTTGTCTGTCTTGCCCAGCAGGTGTACTGGCAGGATGGGAGAGCATAAAGTGGATGGAGAAAGCTGAGGCAGTGTTGTGCTAGAGATCCCTGCGCAGGCGTGGTGCAGACTGCTGCAGTGTGGTGCAGAAATACAAAGCTGGGTGCTGGAAGTGGTCTAGCCCCGGTGCTGAGAGTTGAAAACCCAGAGGAAAGACAGGACCATATTGTCCTGCTCTGTTGTGTCCAGCCAAGTTTGTTTCAGAGGTGTCCTGGGAGATCTCACTGCCCATCTCCACCACACAGCCTGAATACACTGTGGAGATGACACTTCCAGGCAAGTGTCCTCAGAAAAAAGTGTCTAAATGAGCTATGGATTTTCATATTTTCTTTTTACCTCCAGGACCATCCTCATCTGCTTGCTAAAGGACTTTTTAGATATTTTCTTAACTGATAGCTAAGTGTCGAGACCTCATGATGTCTCTTTCCCTCAAAGTGAGAAAAGCCACCTGGCCCATTTCAGAGCCTGGCAAGTAGGACAAGCCTCTAGCCTCAGTTATTGTAGAGGACAGGACAGGCTATTGACCCCTCACCTCTTTAGGGTGTGGGGAAAGGACGTGCAGAGCTTTTCATCTCTGGGGAAGCAGAGAGACAAAATACTGAATGGTGACTACTTGTCATCACACTGCATCTTCCCATACTACTTTTGAATCCCTGTGTCTGCTCCAATTGCACTGGAAAAGACAAGCATAATTCTTCTAACACACAAATAAAAATTCAAATTATAGAGACTTTGACCTGACCCTCTTCATAAATCCCTTCGGAGTGCAGTATGTGCCCTGTGAAGGGCAATCTGCTAAAAGTAAGATGCACCTATTTGCTGCAAGCTTGTTGCTGTGTGTGCAGCTTGCTTTGATACCATGAAAGCAAAATAAACAAGATGAAAAGAGAGTTAAATATGAACTAGTGGGGGCAGGACGCCTACCTCTGTAGGCTGTATAAAATAATATTACTTTCTGCAGAGGCTACAGATCTGGGACAGCAGAGGCAGGGTCAGATCCTCAGATGGGTTAAACTAGTACATGTTTGGTATTAGTTCAGGTATGGTGATATGCATCAGTTGAGAAGCAAGCCTGGAATATACCAGTAAAGGAGGACATGGGGAAAAAAAAGAAAGGTTGCTATTTCAAGACCAGATTATTTTTATAGTGTTTGTGGCTAACCATCCCTGAACTGTTAAAGGCTATACAGTTGTGAAAGAGATGTTTTTATCCATGTTCACCAAGTGAGAAAGAATGCACCCATGGTCTTCACCCTCTCCATTTCAGTCAAAAATGATCCCTGTGCAGAGTTTTTAAAGAGCTCTTCACAAGACATATTTAGGAATGGTTTTTGCACTTGTGACTGATTATTTTATTGTAAAAGCAAGTTGATTTTTGTTTATTTGTGTGTGTGCTTAGCAAAATCATGTCAAGCCTGGAGCACACATTCATTCTGAGCAGATGGACACTTGCTTCTTAGTGCCACTGTGTGCTCTGAGCTGCTCTGTGTGTTATGTCCTAAGCCACAGATCTTAGGGCATGAAAAATTGCATCTTCCATGCTGGGGATTCCCTTAATGGGGGGACTCTCTTTTTTACCTCTATTCCCATTTTAGCATTTAAATGTCTGTCTCCCTTCCTTCTCCCTGCTCTCAAGCCTGAATCACTCACAATTATAAATTTTTGTTGTTGTTGTTGTGCTACCAGGCTGCATAACTTTGGACAGGAAGAGTACTGGCACAAAACAGAGTGCAAAAACATAGGTGACCAAGCTAACTTCTCATAAGAAGTTATTTGTTTCCCTGAGGTGAAATGTGGTGAGTGGCTGTATGTGTGTGCTCCTGATCTGTTGCAAAGTAAACACATCAGGTTAAACCAGCGAAACTAGGTCATTTTCTTGAGGGGGGGAAAGCAAGCGTGCTTGGGGCAGCTAAGGAGGGCAGAAGTGTGAGAATGATCTGCTCTGCCTCCATGCAATAAAGAAATCCATACTTGAAGGTGCAGAGCATAGAAAAGCCTGGAGCAAGAGCTTCCTGAATTCTAATCTCACCTTCAGTAATAATGTACTTCATATTCTCAGTAACAGACAGCCGAGTCTTTCATTAACAAATAGGTAGACTTGGTGCAACAAGTTTTGGGGCTTCTTAGCTTATATCATTACAAACCTATTGTTACTTAAGGCACCACAGGAAAAGGTTGCATTGAGGGGTTAGCGCTACCTACAGAACCTGAGATGTGTTGCTGCACTGATATGTAAGGCTTCAGGTCTGGTGAAGGACAGAGTAGCAGCTCACTACTTCTTGCTGCTGATGCCTAGGAATACTTTCAGGAGCCCTGAGAAAGGTGAAGGAGAGCACAGGAGTCAGGAGAAGTAAATAAAAGTGAATATATGAAAGAGCAGCTATTACCATAAAACATTCATTGGAGATTGCAGAGCTAAGTGTGTTTTCCATTCTATTTTAAAAAAGCTTTGTACTGCTCTTATCACTGCTTGATATGACATTTGGAAACATCAGTGTGAGAGGAATGAAGAGCAGGATAAGACACAGCATGTCTCTACTCCATCCATTTTCCTATCCACACAGAGTACTACTGTAACAATTCAGTGCTGGTGTGAGTTACCAACATTTTCACCTCTGTCTAGAGACTGTAAAGTGTAAAGAAACTTCAAAGTGCTGCCATATTCTCTCTCAATTTAAATGGAAACTTGGAGATTTTTCTTTCATATAAAGACATCTTCCTGTTCCTATAAATACTTGGTTTTGTATAGCTTTAGGCCCAAGGAATATTTTCAATACGTTTAATTGAAAATGTTGATCAGACTGTTCCATCTGTATTCTTTCTTGTCAAAAATATTGAATGATGCTACTCCAAAGTCATTGCAATCCATAGTTTCATTTTTGAAAAGATACTGTTTACTTCCTTTTTAACTGCTGTGTGTAGTGAGTTGTGAATGGCCCAGGTTGAACTGGACTGATGCACAAACTCTTTATTTATGGCTGATGATTTTGGTGCTGTAATTCATCAGATATACCGGGTGTGGCAGTTGCTCATCCAGGGTAATTGTCATCATTGACTTGAATGGAACTGTACTAAGCTTTACACTGGCTTATGATTCGGCTCTTCACACTGGAAAGCTCCTTCACTAATACCTCTGCAGTCTAATGGAGATGGCTTATTGAAAATAGATTTTGCCATTTCAAAACTTTCCCTTCCTATAAAATTTCTTAAGCAGAGAGAGGTAGGACCATTTTTATGGTGTCTCTGTGCCTGATTGAGTACTTTAGATTTTTAAGCAGTCTATGAAGAGAGTCTTCTTGGTAGCACAGACAGTTTTCTTTGAGCATTAGTGAAAATGAGAGGTAAAAGTCAGAGATGTCACTGTCAGGGAATTACTACAACAATTTGCATGAGTTTGGTGCCTTTCATGCAGTATCTCAAGGCACTGTGCTCTCAGAAGCTTGCAACTACAGAGACTAAGCTTCACTAAGGAAATATTGCTGACGGTGAAGGCTTGCGTTTATCAAGGGAGACAGAATTGTAAATAGCATGCAGGAATAAGTCTACAGAAGAGAGTTGCTGTTACACATGCATACACACACAAAACATACAGAACCAGGAAGCACAAACAATATTGTGTGTTGTTGCTGTTTATTCTCTTGAAGGAAATGACACTCTTTGATTTTTCTATTTGCTTAAGAAGGTGTTGCAGAGCCTGGCATCATTTATGAATGTCAGCTGTCAGCAATCAGGTTTGTTTTAAACAAATAGGGAAATGCTTTTAAACATGTAGAGAATGAAGACTTAGGTTGTATTTCTGCAGTTCTTCACGCAGTTGCTCAGTGTCTGAAATCAGTTATTTTTCTTAGTCTCATGGTGCTTCTGTACACACCAGTCAAAGTTTGCTAAGTTAGAAGAAGACAATAAGCCTTTCCCTGAATTTCTCCTCTGTTGTAAGATTCTAGAATACACTGATTTGAAATGCAGGCTTTGGACTCAAGAGACCCAAAATCACTTCTCTTGGGCAGAGGTTATTTCAGCTTCTAACTTTCTTCTTCCTGACTTTCAGCTGCTTAAGCACCTTTGAGACTCAGGGCTTTGGTCTCTTTACCATCTTGAGTCCCTGCTGTGTAAGGAGAAGTATCCTGAGAAAGTCTTGAGTCCAAGCCTGCCAAGTGTTTGCCCAATTTGCCACAAACCTGTTCCTAGGCCCAAATGCTGAGGGAAAGCACTGAGGGGGAAAATCTTGGTCTCAGTTTTCTCACTGTGCGAGCCATAGCAGCTATCTCTTTGTACAGGTTGCTTTCTGTCCCGGGCATCCTTCCAGCACCAGCCAGAGAAGTTGTCCTGGAAGATCCCTGTTACTTGTTCCTGCTTTACAGAAGCTGTGCTTTGTAGGCAGCCACAGTCACCCTTTGGCTGAAGCGGGAACAGGCAGGGAGAGCATGACCAGCCAGGAGCCACATGAGAGCAATTCTTCTTGCTTGCCATGTATTTGTAGTTCTTACACTGTATCTACAGGTTCCTGCTCTCCAAAGGAGATCAAGACTTTCAAAAACAATAAATACTTTCTGGAGAGTCAGCTTATTTATGATATGCAAAGAGTTGAGTCAATCAATTGGTAAGTCAGGGTATCTTTTAGGAATGGTTTGGCTTTGCTATTCTGAAAAGTCTGCTGTTAGATTATAAGAACAAATTCTACATTTTAAACCCCAGTTATATTTTGACATTGTACTTCTTCCTTGATGTTTCCAAGAACCCTATAAAAACCACAACCTGAGTATGAAAAGAACCTTACTTCTCTCCTCAGAAAATCCTCTTCACTGCTGAGAAGTGGTGATTCTATGTGGCCTGGAACAAGGTGTTGTTGAGATGATTAATGTACCTTTATTTCAAGGAACTTCTTCTTGTTGTTGACACTGCAGAGTTCATTTACCCCTTTTCACCCAAGTAAAAGAAATAAAAAGAAAAGAGAAAAAAAACCCTTTTATTTTTCCATTTGTTCAGACCTATCATTCTCTTGACCATGAAGACTAATTTATCTTTTGCTTGCAATGTCACATGTTGCTCAGTGACTTTGCCTTATTGCTATTTTTGAGCAAAACTGAGTCTCATGTAATGTATGCTAGACAGATACTCATTTTCACCCCTGAATTTTCCTGGTATTTTGCCATCCTCATAATGATTGACCCACCAGTACTGCTGCAGGGTTCATGTTAAAGAATAAATTTTTCTGGTGACATGGAACATTTTATGGTGAAAATGTTAATTATGCAGCACTTTAAATGTGATTATACAATTTGTTTAAAGAGGAAGTAAAGGGAAGGATGCATCTTTCATGTCTTTCTATTCCTTCTCCTTGTCCTTCTCCCCCCCCCACTCCGGGCTTTTATGGAGAAAAAAAAGCATATTTGCTTTTAATTTAAGGAAAAATATCACTGCTGAGCAAGAAACTGGTTACAGTTTTCTTCTGGATCTGTATCCCAACTGCTCCTGCATATGCAGTTAGCATGCTTCCTCCAGGGACAAAGTAAGCCAAATTAATGCCAATATCAATGTCCAATCAATATTTATATCTATATCAGTGTCAACCTTTTAGCTGCAGATAGGTAACATCATTTGGAGGGTGGAACACAGTTCCGGGTAGAATGGGTAAATCAAATTTTTGCACTGGGCAGTTGAGCCTTGCAGAAGGGAGCAAGGAGATAAGCTCAAACCACAGTAAATACCACCACTGCTCCTCTGCACAACATTGGGAGGGACATACTCTCACCAGGCTAGCCAGAGGAGTTACATATGGCAGGAAAAGAGGTGAACATGCCATGACTTCTCAGGAATAGAGATGCCTTCACAGGTGTAAGTGCCTGTTCTTTGAGTGGCAGCTTGTCTAGCTCTCAGTAGTTTTTCAATGTGAAGTAGGAGTCAAGCCCAGAAAGATATTGTACTAATTTTTTTTTTCCCATGGTAGTTAGGCACTGAAAGTTTCCATAAGATATATGCTACTGTATCATAAATACTTAGCAAAGAAAGAGAGACCAGCTAGCAATAGGCACAACCTCAGTGCAAAAAAATCAGAGAAACTAAACCATCTGGCCCTTGAAAGAACTTACAAATGAGAGAGGGTGGCCTTGGACATCTGTCTCAGGACCCCCACTCTCAGCATTAGCAGCCAATTGCATTCATCCAGCAGGAACTTGTCTCCTGGGAAATATTAAATACTAAGCTAAACAAAGAAGCATTTTCAAGCTTTGTGTTAGTTAGCATTCATTTGGAATGAGATCCCTCTGTGTCCCCAGACTGACAGGCAGATTCTTCAGAGCATGAAGATGTTGGCCCAGCCCTGTCATCCTCATCTGCTGCAGGAATCTCCACTGAACAGTGTACTTCAGAGAGATTTTCAAGGGATAAAATCTTGCTTTAATAGCATTTTTCCTTGTGAGGGCAATAGTGACTCTTGAGACTGTACAAACAAGAGCCACTTTCATGAAAAGGACTTTCCATAGAACCTCCTACAAGGGCCAATAGCAACAGGACAAGAGCAAATGGCTTTGAACCGAAAGAGGGTAGGTTTATGTTTGATTATTTACTGTGAGAGTGATGAGGCACTGGAACAAGGTGCCTGGAGGAGCTGTGGATGCCCCATCCCTGAAAGTGTTCAAGACCAGGTTGGATGGAGTACTGAGCAGCCTGCTCTAGTGGAAGATATCCATTCTGATGGCAGAGGGGTTGAAATTAGATTGTCTTTAAGGTCCTTTCCAAGCCAAACCATTCTATGATTCAGTGGGCAGAGGAAGAGAAGGACAAGTATTGGGGAACAGTTGATAAAACAAGTCCTGTTTGTGCACCTGTGCCTGCATGAGAGAGAGAAGGAGGGAGAGAATAAATGATGACTGATTTTCATCTGAAAGTTTCACACAGACTCCTGAATTGCACATATTATATGCATAAGGTGCAAAAGTTGAGCTGAGAACACATGCCTAATTTATTAAGAAACAGCAAATCCCCAGCAGCAACCAGGAAGAAATTAAAATTGTATTCATCAAATTCATAGCTTAAAAATGATCTTAGCTTATATGAATGTACGGTCAAAATGGAATTTTTCCTCCAGGTATGTACATAAATTAGGAGGCATTAATAGGAAGTAACCAGTCCATTTGTTTGTCAATAAGCATTCAAAGTGAAGGCTGAGTGAGCTGGTGCCAGAAGGAATGGAAACTAGTTTGCATTTCATGATTATGTAAAGCAGTTTTTTGGTAGAATGAACTTATTGTGACCTCCCCTCCCTTTTCCTCCCCTTCTTTACCACCCTGGCAGAACATATGTATTTAAATAATTTCTATTTCTAACAATATGATTGTGCTACTTTTGATCAGTGTGAGATGGCTTTTCTATTGTTTGCTCTGCTTCATCTTACACTTCTCTTTTAATATGAAAACAAAGAAAAGGTGGTGTTTCTGGGTGTGCCCTTGCTGTAGAAATGTAGTGATCTTCCAGTGGTGTGAGTGAACATTTCCTTACCTAACCAGATAGAAAGACTGGAGCAAAGGGAGTAGTCAGGAAAACACAACCGTAGGAAACACATCCTGTCTGAGGACTGTTCCGTTTCAAATCAGTTAATGTATTTTTACTGTCTCAGAGAACAATTTTTCACTAATATTTGTTGAATGGGTCAGGTTGGAAGGGACCACAGGGCCGCTGGTCCAGCCTCCCTGCCCAAGCAGGGCCATCCTAGAGCACAAGGCACAGGATTGTGTCCAGATGGTTTTTGAATATCTCCAGTGAGGGAGACTCCACACTCTCTCTGTGCAATCTGTTCCGGTGCCTGGTCACCTGCACAGTAAAGAAGTTCTTCCTCAAATTGGGTGGAACTTCTTGTGCATCAGTGTCTGCCCATTGCCTTTGTTTTCCTTTTGTTATTGGTGTATTTGAAAACCCCTTTTTTTTTGTTGTCCTTGACATTCTCGGCCAGATTTAATTCTGGCCCCTAGATGGGCCTTGGCCTTCCTTGTCTCATTTCTACTTACTCTGATAACCTCTTTATATTAATTCTAAATGGCCTGCCCCTGCATTCATCTCCTGTGTATTTTCTGCTTATCCTTGAGTAACGAAAGGAGTTCTTTATTCATCCATGAAGATTTCTTTCCCCCTTTGCCCAATTTCTTGTTCATTCTTGAGCCTGGAGGAAGTGATCCTTGAATATCACCCAACTCTCTTAACCCCTCTTCCCTGTAGGGCCTGTTCCCAAAGGATTTTTCAAGAAGATCCCTGAAGAGGCTGAAGTTAGCTCTCCTGAAGTCCATGGTTGTAATCTTACTTATTATCAACTAATTTGATGTTTGTTTTTCATAAGACAGGTTATGGGACTTTATCAAAATCAAAACCTTTAAAGCAACAAAATCCACCTGTACCTCAGTGTAACTGGTCATGTTTTGAATGCTTTGGTCAATGTCCCACAAGGGTTTCTATGCAAGCAGTCTGGCCAGAAGTGGAATTTCGCCACTGCAGTAGCCACTGGGATAGGCCTCTGGGGCCTCGATCAGAGGAGGCTTAGAACTGTTTTACACTAGAAATGCCAGTCACTTGTATGGACTGGAATGTTGGGCTTTTAACCAACACTGACTGGATAGAGATGCTTGCATGAAGATTCATTTAATAGCAGTTACCATCCTTAGTCAGGTCTCAGGTGTAGTGAGACTGAGAACTCGGTTACTTTCTCAGTCCAAGGAATTACTCTTCCTGGCTGTCACTGAGGCATAGCATGTTACGGCGTGTTGTGAAAGCAATTCACTCCTTAGCCCCAT
The DNA here is from genome assembly GCA_020086605.1 of Lanius collurio. NCBI lineage: Eukaryota > Metazoa > Chordata > Aves > Passeriformes > Laniidae > Lanius > Lanius collurio. Next base: position 1,741,651 of record JACBWW010000005.1, read on the forward strand.
TGACTCAATGTTTGCCACCTGTGCGAAATCTGTACTTTCAGAATTCAATAAAATATTCATGTTATTTTATATGTAAAACATTTTATATGTAAAACATTTTACTTTTACACACATCTTAAAAATTGATTTCAGAAAAGCCTCTATTAATAAGCAGGAGGGAAAAAAAGTTTTGGGTTGGTTATTTTTGTTTGTTTGCTTGGGGTTTTTTTTTGGTTGGTTGGTTGGGTTTTTTGGGAGGTTTTTTGGTTGTTGGGTTTTTTTTGGTTTTTTTTTTTGTTTGTTTGTTTTTTGATGTTTTACATACCATCAGCTTTAAAGATGGAATGCAATAAGATGATTTTGATCTTCTGGTTCAACAGAGATTTTGAATAAACTTTAATATCTTTTTCAATACTCCTAGCTACACTTTAAGTTTACAGGAGAAAATTGAGAAGTGAAAAAGTTCTGAACATGGGGCTATTATTCACAACCCCTTACTGCTGTTGATCTAAATGAAGGAAAAAGGAAGAAACAAGATGTCAGAAAGTCATTGCATTGTGAACTGGAACAAAACACGTTTAAAAGCTCTTGCTTTTTGGAACTTGTTTCATCAAGTTCATGTGCACTCAGGATACAATAGGAAGATGATTTTGTGCAGTCATGAATTTAGATTTAATAGCCCGATAAGTAGAGAACTTTACAGATAATTTCAAGGTGTTAATCTAACCTTGCTGTGCCTTTAATCTTTTGTCATTCTAAAAAGTGAAAAAAACAAAAGCTGACTGTTTTAATATCATAGAGTAGTCATGGAGAAAAATTTCCTCCATCAGAGCGGGTTTTAAATAAATTATTACCTTTTTTTTCCCTTTGGTGGGGAAAAATAAATGTAAGATGAATTTAAACAGAAGTGAATTTACTGAATGTCCTGCATCTTTCTCTTGTTAATTAGTAACAGTCAAATGCTCTTGTTCTGCAGACAGTGACTACAAAGAAAAGGATAAAGAACTTGGGAAAGATTCTAGAACTGAAATAATTAGGCAATTTATCATTCAGGGTAATTGGACTTGTACAAAGCAGTATTATTTACCATGGGTTTCCATTTCTTCTAACTGGTTGTGAAAAATACAGCTACATTGATTGGGAAATGTTCTTAGTGCTTTCTTTTTCCAATATGCACTGTGCCCGGGACATTCAGTTCAAAGTGTGGTGTTCCTCCCAGTGATTTCTTTTCCCTCAGTGACCTTCAGAAGCAGCCTTCAGCTTCTAAGACCTCAAACCAAAATTAGATTAAAGTGCCCAATATGGGGTCAGAAATGGGAGGGAAAGAGAGAGGGGTTTCCACTGGGGAATTTTCACTTAACAAATGAAAGCCATTGCTTTGTTTCAAAGAAATAATTGCAAAGTGGAGGCACATCTTAATCACATCGGTAGCCAGCTGAGATGTTTATGCTAATTTCCAAAGGTATGTAAGTATAGGAATCAGGGGGTCCAAAGCTCCTGCCTCTGTAATGTGAAAAACACAGGCATTTAAGCACCACCAGCAGATAGTTCTGATGTTGTTTCAGCATCAGGGAAGACGGGGGAGTAGTCACAAGGGGTTACTTGAATTTCACTGCACAATTTGCAGGCTGTATGAATGCCCCTTCACTCAAAGGTGAGTTTTTCCACTGCTTTTCTAAGGAGGAGGGCCCAGCTACTTTTTTGCAGTTTGTTGAGTTACAGCACTCTCCCACCTTTGTGTTGTTCCCTTCCACTCTAGAAAAGTTCATTATCACAACCGGCTTTGCTTGTGATAGATGTTCCAGAAATGTTCAAACTCCTTGGATTTCACCACCAAAATCTCTGAATGTGTTGATCCCACGGCTGGCTTTCTGCCGGACCCCTGGAGTGGTCCAGGGTGTCACATCCTGCTCCAGTGTATTTTGCTTTGAGCTGTGGGTACTTTGTGGTGCTGGCATCCTAGTGTTCAGATACATGTCAATAGGCTTTAGGGCAAGGAATTCAAGTTGTGGGAGAAGTTATTATTTAGAAGCAATCTTGCTCCACCTGCCTGGTAGAAACCAGCCAGCCTCCTGCTGGGAGGAGCATTCACTGAGGAAATAAGATGATGTTTAAAAGCATTTTACTCCCTGCCTGTGATAAATTCACAAATATGCACTGCCAGGCTGTCTTAGGTGGGTGCTGAAAACATTCTTTAAGTGGCAGAGCTTGACACAGGTTGCATGGGTGTCTTCAGATAGTGTCACAGGTTGTGAGGTTTTTCACCAAATGGCTTGTTATTTTAAAACTTTTGTATGTATTTGATACCTTCTGTAATAAGAAAGTCATGACTACCAGCAATTTTCTATGGAGATATGAGGAGCAAGAAGTAGTTACCAAAAATTCTGCCTGTTGCCTGAGCAAGCTCAAAGTGAGACAAAATGCACAATCTGTGTGCAAACTGGGAGTGCGTGATCCCTTGCCTCCCATACTGAGAGCTGCAGCACTGTGGATGTGGCCACGTTGTCAGCTGAGAAAGATGCCAACATTTGTCACATTTTGTGCCATGTCATAATTTGCTGGCTGTTCACACTGCTCACCTGTGGTGAGCTGACCTGCTGGCTGAAATTTCAGGGCCTTTGGGTTGTTTGGCTTAGAGCCAAATATCTTTGAAGTGACTCTACTAGTTTACAAGGGCTGTGTGTGCTCTCCTTTTTCCCATCCCAGCAGGAATTGAGCAGCAGGACATGGCTCCCGTGCTCACAGCTCCATGGAGCAGCGTGGATCGTGGCAGTCCCTTGCCAAGCCATGTTTGCTGTACGGAAACGGCGCCTGGTGCTTCTTGTCCCCTTTGTTTTCCTTTTCTGATTGTTTTCCTTCTTCCCTGAACACATGACTCTGTGCAGAGTGCTACCTTGACAAAGCAGTCTGCCCACAGGTGCCGTGCAGAAAACCTTGCTGGTCACTTTGCATGGCAACAGTCACCAGCAACTTTGCACAGGGACTGTAAGCCTCCTGACCCGTCCTTCTGGATAAACATCACAAGCAGATAAGCTCCATTACAGAATCAAGTGGCTGCTTTACCTACAGGTTTCAACAATGCTTAACCGAAACAGTCACTGTCACACAACTGATTCTTTTTTCTTTGGGTTTGGTAACCTGGTGCCACTTTAGCACAGCAGACTTCTGACAGTGGGAGCATAGATACCATATCTTTTCTAAATAGTTTAGGTTATTTTAGCACTTTTCATTTGATAACATCCAAATGATACATAAATACTAACCTCTAAAAGTACTTTCAATCCTGTAATATTAATGGTCCTGTTTCTTCAGTAGGCACAGAGAATTTAAAAGTTTTAGCATGGGAAATTGAGAATTTATGGAGCAGTATTTGCATGATCTGATTAGCGTAGGTTCCATAAAAAATCCTTTGCAAGATCATCTGGTGTTTCCCCCATGGGCTTAAGTGAAAATACAGTGATTTTCATCAGAGATCCAAAATACAAAAAAACCCTCACAGATCTACTGGTGTGCACAAATTGAAGGATGTACATGCATCACCCTATGCATAGACAAAACTGCAAACTGCTTTCAAGAGTGTTTTGAGTAGCCCCTACAAAGCACATTCTTCTTTACTCAGCAGTGGGAGAAAAGAGGTATTGTCTATGAATTCATTAAATGATATATTTTAAGTTTAGAAATTTGTTATTGTGCAGTCTGATCTTGTGTATAACCAAGGACACAGGACTTCTTTGTATTAATTAATTAGTGTATCTGTTTAAGAAGAAAAAAAACAAAAAAACCCAAACCCTCACAGTTGTTTTAATTAGATGGCACAAAATATCTTTCCTGACTTGGAAATGAAGGATCTCAAGATGAACAAGCGAAATAAAACGCTTTAGTAATGTTTTCAATTGTTCTTATTCCATTGTTGCAAGTTTTGGTGTTCTAGAAATGTTGTGCAGAACTGTGTTTAACATATTGTTTTCATAAGACTGTGAAGGTTTCTACCTTTTGCACTAATTAAACATATAAATCCTACAAACTGGGTAACTGCAAACCCAGTTTCCCAGTTTACATTTATGCCCTCTTTCCTGTTCCTGTAATAGGAACGGACCATGAAGGTGTGTGTACTTCAGTCTCACCCTTCATCTGCAGCAGGATTATCATTTCTAATATCTGCTGTTGTGTTAACAAACAAGGGCTTGCAACTGTGGCAAGGCCTGTTTCTGCTGCCCTGGTAGGACCTTAGTGAAACTGAGAATCAGGCTCCAAAGACACATCCCTTTGTTCTCACAATCCAGTTATTTGAAGGATAGAAGCAATACTCATCATGCTGGCAAGGAGCACAAAGCAAAACCAGTTATTCAAAAACTGAGAAAGACAAAGCAAAACATAACACACTCCATTAAGTTTTCCCCCTGTATTAATGGGAGGAGCATGGGTGTTTTCATCGTGCTGTGTACTGAATTTGGTACAAGAGGAGTAATTCATGCAAAACAATAGCTTTTCTCATAGAAGTTGAAGATGGAGACAATTTTTTTGATTCTTTTTTTCACACCACCTACTTTCATCATCTCTGTTGGACTGAAGTAGGAACCTTGATACAGGAATGCAGATAATGTGATTAAGTTTTGGATCTTACCAGAGGTAAGGTTCACCTTGTGACGTAGATGTGCCTGTCATTTAGGAAATCTGCAAAGAATTGACCCAAAGCCTTGGGAGGACACTGTTTTGGTTCAGATCCTAACCGAGTGCAGGGCTGTGCTTCAATAATCAATCAAGAGGCTGCTGTTGCTGGGCTCAGGATTGCAGTTGTGCCATCAACCCTGGAGGACCAGCTGCTCTGCTGCAAATTCGGGCTGGTACCGAGGGGGAGTAAAAGGCACAGTAAACACACAGAGTAGCAGTAAATGACAAGAGGCTATGATATGTAACATTAGCCAGGCTCACTGTTTGCTTAGGTTGTGGAATGGTATTTTAAATCAATCTTTTATTATCAGTGGAGCCTTACCAGTGCACTTAAATGAGAGAACAATGCAAGGACACAGAGACTTAGTGCAAAGCAAACATCCTGCTTTCTTTCCTAGCTCTGATTTTACAAGAAAAACTATAGAAAGACCCAGGCCACAACATTAAGAAGGAAACTTTTTTAATGTTTACTGACCTTTGGAATTGGGCTCTGTTTTGATCCCCTCTGCTGCTGTACAGGTTCATCTCACCACCAGTCTTGACATATTGCATAAAAATAGCTGGGAATACATCATGCCCTCCTACTTCTGCCCTAATCTTTCTGGCAGTGGTGAATTTACCACAGTTTTGTTTCATCTCTTCTCGTAAGTTAGTTATCCTTCTCCTAAATAAAGATTAGGATATCATCTGTAAACCACACTGATGTCACCTGTTAGTTGTTTCTTGTATTAAAACTGTACTTTCCTAAAATTCTGTCTTTTTTATTTTTTTTTTAGAAGTTAAACAGTATGTGTGCCTTCTTTCAGAGGTTCTTCTGTGGGTTTTTAACATCTTTTGGAAAAAAATGTGAATATTAGAATTGGATAGAGTATTCTAAAAGAAATTTTCCGCCAATGTGAAATTTTACTGGTGTGAAATATGTGTTAATCTTATCTTAGAGACCTGGTTTTGCTCAGTGTGCCCTTGTTTCAAGTGTTGTAGTTGTTGTTGCAGTTAAGTGTTTTTAAGCATTGTTAGATCTTTTTGTCAATGTATTTATTCTCTGTTTCTATAGTTCTATAAATGCACAGAGAAATTAGATGGGAAGTGTTGCCTCAAGTTAGAGGTTTTGTTTTGTAGGAAAACATTGTTACCAGATCTTTTATCAAGCCAAAGCTAATTGCCAGAGTGGCTGCTTGAAACTGAATAGAAATCTGAATACTGTCTTTTGCATTTTTAGCATTTTGGGTTAAGGAAGTAATAATTTTAATCCTACATATGCTCAGACTTTGCAGAGAAATGTGGTAGCCATGAGACCCTTGCTGTGCACATGCAGATATACAAATTCTAAGCAGTGAGTACATTGGCAAATGCCATCAAGCCCTCATGTGCATCTTTATGCATCTAAATATATGTACACTTGTATATCCTTCAACATTGGACTATGCTATGAGATGATAATTATAGATCAGGTCATTTTTGGTAGTACATTTTTTTAAAAAGCTTTTGAAAGATTTTTCCAAGCCAGTGATGGCAAGAAGAGGTTTAATTTCAACGTGTTGTCCAAAGTGTACAAACTCTTCTGTGGCTCAGTACATCTTGTCTCCTGGTCCAGCTCTGCATCTCTGTCAGCAGTGCAGTAATCAAATTAAGGTATGGGATTTTAATTCTTTATTTCTGGACTGCAGGAGCCAAATGGAGAGTCAAATAAGCCCACATCACCAGTTGGAGAAAGCAAGTTTCTCCACTGTGCTAAGAGATACTAGACAGAATGCTGGTCCAGACAGTGAGCACTAAAGATCTTAGCTGGAGCTGTCTGAGTCTACTGCAGGGGGCAAAGCTGTAGAAAATGGATTTAAATCCATTACAGAGTGAGGCAGGAAACAGATCTCTAACCTAAAAGTCAAGCAGGGCTTGTGTTCAGCCTAGATTCAGAGCAGGGAGAAGCAGAACCACCAAAGGAACACTCAGAGCTGTAATACCCAGTTAAACCCACAGCAGTGGTACGACTGGACAATCACTAGTTAAAAGTAGTTAATTATTTAAGAAAAAAATTATGAAGTATAAAATATTCAAAATGCCTGTGCCTGATGCATGCCATTGCCACAAACGCATGTGCACCTGGGTTTTGAATTCTTGCCAGTTTATTACATTTTTCTTTTGAAGTAAAGATATTTTAATACTAACAACAAGATAATATTACTTGTGAAACATTAATAATAAAAAAAATATGTGTGAGAAACTTTGCTATTTACTTCCTCCAGAGGGGAATACGTCTGCTTTTTTTGAAGTGAAAATAATTTACAAGGCTTCTTAGCTCTCTCAGAAATGAATAACTTACTAAGTGTTGTGATAATTGTGCAGAGTACCCGTTATGGTACCACAGTGTAGCTACAAAGTGACTGGGAAATTGGTGCCTTGAGTCTGAAATTAGATGTTGCAGTTACCAGGCGTCATTCCAGATTGGCTGTACCTGTCTCGTGGGCAGCTCCTCGGAGCCGTGCGGTTGACTCACAAGGACCCACCATTCCCCTCACTTAGGAGCTGGCCTGGCATAGATGAAAGAAAAATCAGGCTCTGCTGAGCTGTTGAGCCCAGAGACATGATCTGCTGGAGAACTGGCTTGTTGGAAACCTCAGCAGAAAATAAAACCTGCCTCCTGCAAAAGCTTGGAGATGGTGTGAGGCAGCTCACATACCAGTGACGATTCTCGAGTACCTGGCACTCGCCTGAACTTGCTGTCGACATCTGTACACCTGCTCTTAGCAGGCAGAAGGCAACATTTCTCTGACTGTACCTAAAAATGGCATTTCTCACAAAAAAGAGAAAAAAAAAAGAAAGACTGTTAGTTGCGGTATCTTTGCCAAAACCCATTTACATGTTGGCTGCTTAAAGACCCATCTGCAGTGTCGATTGCCTGACACCAGTTCACTTCCTGTCCTAAATTGCTGAAAAATCCCAGTGCATAAACCACTGGCGCCGTGTTCTTTTTTGTCAAATCTGTGACTTTCTTCCTCCCCGTGTCTGCTCTGTGCCCTGTTGTCTCACCTTCCTATGGCTTGCCCGTCTGGGTGCCTGTGATAGAACTGGGTTGGCTGAGACCTCAAGACCTGGCTCTGCAGTCACCAAAGCTGGCACTTCCCAGCTTCTCTGCTCGCCATGCCATTTATACTCACATTTCTGTCGTCATGATCTGAAGTCCTCACCCCTAATTGAGAACCTTTGCTGGGTATGCATGGGTAGTTTGAGTCACCTTGGGGAGCAGGGCTATGTGGATGTGGAGGCACATGTTTTGAAGTGTGCTGAGATTCTTCAGGGTATAAGCTTTATAAATGACTGATATTATAAATCCTGACTGCCTGATGGCAGGCACTAGAGTGGAACATTTTGTCATCAGTGCTTATTATCTCAAGATTCTTAATTAGTTTCATTGATAATTTTGTCGCACTTGAATGTTTCGAATGATTAAATATTTCAGTGCTTCTTTAGTGGCAAGTCTCTCTGTTGTGTACAGCAGGACGTGGTGCTGATTCCAGACAGTCAGTGGTGCTCACTGTTCCTTTTGCAGCCCCTCGTGGGAGCTCCTCTCTGAGTACTGAGGCTGGGTCTCATCATGGCCAGTTACAGAACCCACCCTGGGGTGTGTGATTTAGGGGTACCAGAAGGGGGAACAGTGGAATTGCCTAGTTTTTCCTCTCAGCTTTGAACACAGTATTTTTCCTCCTCTGCCTAGTCCACTATTCAGGTGTCCCAGCTGAATGCACAGGAGTCGTTTGCTCTATTCCTGCAGAGAAAGATATTTCAGCTAGATGGGTTTCCCAGATTTAAAGAATTATACCTGGAGGAGGCTGCCTGCAGTTTTCTTTCCATCTCCTTCACACTTGTGCTGATGGCAGCAGGTTCCTGTGTCATGGCTGTGGATCAGTTAGTCTCCCTTTTGCTTTTGCTGTGCACTTCCTTGACTCTTGCCTTCCCTCCTGGCCAGGGTGAGATGTGCCTCAGCACCTGCTGGGGGCCAGGCAGATGTTTGTGAGGTGGGTGTGCACACACACACACACACACACACACATCCTCCCAGCCAGGAGAGCACAGGCCATGTGCAAAACCCTTGAAACACTAACCACAGCTTATTTGTAAGATAAAACCTGTTGTGAATTACAAGGATTTTCAGCACAGCATTTGGCATGTCTAGTTCATATAAAAGAAAAAAAAAATTAAAACAAAGCACCAAAACTCTTTAAAATGCCATGTCTCATAACTATTTACTTACTTCAGAGGCTTGAATGCTGAATGTGTTGTTGTAAATTGATGGTATAAATATTCTGTTTGCTTCACAAGACAATTTGGGTCTTTGCCTTGAGACTTGTAAGACGATAATGCTTTTAACCTGTGGTTGGGAGGCACAGTATATTCATATCATTACTTTAATCAGATTATTGTTTTCTTTTTTTTTTTTTCTTCTTTTTAGACCAAGTTGTAGGGTTTTTTACCTGACCCCTGTTTCTTGAATGTTTCCCATAGGTGGAATGTAATTAAGCTCCTCTCCTCCTGCTGGGATTTAGGCTAGGGACAGATCTTTAGGAAGCATAAAGAAAATAATGTGAAACCTTGTTGGAAGGTTTGCCAGAGAATTGGCTCTACTTCATTTACAAGCTGATAGTTTTGAAAATACGTCCTTTCTCATTTTATGAATTGCTTTCTAGAATTTGTTAATCAATCATTTAAACACTGTGGGGGTGGGTGAATCTTTTGTAGCTCTCACTCTGCTCATGGGCTGAGCGTTCACATGTCAAGAAACACTTTCTGTCTCAAACTCTGGCTTTTACTTAAAACAATTTGACAAGGAAGGCTGCATGTGGAGCTGCCTTCCCCTGAAATCCCTTCCCCTGGGAGGAGGGACCCTGCAGGGTAGGGGTCTGCCTCTGTCCCTGTTCCCATGTCCCATGTGCCCCATACCAGTTCCTGATTGGTTGGGTTTGGGTGCCCGGGGCCTGGGGAAGAGAGCAGGGCTGATGACTGAGTCTGCCTGGGAACTCCAGCCATGCAGCTGGAGGAATAAAATCATCTCTGAACATCTACAAAAATACGGCTTCATCTTTCCTTCCAAGTCCATCGCTGTCTTATATATTGTTGTAAGGATTCCCCATTACAACAGCTGCACCCTGATGGTGTTGAGGATGGAGGGCTCTGAGAGCAATGGCAAGTGCAATGGATACTCGAGCCCTCACCATGCTGGTGTGACAGTGACCTGTCCCCTGGAAAGCTCTCCAGGCTGAGGATGTGGAGCAGCTCCTTTCCCATCTGGGCCAGAGCTTGTTCCCCTCCACGCAGGCCTGTGAGCACAGCCTTGTGCCACTCCTTTCTCAGAGGCTATTCCCATGTTGTACCTCAGCTCCCTCCAGCTGCAGAAATGAAATAAAATATGAGACCTGCCTCTCAGTTCTAAGGGTGTAAATATGGAATAACCTTGTCAGCGCAGGGGTTTACTGTGCTGTAACCAGGAGGAGAATCTGTCCCCAGATATTTCATGACTAATAGCTATCGAAGGCAGAAGTAAAGTGATAAGAGTTTGGGAGCAGTGCCTAGTGACCTAATATCTACATTACAAAACAAACTGTGGCATAAGTTGGACTGCGTTTGGTGGTGCTCCTGTCTTAGGATTTCAAATGTTCTCTTTGGAATCAGGAAAAGACCTAATGCTGGATATGAGGTATTTCTCACCTGCCTGATGTAATACTGCTTCCAGTTTCTATATATTCTTGCAGTAATGAAATGAGGCCTTACTTCTTAGTTGGCCAAGTCTGCTGTTTGGATGTTGATGTGTGTGGTGGAGTAGATCGCTCATCCTGGTAGAAGAGAAAAATGTTGTGCTGCTCTCCTCACAGGGCAGAGACTGCAGTAGCTGAGACCCAAGGTAAAAATAAGTTGTCTTCTGGTAATTCTTTGGTGATGAGAGAAGCAGTACTAAGAGATTTTTCAATACCAGTTAGGGAAAAGCATACAGCATGCAGTGTAATGGCTAGGAAGAGTAGTCAGTCAAAAGCATTTTTAGTAGTTTATGTATTAACTATACTAACTTGCTTCTTTGCACCATCTTCTTTTATCTATACCAATGGCTTTAGCATCTGGGTGTGGATATACAGGTGGTTACCACACTGCTGTACTGTAAACAGAGTAGAAGTTACCACAAAGTCATTGCTTTCCCTTCTTCCCTCTCTTATCTGTCTTCACTTCCAAGCTCTGTACCTTGTTTACGCTCTCCTTTGTATTTTTGATCTCACCATGACCCTTCATCCATGAAGGTGCTGGGCTGTGATCTGCTCCCAGTTTGGTGAGGAAGCTTTCTTTGTGTCAGTCACATGTGGCATCAGAGTGATTACATAGGACGCTAAGAAGCAGAATAGGATGTTCCCCTAATTGCTGTGATCTGAAATCACACTTGCTCCAGAGACCACACATAATTTACAAAAAATGAGTACCCAAGTTCAGTATGGATAAAACAGCCCGGTCTGTGCATTTATGTGCTGCTATTAGGAATATTAGTTTTCAAGAGCAATACATTATACTGTGAAGTACCTTACTTTGTTAGAGAAACAAGAAAACCTACACTTTTAATCTCCTGAAGCTTTTAATGGCATCACAGGATGCAGGTACTTGAGATACTGATACCTACAGCAGAGGGATGAAATGGCCTTAGCTGCTTCTTACTGCTGGCCCAAAACCAGCAAAAACAGAGCTGAGCCATTTTAAAAGGATTTTGCCAGCAAGGACATTTTTTGTAAGCACATCAGGTGCATGCACTTGGGCAATAAAGGCTATAGAAGAGAGAGAGGTCTGTGCTTTGAGTGTTCTGGATTCTCTATAACTGTGTGTTAAATTCAAAATAGCAGTCTAAAGAGTACCTTCATCAGCAGAGACTGCTAAAGGGGAGAATAAAGTGCTGTGGGAATTAACTGAGGCTCTGTCACCTCAGAGATACAGTATGTGGGGGCCAGGGAAGCTTCAGCATCATCTGCTGAAGTATGGCACGAGAAAGAACAGCAGTGAGCCGGGGAGCTGCTGCCCACCTCTCTGTGTAGCCAGAGATAAATTGCTGCAGCAAAATTGTGAGCAGTGTCTTGTAAAGAAAACAGAGGAGCTGCTCAGAGATTGAGGAAGAGGAGCTGTTTTTTAGGGCTGTCTGGAGCAGAGTGAGTTCAGGGTGTTCTGACATGTTCCAGCTGCAGCAAATGTACAAAATGGGGGCAAGCAGGCTCACCCACAGCCAGGCTATTATTATTATAATTTTATTATAAGTGGCTATACTTCATTAATTGTCTCTTTGCGTACAGACTGTTTTTGTGGCATGTGCACGGTGTGTTGATGTTTCTGTGCACACAAAGTGGTGAAGCTAGTGTTTGCTGCCATGCTTCTGCATCTTCTCTAACGACTGCTGTAAATTTGCCTCTTCCCTTTTTCCACTATGCAGCCAGCACTGAAATAAAATGTTCTTTGTGAAGGGAATATTGAAGAGCAGAAGAGAAAAAAGAGGGCATGGGTGTGTTTAATAAAAAAAGATTCTCTGCACTATTGCAGGTGCAGTTGATGCTGTTTAGAGCAGTCACTCATCTCACTCCAAATAAATAGTAATGACTGTTTCCTGTGACGGTGCTGTGAATCATACTCAGTCCATGCAGGGGAGTAGAAAATAAAGCTGCATGCAATCCACACGAGATGATGGCTCTTGTAATATTCAGCAGTTGGGCCTGGTTAGAAGCGTTTCATTATCTCAGAATTAAGAGAGAGCTTCCTGCTGTTGCAAAAGCTTGTTTATTCTTCTGCCTTCCCTCCCTCCTCTCCCTCCCTCCCTTCTTTCTTACTTTAACATCTATCCCGTCTTCCTTTCTCCCATCTCTGAAATGTTGGCTTAATGTTTCTGAGCAGAACTGCAAGGTCAAATTAGGGACAGTGGCCCTGGAAGTACATTAGTTGCTTTTTGCATAGTTTTTGGCTTAATAGGTGGGCGCTTGAATTTTCTTTTATCTTTTGCCCTCTCTGCTTCTTTTCTTAGCTTATCGTCAAAATTTATCAGGAAGAAGCAGAAGAAGCCAACCATCTTTCCCATTTCTTAGTGAACTAGAGTTTTTCCTTATCCTTGGCTTGCTCCAAAGTTAATCAGTGGAGGTCTTTCAGTGAACTGCAGTTGCTGCTGTTACCTTAAGCCATGACAGTCACCTGTGGCAAAAAGGTGTTCTGTGGATGCAGGTCTGTTTGTGCTTAAGCTGGATGTTAGAGGTCAGCTAGCAAATGCATAGTGAAACCAGTCAGATTGCCTCCTTCACTGGAGGGCTGAGCCAGAACTCCTTGTCTAGACCCTTCAGGAGGAGGCCAACAGCCAGAGCCTGCTGTTCAGCCTTCACCATCTCTGCAGAGCGGCAGTGTGGGGTGAGTAAATCTATGTGAGGCTCATGTGAACCCTCATTGTGACCTGCCTTTGTAATTCGTTGGGAAGGATTCCACTTTTTCAGAAGCTGTGGAGGATGAGACACATACCAGTTCCCAAAATCCCTGTATGTCCTATTTAGCACAAGCGTGGATAATGTGTCCCTGTGTGCTGTGCCTCACTGCAGTCAGGATTGCTGGGGCACCCACCTGTGTGTATCAGTTCTAGTCAGCAGAAGCACACAGCTGGACAGTGGAAGGTCCATCTCAAACCACATGATTTATAAAGCATCATGTCTCAACAAGAGCTGTGATTCAGGTTTTCAAAACTGGATGATCACTTTGATTCCTTATGGGTGAAGTTGGTTGTGTACCCCTCCAACACAGCCCTGCTGTATTTAGTGACCAGCACATTTGACACATGGGTGCAGCCAGTCTTTACAGGGTATCCAATTCCAGCTCATAGCTGGACCGATGGAGGGACCTGTATGATCCTTCCTGGCTCCTCTCCAGCAAGTTCTGAAACTAGAGGAAGAGGTGTGCTACCTAAGGACACTGACTTACATGGACCGTGCCCTCCCAGAGGGTGAATCTGTGAATACTAATGAATTCATTAGACCTCTGAAAGCATCTCTGTTTCAGCAGTGTTTGCCTCAGCAGCAGTCAAGATGGTTAAAAGGCAATTGCAGCCACTGAAATATGTAGCAAAACTATTATCAGAAGATGTCATTTTTCGTAAATGTCAGTATGTAGATTTTTTATGGAGATATGGTGACAGGTAGTGAATAATTTAACATAAATTTACATAATATAGTGCAGCTGTTAATTTATGGCCATATTAGACTACAAGGTTATGTATCTAATGGCTTTTGGTCTCCTCTTTTTTTTCTTTTTTTAAAGTTAAAACTTTCCCTAAATTGTCCCACTTTACTCATAATTCATGAGACACCTATCTTCCCTCCCTCGTGCCACACAGAAGGCTGTGCATGTCATACCCTTTTTGCAGCCATGTGATTCGCAGCAAACTCATTCCCATCTCCCAACCTCAATCATTTCAATTCAGTGTATCCCTGTTTTTATTCAAAGCAGGCCTATGAGGGTCAAGAAGTGCTGTTGCTGCTGGTTGACTTGTGTTCCTCAAGGCTGAGCCCTTGGACGTAGCTAGACATGCATTGCTTCCCCTTGTTTGAAAAGCTGGAGATGTGCAGCCAAAGCTAACTGCTCCGTAGGTCAAGGTCTCCATCTACCTTCCCAAAACAGTCAGAGGAGCTGGATTCCACTCAGTGCTTGGCATCTGCAAGGGAGGATAGATTTTTTTTTCCCAAACATTTGGTTGGTGGCTTTCTATGGTACAAATATTGGCCTAAATTTTACAGGGGTGTCCATGCAGGATGATAGTACAGAAGTGAGGCTTTGTGCTGGGTTTGTGTGACAGGGTTTGGTAGTGGGGAGGACTACAGGGGCGGCTTCTGTAAGAAGCTGCTGGAAGCTCCCCCCACATACAACAGAGCCAATGCTAGCTGGCTCCAAGACAGATCTACTGCTGGCCAAGGCTGAATCCATTAGTGATGGTGGTAGTGCCTCTGGGATAACACAGTTAAGAAGGCAGGGGAAAAAAGCCTGTGCAGTAGAAGCAGCAGTCAGACACAAGGAATGAGAACATGGAGAGAAACAGCTCTGCAGACACCCAGGTCAATGAAGAATGCGAGAGGAGGTGTCCAGGCACCAGAGGGGAGACTTCCCTGCAGCCTGTGGTGAAGATGATGATGAGGCAGCTGTGCCCTTGCAGCCTATGGGAGTCCATGGGGGAGTGGAGACCCACCTGCAGCCTGTGGAAGACCCCGTGCCAGAGCAGGGAGATGTGCCTGAAGGAGGCTGCGACCCTGTGGAAAGCCTGAACTAGAGCAGGCTCCTGGCAGGACCTGTGGATCCATGGAGAGAGGAGCCCAGGCTGGAGCTGGTCTGCTGGCAGGACTTGTGACCCTGCAAGGGATCCACCCTGGAACAATCTGTTCCTGAAGCACTGCATCCCGTGGAAGGAACCAATGTTGAAGCAGTTCATGAAGAACTGCAGCCTGTGGGAAGGACTCACATTGGAGAATTTCATGAAGAATTGTCTCCTGTGGGAGGGACCCCATGCTGGAGCAGGGGAAGAGTATGAGTCCTTCCCCTGAGGAGAAAGGAGCAGGAGAAACAATGTGTAATGAACCATCTGTAACCCTCCTTCCTTGTCCCCCTGCTCTGCTGGGAAGGAGGTGGAGGTAGGGAACCTCCAAGGTACTGAGCCAAGGAAGAAGGGAGGGATAGGGGAAGGTATTTTTAAAATTTGGTTTTACTTCTCATTATCCTACTCTGATTTGATTAGTATTAAATTCAATTAATTTTCCCAAGCTGAGTCTGTTTTGCTTATGATGGTAATTGCTGAGTGATTCCCTTGTCCTTATCTAGACCAAAAAGCCTTTCATTATATTTTTCCCCCCATCTAGTGGAATAGGGGAGTGGCAGAGAAGCTTTGGGTGGGCACCTGGCATCCAGAGGGGCTTAAGCCACCAGAGGCTTGAATCTAGAGGGATTGTCAGGGCGTAAGTGGTGGTAGGGCCTCTTGGAGTGCTTGATCTCTGGATCAAGTACTAATGGACTGTGCTGCTGATTCCAAGGCAACCTGAAGCTGCTGATTCCAAGGCAGTCTGCTGCTGTTTTACCCAGGTGATGTCCAGCTTGTGGGGCAGAGCAAGAAAGGTATGTGCCTAATGTTACTTGATGCCTCTGAAAGTTTTCCCTCTGTAGGCACTCGAATGAGACTCGGGCTTTCAGGAGAGCTGTGTGCACCTAGCACACAGTGATACCGGTGTGGTACCAGTACACTCAGCTGTTTGTATCGCAGATCTTTGGCTGCCCCTTGCAGGACATCTGGGTGGGAAGTGAGCTCTCTTTGGAAACCTTCTGCAGAAATCAAAGCCCCTCAACGCCCAGGGCAAACATGGATCATAGTACAAGCATGCAACTCTATGGTGAGGAATTTGGATTAGGAGTCAGTGTTCCTAATTAGAGCAGAGGTCCTTCTTGTGAGGCAAGTAAGTTTCCATCCGATTTATTGTGAATATTACTTGAAATATTTTAAAAATGCTCAGCTACGGCTTTTCTCCCCTCCCCACACCGCCAGATGGACATGGCATGATTCATATCCAGAAGATAGGTTGGCACCAATGTGTATTAGAATAAGGTTAAACTGTGTATAGTTTTACTCATAAACTTTTGTAGAAGGTAATTGGGGCAAAGGGTGGATATTTGTCCTTTTGTCCAGGGCAATGGAGGGAAGGCGTTTTTTTGATTTCTTTTCTGCAGAGAATAATAATAATCAGGTTTTTTTTTTCAGATTTGTCTGGTTGCACACCCCCTCTAGAACAGTGACATACACCCTTTCTTATTTGGAAGCCTGTGTAATCCTAGAGGTGGGGGAAAAGATTGGTTGTTCTATTTCAGCCTTGTTCCTGCCTTCATCATTGTGTCCTTCTGGAGGCTTTTGGGAATTGGAAAATCCTGTGCCATTGACCTCAGGGACTATGTCAATTCTGTATGGAATCACAGAAAAAAGTCATCTCCTTTGCCAAGGCAGGTAGAACTGTAAGAGCATCATGCCCACTGTTTGTTTTTCTGTACAGCACTGTGGGAAAGGGTTGGTGTTTAAAGAGCAATTAAGAGAAGTGTAATTGTAACTGTGTTACAGAGAAAGGGAAAGGTAGTTCATGATCTCTGAAGGGAAATACTGTTCCTTTAGTTTCAAATTTGTAGCAGACACTGACTTCTTATCTCCCCTCTTCCAGCCAAGAATCCAGTTGCCCCATTTTGCCACAGTGGTTTTCCATAGGCTTTGTTTCCTCAAGAAATATGAGGCATCATGTGCTCTGTTACCTCTCAGAGTCTGAAATATTACACCCATGGCTGTCCCCCAGGCTCTGTGCAGAGGTAAAGTGGAACTCCAGAGACCTTCTCTTGGAGCTCACCACAGTGTAGTGACAGCAAAGGAATGTCTATTGGCCTCTCTAGGAAAGGGGCTCAGTTAAATCCTCAGTATGTTCCTAATTTCTCCATCTTGCTGTCCCACCTCTAGTTTGAGCTTCTCATCATAGCCAAATAGCAGAGAGAGCTGTGGTTAAACAAGATATCCCTGCCCCCTGTGCCTGTTGTGTTTCCAAAACTCCCACTTCAATAATGTATTAGCTTGGTTCATAGAAAAGCAGTGGACCAAATGCCTACCTCTCTTCTCATGTTTCCACAAGCCTTCCAGGAATGAAAAGAATTAGTGCACAGACAGCCGATTTCCCTAGCACACACGGAGCTGTATTTAGTGTGGCCTTAACCTAGACTGGATTCCCACTGGATGCAATACAAATGTTTAATAATTAATGTCTCTTTTGAAAAAATCAAAGAAGGTGAAAAGAGGTTGATCTATCCCAGTGATTCTTAACTGAGGGATGGCAATGGATTGAAGAAGCTTAAATTCTTCCTACCCTCTAATATGTCTTGTCAGGAACAGTAAACAAGCCCCACATACTTGGTACAGTGTTGCTCAGTGTTCCTGGAGCACTAATGGGAATATTAAGTATAAGACATCTATGAGTCACTGTGGTTCTCATTCAAGTCAAAAGCATAAATAGCACTTCTCATATATCCATGCTGTGTCAGTCAAAGACACTGCATTTCCTTTCCCCTCTGCCTCTAATAAACATCCGCTGACCTTAAGCTGCTAATATACAGGAAACAGCCTGTTGGTTATTGTGTAAAACTGATAAGGTCCCCTGGGATGCTTTATCTGTCTCAGTTGTGCGTATAAATTTAGCTTCAGTCATTGTAGGTTTTGTTCTTTTACCCTTTTTCCTCTCCTTTTTTAATGCCTGCTAAGTAAACATGGCATTGTGGATAAGGGGATAAAGTAATTATCTAGCATAGTAAGATCAACACCTAGAGACTTAAGATTCCATCAATACACTTTGCCTTGCACTTCTTTTGCCTGAATTTTTCTTGCAAATAATGGGTTTCTCTGTTTTGAAATGTATACCTGTTATTTGTTACAGTACCCTACCCACACCCCCATTTCATGCAATTGTATACTGCAGCAGACCAGAGTGCCTGTCACTATGATTTTACTCAGAGACATGACGGTATTTCCAGCAATGCTGTATTTCCTCTCCATTTATGGCAAGCTACGGAGGTTTCTTGCTTGGCACAGTGCTATGAGATGGTAGCCAGAATTATCTTTTAATGTAATGCTCTCAGGAGGTTGGGCTCTTGAAGACGTAGAGCAATTAACACTCTTAATACTTCCAGTGCTGGTTAAGGGTCGGGTGTTGGGATGGTGGCGCTAAGGTTTGGATTTGTTGTTTTATATTTAAGAGACTCCTGACTCCTATCTTTCATTCCTTATTATTGGTACACAAGCCAAAAATATGACCAGTGGTGTTTCAAAGGTGGCTCAAACTTCTGGGTGTGGTCTGTGTGGTACAGCACTATTCTTCCTTACTTTGGCCTGCAGTGTGCTCCATACTGAAGACATGTTGGAGAGCTGAAGGATGTGTCTGGATGCAGTAATCCTTTCTTACTCTGCAGTCTGTTGGAGGCTGTTTGAATTGAGTTTTCCTGAGGTGACTCAAGTTCTTTTTAAGATTCACTTACAGCCTTCTGCTATCACTCATCTTACATTCAGGAGCTGGTGAGCTTGATGCCCTGGAGTATGTCTTTTGTGTAATTCCTTCTTATGCAGCTCTGAGGTAAGCACATCAGGGTGCATTTTATGCTCAGCTTGTAAAAGTCCAACTGTTTTGGCAGGGTGCTGTACAGAGGAGATTCAGGCCAGACATTTTACCAGCTACTTCTTAAAAACTGAAGTGGTAGCTGGGGAGACAAACAGGCATTCATGCCTTAGAAAATCCCCTGCAATGTCCTAGTCTAGCTCTCACTAGTTACTCACCCTGTGTGTGTGGTGTAGTGGCTGCAGTATAACCAAGAGAACGGGTTTGTTTAGCTTTTGGTTCACTAAGTGACCATGGTCCAGATGACAGGACACTGTAATTACCCCAGCACTACTCTAGTTACTCAGGTGAATTTCAGTTCTCACTGACCTTTCTGCTTCTGGTGTGGTTTCCATTACTCTTAGCTGGCTCTAAACTGCCTCAGCAGGTACATCCACAACAGTAGTGGCCTTAACTGCATATAGACTTTAAGAAGCTTGGTGTGGTTTTCAGAACAAATGGGATGGGATCAAAAAGTCTTTAAAAATTGTAAGCTAAAAAATCCCCAAAACATCCTTTTGTCACCTTTCCTTATTTCAGCTTCCCCAGGACAAGGGCTACACCTTCTTTAATACTGAGAGACTTAGGAAATCTGACTGAAAACAGGATCTTCAGGAAAAGGCCGGATAAAGTCTTCGCATCAGTGCTGCTTCACAAATTTCCTCTTCAAGGTGGTACTTGCATTTAGGCTTGCGAGGCAGTTGCTGGAGATCTTCCATAATGTTTGGATGAGGAATTTGTCCAAGCCAGCCAGGGGTGAGGATCTTGCCCTGCTTTCTTCAAAGATGATTTCGTAGTGAGTGGTACAAAAAAAATGCATTAGCACTTTTTGTCAGTAATGAACTTCCTTTTTCATTAGGTTAACATTGTCTGCTGTCACTAGTAAGTACATTTTAATGAGGAAGAGTGCATTCTGAAATGGGGGAAACCTGGCAGTCTTGGGTCTAATTCACAGCTCATTGAAGTTGGTGAACAGGTAGACTCCCATTGAATTCAGGTCCTGTTCAGAGCAAGGGCAATTTACCCTGGCTGAGGACCTGCCCCTGGCTTCCCCAGTGGCTACTCAAGTGTAAAGTGCAGCTGCTGCTGGCAGGTTTTTTTCTTCCATTTAGAGTTCTCAATCCATTCAGCATTATTTTTAAGACAACAACACAGCAACTGAAGTTTTGTTCTACCTCCCCAAATTAAATAATTCTCTTACTGCATTTACTTCCACTTGCTGGTTTGCTTTCATTTGACCTGCTAACCATGTCACACAGCATTAGCTTTGTAAATGCTGTCGTGGACTTGGTTTGAAGGTTTGTGCCAGGTCAGTTGTAATTCCCGGTTTTTCTCTTGTGTGCCAGAACAAGCAGAGAAATGTATATCATGGGTGCAAGCCCAAGTAAAATGAACTTTGATAATTTAAAGAGTTCTGTGCTGGTAAAATAAGTGACCAGGTTCTTGGCTACTGTCAAATTTTAAATCTATTCTTTTGCTTGTAAGTCCCCCAAACTTTCTTTGTCCTCCTGTTCCTGGTGTTTCTGATTTAAAAGATACATATTTTTATAGAACAAGCAAAACAAACTTTGACAGTAAGTAGTTCTGTGTAAAAATTCCACTTGTTGCTTTGTGGAAAAATGATGGATGTGTTTTAAAAAACCCCTTCTTCATTATTTCCTTCTCTTCTTAAATAACAATTGTACTTATTTTCATAGAAGCCTTCTTTTCCTGTATGGTACATTTTAATAATTTACACATCCCTGCTGCATGGGAACCAGAGAGCAAAGCAGACTTCCTGAGGGAATGTCACTGCACTCCCTATTGCTGTGATTATTGCTACAGTACCACTGAGAATTTCCACCCTAGATCTGGATTTTATTGTAGCATATGATGTTCAAAAAACCTAATAGGACACAGATTCATAAAAGCCTACAGTGTGTACTTAAACTGACAAAGCAATGTGGATTTAAGATTGTATATTGGTGTTAGAGATGTTGACTCTTTTCCTAATACAGGAAAAGAGGATGGGTGGGCCATTGCTCTGCAGTAAAACAACACTGAACTGATTAGGACCCTCAACTTATACTCAGATTTCCAGTGTGTGTTTTGTGGTATTAGAGTTTGGATGTTTCTTAGGGTCACCCTCCAAGCTTCTGACTGTGGTCGTGTATTTTTTTAGATGCACTTGAGCTGAAGGCAGGACAGCAGCAGAAACCAACAGACGGAAACCAATCTTTTCCCTGCACCACACTTTACATTCCCTTCAAACCTGCAAGCCTGCATAGTTGCTCCCTCACACACCTGCCTCAGTCAAAATGACCCGATTTAGCATGAAGGAGTTTTAATTTAGTGTGAGACTTCATCATAAAGCAGCAGGGATTTCAGACTGAGTGAGTGGAGAGCAGATGTGCTGTCAGGTTCTAAGGGGCTGGTGGATGGACTCAGGGGTGGTGATGGGTGATGGAAGCAGTGAGTCCATCCTGCTCAGATGTGCACAAAATGCACAGTGTGCCCTGGGCCCAGCCATGCACTGACCTGCCCAATGTTCTACCACCTACCACAGGCCAGCACTGCCTCACAAAGCTGCTGTGGTGCACCCGTGGGAAGGTGGGCTGCTGAAATAAGTCCACTCCTCATTCTGAGTAGATTCGGGAAGTTTAAGAAGGGATGAAGGGAAGGGAAATTGCAATCTTAGATTTAAGAACCCAGGAAGAACAAGTGGATCATCATAGCATGTGCCTTCAAAAGGAAGCAGGCACTCAGAATCTCATTTGAAAGGATCCACAGAGCTCCTTCTCCACACAGCACCAACATATTGTGGATCATAGATGTCCCTGGCCTTAATAAACAACTAGAAACCTCTATTAAAACATCACTAGCTGCAATTATAATGTATCACAGGAAGAAAGGAAAAGAGATGAATATCTCAAGTCCTGGCAGTAGCAGGGCATTTGTTAAATAAAACTAATCTTCAATGATCAAAGCTGTTTTTAGTACATTGGTGAGTGCAGATATCTTTTTAATGGTTTTCTATTTCACATTAATCTTTAAATAGTGAGTAAAATCTTTCTAAACTAGAGAGAGAAATTATATATTCACAGCTTACCAAGTCAGTGGAAGCCATAAAATAGGACCTTTTCTGAGTGCTAATTTTTCTGAAAATTTAATTTCCAGGATGCACCCATTAGGCAATGGTTGAATCTGCCATCCCACAATCCAAACTCACTTCCCCAAAGCTATCACTTTATGCAAGGTTTCCCTTGGATTCCCATCAACAGCTGCTGCAAAGGATTCTTGCTTAACTCTCCAGGCTCATGTGTTTTTTGGTTGCTCTTTTTGTACAGCCTTGACCTCCAAGGTCTCCACATAGGAACAGTGCACCTCACAGTTGGGATATGTTTTCCTTAAGGATATTATATTGTGGCTCTTTTATATGAGTGGATTGAACTTAATTTAGGGGGAGCAGGAGTAGAATGAAAGGGAAGTTTCTGTTTCCTAAGGGAAAATGAAGTGAACTGTGTAATCTTAACGGTTTGTTTTAACTCTTGCCACAACCTCTGGCTTTCTCTGAAGAAAGTCCTTTGTTGGCTGCAGTGATTGCAGAGTGGT
Organism: Lanius collurio; assembly: GCA_020086605.1. NCBI lineage: Eukaryota > Metazoa > Chordata > Aves > Passeriformes > Laniidae > Lanius > Lanius collurio. The sequence continues at coordinate 1,764,081 of JACBWW010000005.1, forward strand.
TTATAACTTTCCATGCTTTAGCTTTGTGCCCTAGGAGCAGTGGTACATTTAGGCAGTGCTGTAGGCAAAACCTTTTATGTTGTGGTGGGAAGTGTTTTCTCCTTTAAAAATGTCAAGCTTAATACAATGATGCAAAGGAGCAGGGCCTCCATTAACCCTCCCCAACAAGGAATGATCCCAAGATCCTACTAGTTTTTTATTAGAGCAGTGGGGTTTCCCCATAAGGCATCATTTGTTATATTACTTCCACCTTGTAAAGTACATTTTTAAATTTTATTTATTTATTTATTTTAATTATGCTCTAGGGAGGCAAGGGGAGGCAAGGGACAAGATATGTCTCTGAACTGATGTTTAGGGAGTGTGGGGAAGAAATTAGCATAGTGAAATACTTTCCATCCAAATGTAGGGAATAGAGCAAGTTCAAGAAGGAGAAATTGTCCTGCAGAACAAAAGAATTTTAAGAGAAGTTTTGAGTCAACTGCATCAGGGTTATTTTTTCAGCCAGATTAAGTACTTTTTTTGAAACTTATTCTGTTCACACCTTTATTTTCCATGTAGTTGATCCTCTCTTATAGTCTTGTGAGGGATCCCATGACTTGTTTCATTGTACGGACAGAAAGCCAGTGATGCTTTGTGCTAAATGAATGAACTGCTTTGTCATCGGTGGTGAGATCTGTAGTGATGAATCTGGTGTTCCTCTTCCCTCTTATGAAAACACACTGAGGTTGTTGGGTTGCTCAAGGACTACTAAGACTGAGGACACTGATTATCAAGCCAAAATGAAGGAATGAATGTCTTATAATGCATGTAGCATCTGTAAGCCTGAAAACATTTCTGAACAGCTTCTTTAGCCATTATCAGAGTCCCTTCATGCCTCCTTTTGCAAGCAGAAATGAAAACAGGGATAAAACCTATGCAGTGTTTTAGCAATATCTGTCTTCATAAGATGTTGACGTGTATAAACATGGTCACTTCCTTTTTCCCTTCCAGGATACTATTAACGTGGATGTGGTGCTGTGATGTAATATCATACCAATCAGTCCTTATGCATCCATTGCTGATCGATTACATGACGACTGTTAATTATTTATCTGGTATTTTTCCATTGATCCTACAATTTCAGCATCCAAGTTCCATACGAAGTGTAGATAATCTCAGTGACCTCTACAAATGCCCACTTAAACTGTTTTTTTTTTCTCTATGTGTCACTGGTTTCAAAGGAGCTATGCTGATTTGCAACACCTGAAACCATGTCCCAAAGCCTCAGGCTCAGAGGGTTCACAATGGAGAGGGATGTGTAGCCCAGAGGCAGAGACTACCATCTTTACTGAGGCAGGCTTTGATTTTAATGTATTAGGAAGGCTTTTGAGATCTTTTAACTACTTTTAAAAGTCATAGCGTTGAAATAATGAAGTTTAACAGTGCATATTCTTTATTTCTTCATTGTCATTGAAAATAATGAGTACTGGATCTTTAAAATCCTGCTAAGGCAGGTAAATTGTAATTAATCATGAGCCATTCATCAATAACTAATTATTCAATTACATTAAAGATAATATTGTTTTCAGGGAATATCAATCATTAAATGAACAATTATTTATTTCTGATTCATAAGATCAACACTATTACTTCTGTAATTGCATGTGTCATGAAATGGCCACAGCATAATAAAGCATACCTGCCCTATAACCTCCATATAAAATCAGAATGTCATATTGACAGATATTGTGGCATTGCAAATAAGTCACCTTTTTCAGCCACCTTTTTCCAACTGAAAGAGCTGAGATTAAATGAGAAATAAATACTGTCTGTGTCCTAGTTAAGCCTGTTTGGAAAAGTCTAAAGAAGCAAACTATTAGTTAGCAGACTGATAATTACAGATGTTTAAAAATAGATGCTCAGCTATTTATGATGTCTGAAGTATTAATAGCTTTATTTACCTTTGGAATAAAGCTCAGCCGTGAGAGCCAAGCCCATGTGACATTTCCATGTGGTAGCAGAGGTGGCTCTAATATTTTTATCTAGTGAAGATTTCACCAGCAAAGTTTGTGGCAGATCTTGTGCTTACATGCATGTACAAATAAAGCAATGGTGGTTTGAGAGAGCATTATTGTGCAAAACAAAAACATGCAGTTTATTCATTCATTATATTATTCATTCATTAATACACAAATATTTTAAACAAGATGAGAATAGTTTGTTGTGCTGGCAGACAGAAGAAAAAGAAAGCCCTGTAAAGGACCTTGTGAGGTTTTGCTATGTGCCATGTTCATGCTCAGCCCGTGGTGCCATGTGTTGTCTTTATGAGCTTGGAAGTGGTCAGGAAAAACCCTGCTGCAGGCTGCTCTGCAGGTTCTGCATCCTGCCCACTGTTGTGGTGCCAGGCTGGGTCTTACCAGAGGCACTGTACCCCCCTCAGGGGGAAAATGGGACTTACAAAGGTTTTACAGAAGGTTGTACAGTTCTGGTGGGGTTGGACCTCACCGTGCTAAGTATAGGAGCCCACTCCATGGTGGGAGTAAGAAAAAGGTTCAATTCATGCAGGATTATCAACATTTAATAATCTGGAGGCTCAGGAGTTCATTCAGGGGAGAGGAACTTGCAGGTCAGACAGATCTGAATCCCCATAACTCTGTTCCAGCTATTTGGTGCCCACAGTAGCAGCCCCAGCAGCACAAAGAGGCCTCAAATGTCATCTGTTCAAAGGCTGGTGCCAGTGATCTTTTAATTCCTCCATGAAATTGAAGTAGACATACCCATCAATGCCTGGCTTTGCTTCTTCAGCAAGGCAAGCTGTTTATATTATTAAAAGTTGGGTATTTGAATTTGCAAAAGCAGTTTTTCCCTGTCTCATTAAATCCTTCTGCTGCAGCAGTTTTGGTCACTGAGCAGGGTCTGTGCATGGTGTTAATAGTTGCTCATGGAGAAGGTTGAGGGTCCTCTCATGGAGAGGAGAGGGCTGTCGGAAAGGGAGGGCTGACCCTTTTCCATCCACAATCCCCATCACCTCAAACTACTTTAAGCAAAAATAGCCAGATGCTACATAGAGCAGTGCTGTGCTTTGCAGGAGCCATCCAGGAATGGTGTGCAGCATACTCCCTGCTCTGCTTGAGAACACGTGCATGACTGGGGGAGTTCAAACCCACCATTTGTGTTTGAACTATCAGAGCCAGTGGGCTAAGCAGCAACATAACCATGGACAAAAACAGGGCTGGGAGGAAGTAGCTTCTTCTGTTCAGTATGTTGTTTTCCAGATGAGATGAGATTTATCACACTGTTAATGAGGACTTAGTGCTTTCTCTGGGTCATGTTGCTGTGGTGGCAGGGGTTTGTCATGGCCCCAGGTCCAGAGGGTGCCTCCTCATCCAGCACAGGATTCATATCCACTCAGATTGTTGAATTAAATTCACAGGGCTGCTTTCTTACTCTCTGAACTAGTCAGAGCTAAAGCTCCCACAGGAAGAGCCCAGGTGGTTTGCGGTGGGGAAAGACTGCCTGGCAGGACTGCAGCTCTCCCTTGACTGACCTGGGGACAGTCCTAGAGACCTCTGACAGGAGGTCCATCACACCCAGCCCTTCCTCCTGGCCAGGAGGAAGGTGCCAGCAATGACCTTGACTAGGAGCCTGCACACAGCTCTGGCTGCGAGTTCCTGGCAGTCAAACTCTGATATGGCTCCAGTGGGAAGAGTGTAAGATTTGGGGGGGATAAACCCCCGTGTCTCAAGTTCCTGTGCAAGAAGTCATGTAGCTGTAAAGTTAATGATTGCTGAGACATCCCTTAGCTCTCTTCTCTATCTGATGCATGTCTCTTTGGTGCTGTCGGTATATCAAAGAACAACAAGGGCTTTATTTGTTAGATTGATATAGCAGCATGTATTTTAACTGCTTAATCAACAGTACTGCTCCAGAAGCTGTAGTAAGCTTGTCCTAGTAGCTGCACCCAGGTGGCATCTAAGTGATTAGTCTTGATAAAGAGAGATGTTTGCCCAGCAGAGTGGCAAGTAAGAAAGCAGACCCACCATTTCATGGCTTAGTTGTAGGAAGTAAGAGCTGGAGTGGGTGACAGAGAGGCATCTTCAGAGTCAGGAGAAGATGTGGCCCAGGCTTTTTGTGCATGACTGCCGCTCCTACCCTGTGCCAGCTGGCACTCGGATCATCAGCAGAAGCATATGTTTGACCAGCCCTCCTGCCAGGGGAAGGTGGTACCTTGGGCTGGTTCAAGGGGAACGAATTGGGAAAGAGCACAGTGAGTAATACAGTAATTTCCTTTGTCAGTATGAGGTATTTTTTAGTAAACTCTACGCTGAAAATATTATTACCTTTTGATTCAACTTTGGCATGCCCTCAGGCCTGACCATGGCATCCATGATCATAGAATCACAGAATAGTTTAGGTTGGAAAAGACTTAGAAGATCAAGTCCACCTGTAACCCTAGCACTGCCAAATCTATCACTAAGCCATGTCCCTAAGTGCCATCTTTTAAACACCTCTGAGGATGGCAACTCGACCTCTTCCATGGGCAGCCTGTTCCAATGCCTGATTTTCTCAGAAGGACCATGGGAAGCATGCTGAGAGTCATGCTGAGAGTCATGGTGTTCCTCTGCCTCTGAACAGAGAGGGAAAGGAAAGTGGTAGTCAGCTAATGTTACTTGAACTCCTTTTTTTCTTAACTTCTGACTTGCTCTAAGACCACAGGCTGTTCATGTGGTAAATAGAGCATGCATATATTTATCTTAATGGGTGTTTGAGATGCTCAGATAAAGGGCATTAGGGAAGAGAACATATTATTATAATTTTAGTATAACTCCTACTTTTTCATGACATTATGGAAAGTTCATGGTAGTATTTCAGCATCAGCCTACACAAATAGTATTTAGCAGTGGTATTTTCAGTCACGGGTGCCTAAAATTAGTCACCTAACTCTGTATTTAGGCACCTAAATAGGTGCTTAAGTTTGTTAAAGGGACCAACCACCAGCCATCTCCACCGATGTGAATGAGAGCTTTACACGCTCAGTGCCTTTAACACACACACACAAAAATATTTATGAGAGCTGCACCGATCTGGCATCTCATTCAAAGTTTGAATTTGGTGTGTCATAAATGATTTTGCATTCAACATCCAACTCCAAAGAAACAATAGCTGAGTGTCAATGCAGTTTATGTAGTTATCAAAGACAGTTGGTGCCTCTTTGGGGCTTCTACTTAAATCATCCACTCCAAGAAATACAATTCGCATGTTTAGCAGTCTTAATGTAAAAAATACTGTGTATTTTTGAATTAAGTCAGGCCCTGAAGTGTTTTCTGATTCCAGTATCACTTATCTTCCCCATCAAGGTGCACAGCAGAGAGGGCAGCCAGGCTGTTATTGCTTTTACTGTATTCTAAACACGCACAGGCATACACACACATCTGTATCTTCAAAATCTGCCAAAAGTATTTGTTGTTGTCTCAAGAAAGAGTAATGCTCTCCTACAATGTGCAATTTATAGGCACTAGTTTTTGCTGTTTCTTATTATAAAAACAATTCATCTCATTGTAGAATGTGTGCTTAATTATAATTTGCTAATGCCCTTGAGTTTTTTTAAGTCAAATTCACTGCCCAGGTGTACTGTAACCAATATAATATGGCAACAAAGCAAGGGAATTAGCTTTAGGAACTGATTTTTCTAGCACTGAATTTGTGATCTGTGACCTTATGCAAAACATTTTACCTTTTTCATGAGTCAGCTTCCCCATCTGTTTTTTAAAAAATGGCTGGATAGTGCTAGGTGAAAGGTGCCATATTTTTATTTTGTCAAGCACAAGAGCACAGGATACATTCAGAACATTACTTATCATGTACATCTCTGCATTTGAAACACCTCATCATATTTACGCTTTTAATTTGGCTTTATTTTTCCCATCATTGCTACACATAAGCCACCCACACAGATTAAGGACACTGATGTTCATAGTAGTCAATTCAACCTAAACTTAGTTCTATAACCCATCAGTACTGCCAGTGGTGTTGAGGTTCTATCACAACAAAGCAGTGTGGAGAGTGAAACCCGTTTTTCTCTTAGGTTCTGGTCCACACCAAACAGACACGAGCCAAATTGTGCAGAGTGTGAGGCCCGTGGGCTGTGCCCATTTGGAGTGTGGATCTTGTCTTTGCTCCTCATCAGCTCCAACGACCCTTTATCTGCTGTGCCAAGGGAAAAGAAAAGATGGGGATGCTGTGCACAATAGAAAGAAGAGAGGTCAGCTTTTTCCTCCCAAAGACATGAGCTTTCTCTAGTTTGTGGCAACTCCAAGGAGCGTGCTAACAAATCAGCCCTGCTGCTTCTGCTGCAGAGGGCTGTGGATGTCATGTCAGTGACTGCTTTCAGAGCAACCCCAGGGGCATTTGAGCAAACATTTTCTCCAACTGTTGACATCTTAGTGGCCTCAGAAAGCTGGCCCCCTGTGGCTCATAATGGGATGGTGGCTGGATGAGATGGAGCAGGGCGTTTAAACAAACCACTGTTGCTTTTCAGTTGTTTCTTGCGTTCCTGCTTAGCTGTGTATGTATCATATCACATCACACCACACATCTGCATCCTGTGAGGCATTCGTAGTTGATAGAAAAATATCTTTGATGGGAGTATGCAAAGAAACTCCACTATTTTCGAAGATAAACAGCTCCGAAAATTTTGTTTTGCTGCCCGCAGCATGGAGATGCTTTCTTTTACAGCTACGAGTACCACTGGGAGAATAGTATATGCCCCAGGGGTACACATAAACTCCTGACCCTGCTTAAACTGTGTGGCACACAACACCGGGCACATGTCAGCAACATTTGTGTGCTCGGCACTGCTGTACCAAACCCTGTGTTGTGACACATCATTCACATCCAGCTGACCATGGGTCCAGCAATAATATTGCAATCACTGGTCCTGGTTGCTTCTGGACAAATAGCGAACGCAGCCTGTCCTCCCTAAAAATAGAGACCTTTCTCACTGCACTGTAATCCCAGTGCCACCGCCAGAACCATACCTCTCCATAGTCACTTCAAACCATAAAACAATTTTCTCCTACTTTTTTCCTGGCATAAGGCAGAGTTTGAGAAATCTATTAGGGCTATTAATTTTGTTTCATGGAGCGCAGGGGTGCTAGTGTTTTATTAATGCAGTAGCTCTGCTCAATGGCAACATCTGGTTTTCAGTGAAGTTTCAGGGTTGGTTTTTTTTAACTCCCATTTTCCAGCTGTGTTGACTCAAGTCAGAAGGCAGTCAGCCACTTGTGAGATGGAGGTCTCCAAACACTTAAAGAGCTGAGATATTCTTTGAAACCCCTGGATCTTGGAAAATTTGAGCAGAATCTGACAATACCAATTTTTCCTCTGGAGGCTTGCAGCATTCACAGTTCTGGTTCCAGCCAGGATCAGGAAATTAAAAATCACATGGAAACTTCTGCGGTGTTTTCAGGATGGCTGTAGGTTACATCTCCACAGAGCAAAAAGTGCAGGAGGGGAGACTTAGTTTTCCCAGGTCATTTGTTTTATGTTGTTCATGTATCCTGAAAAATTATTTACCTTGCTTAAGAAAACATATAAGTCAAAAGAATAAAATCTAGGTTGTCTGGAGCAAAGAATGGAAATACAGCTTTAGTGTCAAGGCATTAACAATTCATTAGGCTTACCTGTGTCCCAGCAGTGGGGCCAGAATAAGACAGATACTCTTGTAGCTGACACCAACTGCATTCTTGATGCATGTTACAAATCCCATCTCTCTGGGACTTTTGTTAGCCACGTGTGGGCACGTGCCTGTGGCTTGAGCTCAGACACAGCAGGGAATGGGTGTCCAGAAGGACCTCCACACTACTCCTCACCAGCTCTCCTGCTCTCTGCTCCCAGCACAGCCTGGACCCCAGCCTTCTCCTAGCCCAGGAGCTGTGGTTCCCTGCTAAATCTCAGGGGAAGGCTGGGGTACCTGAAAAGCTGTGAATGCTGTCAGGGTGGCTTCCTTGCCACCTCATCCACCCTTGCTTCTGTCCTTGCTTTCTTCCCTCCATCCTACAGCACTCACTTTAAATTCATCTTTCCTGTTTTCTGCTCCTGCATTATTCAGCTTTCCTTCTCTGGCAATGTTTTTGCCCCCCTCTTTTTCACCTCCCAGCTCCCCATGCTCTGTGTGCACGAGGAAAACAGCAAGCCATGCAATACAGCCTTGTGAGCCATGAGTAATGACAGAATGAAAGAAAGAGGAGGGAAGGCAGTCTTAATGCTTGGCGTCTGAAAATGAAATGTTTGCTTTTTCTGCAGTCAGTTTTGTTAGAGGTTCTCAGGATTCCTTGTTCCTGTCCCAGTAGCCTGACTGAAGCAGGAGGCTGTGCCAGCCTGGGATGTGGACTTTGAGTCCAGACTCTACCTCTGTGGCACTGCCCAAGCCCAGAGGAGCTTCACTGATGCAGCAGAAATTTGCCCACTGCCAAGCTGACATAGCTGGCATCCATAGCCTGATGCCTCATGTTGTAAGTATTTAATGTTGCCCTTTTACCCTATTCACAACCCTCTTATTTTTTTCGCCTGAAAAAAAAGCCTGCCAAACTGAGGGAAATCAGTCTGCGAAACAGGAACTGTTGAGTTGTTTTAGGGTTAAGTTACAACTGTGGTGGTTTTTTCCATGCTTGATTTTTCTTTTTTTTTTTCTCCTTTCCCAGACTGCTTGAGTCCTAAATTCCCCCTGTAAATCTGCTTTCTGTACCATCATTTCTCAGAACAATGAACTGCTTGATATACCTGATAAGAGTTAACATAAAAAATGAATAAATCATTTGCTACTCCCTTCTCCTTTTTGCTGTAACAGGGTGTTGGTCTATAAAATGAAGGAAGTTACATTGAGCAGGAAGTTTAAAAAATGCTTAGACAGATGTCATTAAAAAAAAAAAAAATCAAACTTGGCTTCCTGCCAAGTGTCTGTAATTAAAATTATTCTTCTTAGTGAGAAAAAAGCAGATGCAAAGGGAGGTTTCCTGTCTCTCAAAGTAGGAAATAGAAATAACTGTTAGTCTTGCCTTTGTGTGTGCATGTGTGCACACATATGTGTTTGTGTGAGTGTACCTCGTGGTGTGGGACTCTGATGCTTATTTCTGAAGTGGCTTTTGTGACGGAAAACTTTAGTCAATGCTGTGTGGAGGGGTGCTTTATTATAATCTTTGCTCTTTTTGGTCTTGCTTTTAAATTAGATCTTTGTTGAAAAATACTGTGTATAAATTGCCTTTTCCATATTCCACATTACAGAAATGGCTGGTCTTACAGAAAGAACAGTGAAATTCTGTGTATGGAGTTGAAGGGAGAACAGGATGTGGGTGGGTATACACATGTGCATATAGCTATACTTATCTATACACATCATATAGCTGAAGCTGATAGCTGTATTAACTTAGAAACCAATACAGTTAATGTTGTGCAACTTCCCAGCATACGTGAAAGTACACAAATATAAAACTGCTTCATCAACGTAACTTCATTCTTTCAGTACAAGCATCTTTAGTTTGATGCCGTTACATTATATTTTTATTTTGTTTCTTGTCTGATACACAAATTCTGAAACAGTCTATTGTCCAAATTAGGTGAGTCTCCTATCGGGGAATGTGCTCTGAGGCTCTTTTCTGTCCCCACTGTTTAAGAGGGCTGATTCCTTTTCTCTCCTGTGCATAGATAGACTTACACAGATTGAAGAAATTCTGTCAATCCATTTACTGTATTTTTTTCGGATGCTGCCCTGAGGTTTGCAGTTTTGTTTCTTTTTAAAAATTTCTTTTGAGGAATGGCAGACAAGGCATGGGCACATGTTCCAATGCTGATCCATGAGAATGGGCAGATGCTGGTGGAGCAATACCCCTTAGTGGTAGCAAGGACTCCTACCTACTGCACTCGTTTGTATAGTGTGTGCTCCATATCCATGGCTGGATGGGAAGTTGTTTGCTGCTTTTAGCAACCCCACATTTACACAGGACAGATGTACTGTGTGGTTCTTCCACCAGCACTGGTGATGAGCTTTATTTATTGTATATCTGCATTGAGACGTACCATAGCATAGGTACAGTTCCCTGGCAAAAGTGTCCTGGTAATTTTGTTTATTCTCCTCACTGAATTGGGATAAATGCATCCAGGGAAAGGGGTCAGGAAAAGTGTGCTTGTACTGATGTGGAATTTTTGTAATTTATTGTGCTAGCCAATGCTTTTTAGCAGACTGTGCTTGAATTTACCTCCAACTCTGAAAATGAGGTATAGCCCCAGCCCCATTGTACCAATCAGTACATATTGCTCTAACATATATCAGATGGCAATCAATACAAACATGCTATATGCTGTACAAATAGCACAGGGTGTAGGTGTGTGAGTGCAGGTCGTCTGTCTCATCTTAAGCACGTGAAATGAGGAGTAGGAGACAGCAGATGAGATCCCCAGTGTGTTTTGGGTGGGCATACCTCTCCTTTTCCATGAGCCCACGACAATACATTGGAATAGTTTAATTTTACTGCTCTTTTCTTCAGGACTTCACTGCTTCTCAGCTTCTGTTTGTGGGCTGACTGGTCTCAATGAAATTAGTTTCCTACAACAAGTACCACTACTTACATTGATAAACCCTGGCTGACCTGAGTATTGGGAGCTGGTTGGCATGCTGGTGCAGTGTGTACTGACCTTTGTAAACAACTTTTATGTGATTCTGGCATCTTTGAGTGCTCCTGGAAAAACTTCCCTTGGAATAGATAACAGAACTTGCTTCTGTACTTTGAGTTGCCAGATTATCTGGCAGGAGAGCTGCTAAAAAGAGGTTTTGAGAACAGCTGAAAAAGAGCAAGTACACACCTGCTGCAAACAATAGAGCAACTGGAACCCACTGAGCCAGACTACTGGTGATCTGAAAACACACAAGGGGAATATGGACATGTACCTCCTATGGGTGCTGCAGGGCTGTGAGAGCCAAAGAGAGTTCTTAATTGCTCAGAGAAAAATAGAGGCCCTAGTCAGAATGGACAAGGACTAATGTAGACTTTGGAGATGAGATCAGCTTACAAAAGCTAAGCCCAAGAATGCTGTTGGAAACTTTAGCAACAGCTAAGTTCACGGTTCTTTCAGAAAATGGAAAAGAAACATTTTAAACTCACAATCCACTTTACAGCACAGCCCAAGGCTATAGGTAATCCATCTCTACCAATCCTAGGATGTCCTCAGTAAACACATGTTGAAAAATAGCATTGCAACAAACCTTCTTGTGTCCTCCTTGAAAAGAGATTGCTGTTTCTGTTGAGATCCTATTAAAAAGTAGGGAAGGTCAAATATACAGCACCAACCATGAGAAATCTCTGGTTGTTCCTCCAATCCTGACTCTGTGCTCTTCTGGAGGGCAGTTTGCCTAAATGTAATCTGGCTGGGTGTGCAGTTATGCCTAGTATTCCTGGGATAAGACTACCAAATGCACTTTTCAGAGGGCCCAGGCATATAGCAGGAGAGGTTTTATTTCCACTTCCCAAGTGGGAAGGGGAGCCATGTAAGGATTAAATGGCCTAATCTGTGGCAATACTCACAGATCCCAAATTCTCATCTGATACCCTACTCTCCTAATCAGCAAATGTTTAAACTCTTGCTTTACTTTAAGTTGCTAGGCCATTACATGGAAAAGATAAGGCAGTCTCTGCTGTTGGCAGTGATGACATCCGCTCATGCCTCCCCCTGTAGTGGTGTGGTATGTCTCCACTTGGGGAAATGAGCTGTGAGGGGAAGGCAATGGGGAGTTTTACCTGGGCCAGGTGGAGAGAAGACTGATCCTTCTACTAAGAGTGTCAGGTAATACACCAATGGTTTTCACTCTTGTGCTGCTCTGCTGCAGACATTTTGTAAGCAGAGAAGGAAAGCAATGGGGTTTTTTTTGGCATCTTCACAAAGCATTTTCATGAGCGTGGCTGTCCACTGAAGACATCTGTTTAAGTTCCCAGCCCAGGATAGCCAGCAGATCTGGGCAAATGTTTGGGACAGCATTTTTCCAGCAGGTTCACTAATGTTTCACACACGTGAATCCAGGACAAGTAGCAGATGCACTGAGCAGGCCTAGCCAGTGCTTTCAGCTGAAATGTGTGTTTTGTGTCCGGCACATTCTCAAGGAGCTCTTTTGAGGAGTTCTAAGTAAATAATAAATCTCTCCACAATGGAATTCATACTGAGGGAATTATCAGGGTTAAAAAAAATATTCTATTGCTTTCAGCTCTTATCTTTGTTTACCGTATTGCCAAGGACAGTGACCTGCCTTTGTGCCCTAATACTGTACTGTCAGCAAGAGAGACAGGAAATGCTGCCTCCTCTATAGGCTCTGCATATAGGCTTAATGAGAAGAATAACATCTCAGCAGCAGCAGCTGTTGGTTTTGCTCAGTTTGGTTTATTCTCTTTTGTTGTCTTACTTCAGCAAACCTAGATAATCTTGGAGAAAGGCCTTTGTGCCAAGTTTCTGAACTCTTATTTAGTGACCTTCAGATATTTAAACATTATTAAGACCAAGTCAAGCTGACAAAAGAGTCTATATCCTTTTCATTTCCCACTGAGCTGAGCCTGTTGCATCCTGTGTGGCGCCAGGTTGTGCATAGCACTCTGAACATGAGCCATTTTTCAGCTTGAGGGAGGAGGGAGTGCACCAACCCCAAGTAAAACACTGGCTCCATCCCTCACTGTGGTAATGTTGAGTTCAGGGAAGCCCCACCATTAATAACTCCCCTTAATGAAGTAAGAAATGAATGACGGAAAAAATAATCAAATAGGAAAGCACTGTCCAGGGCAGAGCAGAAGTGTGCTGGTAGTGCCACACACAGTGGAGTGGCACTGCCTTGTCTCAACAGCTGACCCTCTAGATTTTGGGGAGCAGGGGACATGAGAGCATCATGAGCCTGGCTTCTACATCCTGACATCAGCTTCAGGAACCCATCCTGGTGTCTGCTCAAGGATCAGTTTTGGTGCAGCTCCTCTTCCTCTTCCTTCCAGTTCTAATAGCAGCTGTAGTTTCCCTGCATGGTTCCCACTTCATAATTTGAGATGGCAGAGGTGCAGGGAGAATTCCCATGGATCCCAGACTCTTGTTTGGAACCCAAGGACATCACAGCTAGATAAACTTTCAGAGCAGATTCCTTAAACTTTAAATTGCAGCTATTTTTTCTGTGCAAAGATAAGCAAAGAGTGTGTCCTTTGCTGGTTTGTTGCTGATGTGTGGGTGAGTGTACAACACACTTTGCAACCATTTTCCCCCAGCAATTGCATGTCATAAAGCAAAGCTTTAATGGCAGGTTAAGTTCACTTCTTTATTTACACAGAAGGAATGTGTAAAGTTTCTGTTCTAGTAGTCTGTCCACAATTTTGTTTTCCATTCCCGATTTACCTTTATTTTGTATAATATCAGTATTAGCTGCCAGGGTTTACCTTACTCATGACATAAAACTTTTTTTTAAAAAAGCAGGGGATTTTTTGTTAGTACCATGTAATGATCAGGCTTTAAACAGGAGCATCATGTGCTGCCATCCTCTGAGCATGCCAGCAGTCTCCACACAATCTCATGATTAAGGTTGATCAGTCTTATTAAGAGTTGTGGAGGAGAGGAAAAAAACTTCCCCAAATTTGCTTGGAAAGCCGCATCAGGACTTGACCTTCTGCTAGCAGGCCCCGTGGTTTTGCCACACAAGGGCTACTCCCTGCACTCCTCCTGCCCTCGAAATAATGTGCCTGGAATCTGACCCCACATTTCCCGCTGTCATGTTGGTATCAGCTGGAGATAAATGAAGGCTTTTGTTAACTTGTTCCTTGCTTTGCAGGGTGCTCTTCTCTTCTGCTTTAAAGAAGAGCCGGTGGTGATGTGGCACTGAGGCAGAGCTACATATAGGCACTGGTGGCATGGTGTTTGTAATATACCAGCCAAAGCATCTCTTGTGGCAAAAATGAGACAAGCCTCCATTATAAGGAACACAAAAGGGAATTTTCTATCAAGTCTACGGGAAGCAGGGAGCAAGCTGTCATGTTCCCTGGATCTTCAGCTCCCAGCCTGTGCAGTACCAAGGAGCAAAAGCAGTGACGTGTATATGCAGAACACAAAAAATGTCTTCCCACATCCTGACCTAGATAAATAGGACTTGGAATGAATTTTCTGGCTTCACAGCAGTGACACTTTGAATTTTTTGAGATTTAAAGAATATATATATATTTAGTCATTTTTATGCCACTTCAAATAGATGGATGTGTTACAGAAAGTACACCTGCACACATCTGTGCACATGAAGAGAGGCCAAAAGTACTAATACCAATCTCTCTTACTGTGCCATAATGTGAAATAGGAAGCGAATGTGTTAGCAAAAGCAGTGAGTATGGACAGAAGTGTAAGATGCTCTGGCTCTTTTGAGCTGTGTCACAAATACCTTGTGAGCTGAGGCAGGAAAAGCCATGAGGTTGCTCTAACTTGGGCTGGCAGAAGGCAGGTTGAAGTAGGCAAGGGGTGCAAAACGGGAGCACATCCACTAGCAGTTTTTACCAGCACATTTCTTACGAGAGGTGTAGCTCTGGCAGAATATGATCCCAAGTAACCTGCTTTCCAAAATATTTTCTTCATAATGAGCCAATTTTCACCACCTTCTTTTGGCTTTTTTTTTTTTTTCTAGTGTGACATAAGTATTATATGACTGGGACTATAACTTGGGCTACTGAGATATTGCATGGTACTGTTTAAACTAGAGCAGCGAAGTTGGAATAGCAGCAACATGCCATAGGGTTTTTGATCATCCTGCTGGTTCACTAGAGTGTGTTAAAGAGTAGATATTTTTACGCACATAGAAGTCAAAGAATTAATAAGCACCCTTCATCCATCAGATAGTCTGTATTTTTACATCAGGGTAAGTGTGAGAAGCAAGAAGTCCTGTATTTTTCTCTTTATTTTTTCCTGCGAATTTTAATTTTTTTTTACTTTTTAATTAGATTTCTTCATTTAAAGTTACACATCTGTCTGGGCTTCTGCCATAGATAAGTGGATCTTCATCTGACAGCAACAACTAGAATTTATCTTTCTTTTCCCTCTCTCCCCCTCACTTCCTCCCTTCTCTACCTCCCCCTTGTACTCAGCAGAAACAAAATGCTATATATAAACTCAGCACAGTTGCCCCCCCCCCCCAAAAAAAAAAAAAAAAACAAAAAAAAACCAACCAACAACTTTGTCTGCATGTTTCAATTTTGTTCTGTGTCAAACTTTGCCAAGGTAGCAAGTTTGGCATTTTCAAAAAGGGGTTGGGTCATTATTCCTTGAGGCCCCTCTTGTAGTAACATCCCTCACACACCCCCAAAATGTGTGCTGCTGTACTGTAGGTACTCTGACGGGCATGCTTGTGTGATGTTTATTCACATGAAGTTCCTGGTCTTTTAGACGTTTTTTTTCTTTTTAAAAAAGTCTGCATGATTCTAGCTGAGTGCTAGCAGCAGATGGCCAAAGGACAGGCAGGGTTAGCCCATGGTGCTCTGTAAATGGAATATTACCAGCATCTTGCCATCAGGCTGCAAGTCTCTGTTATTTGTTTTGTATTCTCTTAAATCACTCAACTTTGAAGGCAGGTGTATAACCAGAATCTCATATTTCATTATTAAAAGAAAAGA
Organism: Lanius collurio; assembly: GCA_020086605.1. Taxonomy (NCBI): domain Eukaryota; kingdom Metazoa; phylum Chordata; class Aves; order Passeriformes; family Laniidae; genus Lanius; species Lanius collurio. The sequence goes on from JACBWW010000005.1 coordinate 1,779,719, forward strand.
CAACCAGTAAAGAAAAAATAAAAGGAAAAAAGGTTTCTAGTTGAAAAGGTAAGACTGAAAACATGAATCGCAGTTCAGAAGGCATATGAACAGTTCAAAATGCTGTTATTTGTCATAAATCTTACGTGTTTTCCAGCCAATTTCAAATTATGTTGGGGCCTTGCTCATAATGTTTGAGCAATCAGGATTGGTAATACGCTAGCTGCTCTTGTGTGTGTGACAGGCCCTTTAGAGAAAAAGCCTACAGCTGTGTTTTGTCTCAGTACTCAGAAAATCCCTCCCCACAAATTAGCCCATCTAGAGATATGGTACAGATCTTTGTGCCTCAATTCATGATAAAAGGGCAGAGGATACCATCCTTCATTTGGTGTTTTATATGGGTAAAATTGCTATTGAACCCCCTGCAGAACACTATGTTTTATGCAGTTTTCTGGGTTAAAAGCACTCTTTTATGTTGAATGATTCTATCAAATGTGTCAGTTTGTGGGTGCCACCTTTGTGGCTCAGGAGTGTTTGGATCAAGTGGCCTACTTGTCAGGGCTGGCTCAAACCCAGCTGGATTGCCCCCGTATTGGCCAGGTTCCTCTGCACCCCAGAACATTTGAGACTTGATGCTTTTGATCTTTGAAAAATAAGAATAAAGGATAAAATACTAGGCATGAAAGTAGTGTGTCCATAAGTGAAATGACTGCACAGAAGTGAGGTGTTGCAAATTGTAAAAATAAGGGCATTCTTGGAAATACAACAATAAACAAGTGATATGGCCAGGTACTGAGACAGGAAAGAGTCAGGTTCAAAAAACAAAAGTGTCTTTGAGAAGCAAGAGAGAAAGAACAGCAGATTAGTCTTCACATCAGGACCATTGTGGGACTGTGAGGTAATAAATAAATAAAGGCCAAAGGCAGCTTACTCATAAAGCAGAAGAAATTGTGAGCAATACTTTCCATTTGCCTTCCCTGTAAAGCCTTATATCATCCTAAAACATGCTGGAAATGACCTTGTTCAGACTACAAATGTATTCTGTATTTTCTCACTGCTGACCCTGTGACTTCATCCTGCAGCTCTTTGAGTTGTTCTTTTGTTCCCCTTCGCTTCCATGCGCTCACGAGGGCCAGTGAGTCAGCGCACGAGGGAGGGCTTTACTACCCCTGGCACTACATGGTGCCCCCAAGCTGCGCCTTGCAGGCTCTGTCCTCAGCTCCTGCACGTGGGGGCAGGTCCTCTAGCTCAGGGATTCAGGTCTGTGCTAAAGGAGACCATGAAACATGTGGCCTCCTGCACTGAATACGGTTCTTTATAATCTCTTCTCAAATATACATCTTTAAACATCAGAAAGGCCCAGGCCTTGGTTTCTTTTCTTGTCTTCTCTTCATTTTTTGTGGATCACTTGGACACTGATAAATACAAAAGAATTCCATATAAAAAAACTAAGTTTTTTATTTTATTTCCTGGGCTTAAGGACAGGAAGGCTCTCCTTGGGGAGGACCCAGTGGAGTTTTTCCTTTTTTTTGATTGGAAATGTTCCCATAACTTGGGTACAGTTTGAGTGTCATTACAGAGGTCCAGTTGGCCCTCAAATAACCTACTGTGCTTATCAGTGTAATCAGGACCAAGTCATTGTGAGAAGTAAATCATAAACAGATGGACTATCGTGCCATGCTGGTCTACAAAGGGTAGAGGAGAGCAAAGACACAAAACAGCGCCAGAACATGACACCACAATGGCTTCACTAAATCTAAGCATGAACAGGCTTAGGGAAATTTTTGTGTTCCCAGATGGAGAGAGATAGAGTCAGGGAATAAAAGGAAAAGGATCCTTGAACTGCCAGGATTCTTTGCAGACAGCATTATCTGAATATCTAGAGAAGTTTGTCATAGTAGCAGACACCCCTGCTCACAGCCAGCTCCCCACTGAGCTTGGGGTACTGCATTTTGGGCCGACAAGTCGCATTGGTTTTTTTTCAAAGATCCTCTTCATGCACTGGAGGAAGAAAACACGAAAGCTGTTTCAAGTGCTATCACATTTTTTCACATACCAGTTGTAAATTGCTTTGTTGTACCCAAGGCAGTCAGAACTTCCAGGGGGAGCAAAAGAGGAAAAGACACTGAATAGCTTTGGCTAGAAAATACTTTTTTCCTCTTTCTTTCTCAATTTTTCATATTTCCAGTTGAACTGTGAGAAGTTTCAACAGGAACAAACTTCTTCTTTGTGCCTTGTAGAAAGACGACATGCTAAAATTTGGAGCTTGGACTGGACATGGCTTTTACTGGTAAATTTTACCTGTATTAGGTAGAAGGTGCAGAAGTCTATGGCAAGGAATTGGAACTTTGGCACCAGAAACACTTCTTTACATTCTGTACTTTTAGTACATCAGTTTCTCAAGGACAGGCTGAACCATGAGTTATGATTTTGGCAGCTGAAAGCAAACAAAGCTCCTTTTTGTTTGAGTCCTATTTAAATGCCCTGCAATGGATTTCTCTCTTTTTTGGTAACTTTAAGTCTATGCATTCAGAGCAACATTTGCCTGTTTATGAACAGGAGTCACACTGAGGCTGAAAAATAAAATCAGGCTAGTTATGAAGGCTTGAGCTGGTGGGTGCTCAACTCTTTAAGGTTGTAAATTGATGGTCTCAGTCTTCAGTACCTTTGCTGGCCCCTTGTGTTTAGGGGAGGGATTATTTACCAGGAGCACCTCACACATGCATTTGGAAGATGACCAACTAATTAATGTTTGCTAAACGCTTCGTGAGCCTCAAGGGAAAAGCAACTATGGAAAGGCAAAGTCTTATTATTGTCATGCTGCACCTAATGTACGTTAGATGTTTTCAAGGCATCAGGCACTGCATAAATGTTGTGTGGTATTAAAACTGACCTGCCCTTGTCAGAGCAAATAATAATTATGCTGAGTGATGAGAGAATCTTGCATTTTCTCTGCTATGAATGTTTTCCTGTTTGCTAATTCAGAAAAGGTCTCATCCAGCAATTGCTGAAGCCAGTTGACTTAAGCGGTCACTGGCTCAAGAAGGGCAAATTACAGAAGTAATTTATTTTGTGTAAAGCTCTGATCTCCTCATGGGTTGGACTGTGCTCTCTGGGGCGTATTTCCCCAAACTGCATGCCTGGGGCTGAGTCACCTCTCAGTCCATAAGGCTGCCACAGACATGAAGAACAACCAAAGACAACCTCAGCACATAGACCATAAGATAGCCTCTATTTGCAGCATGAAAATTCATGTTGATGCCTTTTAATTTAAACATAACGTGAGGAAATGAACATTTGATTAAACTAAACATACCTTTTATATGCAGGGCCCTAATTTAAAGCACTTTCACCTCCATACAGAAAATACCAGCTGGAGCAGGAATGATTAAATTAAATCATCTGGCTCTTATGTGATACCATGAATGTCTACTGAGAGGGGAAAAAAAAAGTCTCTCCTCTTTATTCCTGTAGATCTGCAGCAACCATCTAGGGACGCTTCTGTAGCAGGAAGGATTAAGTCTTGCACGAACTTCAGTGGTTAATGTGCTTTGGACTGGTGACATGCCCTTCGGACAGACCTACCCCAGTTTTATAATTCTCTTTCTCAGCCTTTTGGGCCTCTGGCAGTCCTTTCTCCTATTTAATTTCCTCCTTGCTTCCCTCCCACTGGGATCCTTCACCATTCAGCATTTCTGCCACCCAAGTAGCAATTTTGATTGTGTCAGACAAGTGTAGAAAGAGAGACTTTTGAGCCTCTGTGGGCTGTGGAGAGAACCAGGGCGGATTTCCTGGGGGCTGAGTGTTTTTTAGGGAGTCAAGAAAGAGGCAGTCTCTGTGCCTCTGCTGAGCTTAGCCTGCTGCAGTGCATGGGCAGGGATTATACCACATCACAAATAGCTGGAGCAAGGCATGCATTGCATACAGGTAAGGAGCCACTTCTAGAGGGAAACTGCTTTTCCCCATCCAACCTAAGTAAAATAATAAAAATTAGTATAGCGAGGGTACTTATGTATGAAATGTTGCCTGGCCTAGCAGTATCAGCAGGGGACCTGCACCTTCCTTTGTGACAGCAGAGCATCCTAGGCTCCCAGTTTCACAGTTATTTAATTGATTTTCATTTGAGGGCACACACTTCTCTTGGCAATCTGAGACTAAGTGAAGCTGACAAATTTACTAAACCTAAATAGAAACAGATTTTTTTCTTTTCTTTTCATTGGTAGTGTGCCTCATAAAGTATTTCCTCATAGATTTTTTTCTTTTTTCCTGATTTTATTTTTTCTGGATCTTCTACCTGATGGCATGTGTTCTGTTCTTGCTGATCACCATGTGTCAGTAGTAATGTAGGTGGAAGGGAATTTCTGACTGTTTTGGTTGCAGCTTTTATGTTTATCTGTTTGGCTTTGGGACACTGTTCTGTTTCAGGAAGTATTTTTATCTCACAGAAGTTTCCTTGTGAGCAGTGATGCTACAAAGGCCTTGTTTTAGCACTGTGGAAGCTACTGGAGGTAGTGCAGGTCTGTCTTCTGTCAGGAGCTGAATTCTTTGATTCAAAAAGCAAAGTAACATTAAAGTGAGTCGACACTGGTGTAACCTTATACCTTTTGGCTCTTTCCCCAGCGCTATTTGGTACCTCTTTAGAACCACATTTTCCTCTCCCTTACACCAATACAGCCCCAGGGAGCTGCGTGGATTTGCACCAAAGTGATGGAGGGAATTTGGCTGCAAGATCTGCGTGTAATGTGGCTACCAGTGCGAAACTGGTGTGCCTGCCTTTCCCAGCAGCTCTGAACTCGGCCTGCAGATCAGCACCTTCCTCTGTGTGTGGTCAGTTGACTTGCATGGTAGTGGACCCAGAGAGAGGTGGAGTTGGAGGTCAGGGTGACTTGCAGGTGATTTGAACAAAAAGCTGTAAGATTAAATTTATTTGGCACACACAGTCTTTAGGAGGAGCTGGGAGGAGTTTGTTTGAGGTGTCTGAAGTACTGAGTGTTGTCACATCTTGAGATGTGCCTCAGTGAGCAAAGATACTTTGACAAAGCCAGGGAGCCGCCACCAAGAGTGGAGATTAGATCCTGACAAAATTCCATTTGAATAACAACCCAAGCAGATGAAAAAGATAGCAGGTGACCCACATGAAACAAAGAAAAAAATCGAAAGCTTGGGAGTATGAGGTTTGGATAGCTTTTTCTTGCTTCTGGGGAAAGATGCAAGAGGGGATGGAGCTGAAAACTTTAATGTTGATTTCTGAGAGCATGTGAGAAGGCACAATGCTGGTGGTCGATGCTCTGGTGCTACCAAGGTGTGCTCTAAGGATTTGAGAGGTTCCAGGCAGCTCAGAAAGTCTCTTAATCTGGAAATCAGGCTTGTTGCCTCATTTTTCACTCCTGAACCTTGCCCTCAGTTCTGTAGTCAAGAACTTAATATTTTGCTAGAAGGTTCTGTAGGCCTCTGTCACTAGAAGTGGCCAACAGACACTTGGTGATTTTAGGCAGGCTCTTTTCTGTCTTAAGGCCATGGTCTGTATCCCAGAGCGAGTGGGACTCAGGAGCTTCAGGGTCCTGTTTCCTGAGCAGCATGGACTGGTTCTGCCTGGTGCCTTGGCTCAGAGACACATCTCACATGGCAGGTGCAGGCTGGACCACAGACAACAGAGAGGAGCAGTAAGTATTGCATGAAGACTGCCTTAAGCATTTTTTAAGTGTTTGGTCCAAGTTCTGGGGATAAAGCTAAGAAATTTTACTTCATCAAATTGGTCCCTATCCTGCTGCCTGAGATTGTAGGGAGGCTTTAGTTTGGTGCATTACAGGGGTTCCAGCATGCTGTCATGGAAGGGGTAAAACATGAGACAAGCTTTCTTTGAGCAAGTTAAGGATAGGTGCCTGTTAAACCACCCCACCCCTTTGTTTCATTGATCTGCATTTTGAGTGCAGTCCTGTCTCTAACCTTTCCTTTGGTGATACGATTGGCAAAGTTGTCATGGGGCAACCCTAATTTTTGTTTCTTGTAGTTTACCTTCTTGCATTTTTTCCCCCTCTCTGAGGCTGAATAAGGCCCATGGGCCCTAGTTCTGTTAGGGTGCGAGCAGTTCTAGAGGTGGCCAAAGAGAGGTCAAAACCACAGACAGATTCTTTGAGCTATTGGCAGCTTTTGATCTATTTGATCAAGAAACATTATTGACCTATTTGTGAATAGCTGTGGTCTGAATAGCCCTTTGGGCAATTTGAAAGGAAGTTGGGTGAGAGTAATTGGGGGTGATGCTGGCTTTTTTTTTTTTTTTTTTTTTTTTACTTCTATTCTATTGCTATCCAAAGTCTACATTTTGGGGGAGAGCCCATGTGGGCTGTGTAGCTATGCATACAGATAACTCAAAAATCTGCATCTGTGCTTAAGCAGATCTGCACATCTCTCTGACCTGGACTTTGTCACTTCCACACCTGCCCATGAGCCATTGGATTTGGATTGCAATTTTTCAGAAACCTCAGCTGGTTCAGTATCAGGCCATGACTCAGCAGTGCTCCTTGTGAGGAATGTGGTCTGGGCAGGCTTTGCTGCTTCTAAATTGATTTCAGGTGCACGTCACACTGTCAGCTGCACAAAATTTTCTCTGATTTTTTTCATTCCTGGATGCTGAGCATCACTAGAGCATGGCCAATAGGGTAAGTGGAAATTTCTTATTCGCTGATGTGTACTTTGAATTACCATTCCCAGAAGAGAGGCAGTAGAGGAGGATGATCGTCAGCTACTTTGGGGAAAAGTTAGTGTGTTGAGCTGTCACTGAAGATGGGTTCATGCTGGACGTTGTATGGAAGCAACTGAGGTGCAAGCATATGTTCCCTTCTGCTGACTTGGCTGTGGTTGCACCAACCACAGCCAGCAAAGAAGAGCCAGCAACTGGGAACAGTAACATCTCAAACTGCAGCAGAGTGACTGGCCAGACCGCTCCTGTCAGTACTTGGATTCCCTTGCTGTTCATTGAGGAATTAAAAGTTAACTGAGGGCGGTGGTAAAAAATAGGTTTGCCTGCCTAGAATACGCTAAAACCAATATTGAAAAGCAGAGGTGGATCTGAAGGTAGTTATCTCTCTTGGAGTTTATATGAGGATTAAAACACGCGTCATCCTTGTAGCACATAGGCAGTTTTATAATCACTGCTGATATTTCACCTCAGGGTACTCTGTGGGATGAAGAATTAATTTCCCATCTTTTTCCAAGAAATGGAGGCTTGTAATTTTCTGTCAATCATAAAGGAGAGTCTGTGGCCAAACTAGATGCCAGAAGTGATTGAACAATCTGGGATTGGTAAGGCTGTACCAACTCCCATCCAGAAACCACACTGGGGAAACATGCATGCAGAGAAAGGCCACTAGATGTTACATGGCCATTTCACTTCCACATCAACAGGAAAAGACACTACAAGGCTATGCAAAGCACAAGAAAAACTGCTGTGCAAAGCAGTGGCTGCAAAATTAAAATACAGGATGTTTTATTATATTTATATGCAATGCCTTTTTCCTCGTGCGCCCCCCCCCCCCCCCCGCCCCGATCTCTGCTTGTTAAAGACAGGAATCTTTCTTAGTGCAAAAAAACCCATCTCATTTTGAGTACAAGGCGATTTAAACAATTTTTTTTTCAGGGGGTTAAAGTGGCATGTTTGCACAACACCACCCTCACCCCAGCAACCTGCCAGCAGTTGATAGATATAAATAGGGACATTTAGGGAGAAAAGCATATTTATGTTCCTTTGAAATGTGCTTGGCTAAAGGCATATTTTTAAGAGAGGGAGTGGAAAAACAAATGGAAAATATTTTCTTTGAAAGGGGAAAAAAAAGCAACAAACTGTCCTTCCTGAATAGAGATGCTTGGCTTGTGTGTACTTTACGCAGCTGTAGGTCAGACCTTGCAAACAACTACTAAATTGGGTCCAGCTACTTTGATGCTAAAAGCATGGAAGTGCCAGTAATTAAGTTGCATCAGATGTAGGAAATGACTGATGTGTCTGTCATGCTCATGATAGCAGAGTTCACTCTGGTGCCATTTGACCGACCCCTCCTTCTTTATGTAAGCAAAAGGAATTTTCTTCTAAGGAAAATCAGCTGGGTTTGCACCTTTGTTTTGTTTTCTGAACTGCTAATCCCCTGAAGGTATGGAAGCTATTTGAAAGAGCAAATCAAAGCTCCAATAATTTAGTGTTACATTATTCGTTGATGTATGGTTTGATTTAGTGGCTACTTATTATATCAGGTTACCATATAATTATCTTAATTATTGACTCCAGAAGTAAGTAGAGGGATTATGAGAGAGACAGGAAGGCCCAGTGGAAAGAGCATGGTTCAGGGAATCAAACACATATTGGTGTGCTCTTGGCTCTACCAGTCATTTTCTCTGAGCTTGGACTCTTCTCTCAGCCAGCCTGTCCATGAAATCATGCGGGATTGCAGGAACAGGACTCAGATACTGACTCAGGATTCAGAGAGATGCAGGAGAGCAGTATAAAAAGGACAGGGGAAAGTTCTGAAAGAGAGTTGTATAATGGGCAGAAAAAATAAAAGAATGCACACCACAGCATGCATTTGCATTGAGGAATGGAAGACCTCTGTGGGCATGGAGAAAGGGAGTGGTGCTGTGAAGATCTGAAATTTGAGACTACATTTCTAGCCTCTGCTACTGATTTCCCCCACAAAATTAGGCAGCCTTCAGATCCCTTTCTGGAAAACAAGGGTGATAAAAATCATTCTCCCAGCTTTAGTTTTAGCTATTGGAATTATTGCATCATTGTTCCTCACACGGCCTTCAGCCATGGTTCTCACATGGCTTTTATCTCCTAGTCCTTCGTCTGATAACCACTGACCTAAGCCAAAGGGTTGAATTTGCAGGCACCACTACAGGATAAAAGCCACACTGAAAGGCTGTCAGTGCAGTCCATACTTCCTGTGCTGTTAATATTTGTCATAAACTGACAAAATACTTCATCTATTGACAAACTGAGTTGCATTTTTCCCCCTGAGAGAGGAGCACACACACTGGTTCTACTCAGCCTGTGCAAATTACTTTCTCTGCTTCTGCTTTTCTTTCCTGAGCCAAAAAATGGGGATAATAGAATGTATCTATTTCCTTCCTAGAGAAGATCAGTTAATGTGAAATGGTGCGTGGTGGCTTAGTGCTGAATAAGTGGGATACCCTAATCCAGCAAGGTATCCTTGTTCTATTGTATGCCTTTTCTGCATACCATCTGGAGTTGTTCTCTACTTAGTATTTTCAGTATGTACCATATGTTTTTGCATGAAAATTCAATAAAATATGCATTATACATGAAAAGTGCTGTAGTAAATAAAGGAAGGATGGAATCCAGTCCCCTTTGTGAACGGCAGGGGCCCCAAATCTTCATAAAAGGTTTAGTCTAGTCTGACGTCTGTGCTTTTCTCCAATTTACTCTGTGTCAGTCTTTAGGAGATACTCTAATTAAAAACAAAACTCTACTTTCCTGCTGAGGTTATTCGATGTTCTTCGGCTGCCCTCTGCTGAGAGCACTGAATAAAACAGGGAAGATGCCCTTTTTCCAATGAAGGTAACAGTGGAGGAAATTCCCTGTTTGTCCATGTGCTGAGTTGTGTCATTGCTGCTGTTTGGTGTCTCTCGCTGTCTGTTTGTTGTCAGTCAGAGGGCAAAACCTTTTGAGCTACAGCCCTGTTGAGGTTTTAGTGCCCACCACTCCTTGTCAAGGGCTGAATGGCTTTGTAGGGTTGTGAAAACATGGGCTCAGGTATTGACCACCATGAAAAATTAAGCAGCATTAAACAAGGGCTGGAAGAAACAGGCTTCTCTGCTCAGGCACTGTTGCAGTCCTGCCGGATGGGATTTGAGCTATACCTCAGCACCTCCCTACCTGGCAGATCAATTTAGCACTGCTTGCTGTTCCTCATTGGGGTGCCGGCGTCTTCCAGTGCCACCTCCACCCCTCCACAGGCATCACAGCACTAGCACTGTGCTTTATTTCTGTAGCTGGGAAAGTGCAGAGTGGTTGTTCCAACTTTAACAGCAGTAACTGAAGGACTTGCTGTTTCTTGTGAATGAAGTGTGAGCCGTGCTCTTGCCCTTGGGAAGAAACAAGAGTCCTGTGCAGGTTTTGGTACACGGGTAAAATAATAGCTCTGTTGTAGCTGTTGATGCTCTCTGTAATGACCTGCTTTTAATACTCCCTAGCAAGTTGATTTATTATTATATCTTTAGCTGGGCTGTGCACCAAAGCGTTTTGATGATGAAAGGAATGTTATACACACATTTAATTACTGCCCACATTTTTGTATAATTTTATCATTTACTGTTTTAGATGAGACATCAAGTTCTTCTACAGGAAAGATGCCCAGTAAAAAATAGATGATTTAAAAAGCTAATCTGAGATGAGTTTGGCACTTAAATGTGAAAAAATGTAATTGTTCCTTTTGTCCTGGCCTTTCAGATGGTCCCTGATTACCAAAATGTACAAGAACTCCCTTATCTGGACATGGTGATTGCAGAGACATTGCGCATGTACCCACCTGCATTCAGGTAGTTTTTCTTCTCCTTCTGATTACACAGGATAGCTTCCTGGCTCTATTAAATGGAAATCTGCTGTTGGAAGACCAATGGTCTCTCAGTCTCTGTGCCAACATCAATACTGCTTTGTGCATTTGAAAGATATAATGCGGCCTGTTGAAGGAAAGCTGGATAATTATGGTATTTCTAAAGCACATTTTAACAGTGAATTGGCCAAGGTTGCTTCCTCACCATTCTTCACATCCCCCAGGGTTAGAGGATGGAGCCATTTTGAAGGAGGTCTAGCCTTAGAAAGCCAGAGGCTGCTGCTTCCGTGTGCCTCAGGTTTCAGGGATATGCATCCCTACCCTGTTGGTGATTAAGGCACTTATCTGTGGAAGGGTTGCCCTTCAGAAAGCTGTATTTTACGTGTGTGTTTATCTTTGGCCAATTCACACTTAGCACCCCATTACACTAATAGAGCTAAACTAAGGTTAACATTCATTAACTTTTGAAAGTTTTGTCCCAATTCACACAAGACTAATTCAACCATATTGATGAACTGAAAACAAGGGAAAAAGAAATTAGAAAACTGTTTGATTGTTAAAGCTCCAAGTTATCATAAGCATAAGTCCAGATATTAAGAAATAGAATTTTTCAAAGTGATCAGCCAGTTGCAATACTTCTCATGAAGCTCAGGGAAAAATGCATATGACTGGAAAGAAGCCAAAGCTGAGCTTGCTGCGAGAGCTTTTGAAAAATTTAACCCATTACTGCAAGCACCTTAAAATAAAAAAAGCTTAAAATCATATTCTCTGCTGTATGTTCATTAAGATTGGAAGTCAAGATTTTTTCCATGGGCATCTGCAGGATTGTTCAGAGAGTAAATATCAAAGAGATCTGCTCCTGGATGAGATGATGGGGCTTTACTGTGTTAAACTGGGGGTACAAGTGGAAACGGTTTTGCTGGTTAAAGTGATGGGGGTCTTTGAGATTGGTCTGTATCACTGGGAACCTGTGTTTATCAGATGGCAGACAGAAGGAGAATGGAGCAAAGTTGTTCTAAAGTTTTGTTTGGTGTTGTCAGTGCTGTTTATTGATCTGGCTTTTACTCTGATGGATATGGAATGGATACAACAGCCCAGTGATGCTGAAAGATGGTAATTGCCTATGACAAGGATAAAGCTGAGTTAGGGGAAAAAGCAGCAGCAGCCAAGCTTGTTATAAAATAAGTTGGTTTTCCTTTTTTCTTAAATGAACTTACTATCCAGAGAACTTTCTCCCCCAGAACTCATGTTTCCATTATCACCAAATTCACATAGGAATGAGAAAGGTAGCTTGTCAATGTTTTGTTTGTTTTTTGGGGTTTTTTTGGCATGCCAGTGTTTTGTTCCAGGTTTGGAACCTCCATTATTTATTTGTCTAGGAGAAAGAGAGATGAGTGACAGTGAGGAAAGAATGTGTTCCTGTAATGATACCAGACTGACAGCCCTGAAGCTGAAATCTTTGTTCGACCTTCTAAGCAGAGTGTGGGAAGCAGAAAAGGAAGTTCCTTCACATTGTTTCACCCCTGTGCTTGCAGCTGGTGCCAGGGAATAGCTCCTAGACTGAGATAGCAGGGCACCCACCTGGATCTGGGCTGATTTGGGATCTGTAGTAACCACCCAAGCACCAAACATCTGGATCAGGACCTACCACCGCACATGCACACCCACACACAATCCTTTGTAAAGTTTACAGAGACAAGCTCAGCTTTGGCAGGCTGCTTTTCTCAGTAATTTTTTTGTCATGATGAGGTTCCTAAGGACACCTCTGCCACCTATCACCACAGGGTGGGAGAAGACTGCAGAGTTTTGTTGTTAACATCATGACTGTCTTTGATGAGTGTATGTGAAATGTGGTTTTCCAAGGCTTGTGAATTGGTTGTATTTCCAGAGTAGCAGCAGTAGCAGAACACTCAGCCCTGATATTAAAACCATCCCTTGCTAAGTTTCAGGTGCTGCACCAACAGAGGGAACCTTCTCAAATAAACTCAAAGCTGTATTTACTATCCTTTTTTTTTCCCAGAAGCCAACCAGCATACACTTTCTACCTGTTATTAGAGATGACTGACAGATTTCTTCAGCAATCTTCATAAAGAATGAGTCTAAACCCAACTTAAACAGTAAAATTGCAGTTTAACAGTTAATGCTTTGGAAAACAGTACACAATCAAAAATGCCTTCCTGTGAAAAGGGCAAAAGTTAACCGTCTGGGCTGGAGTTACAGACTTCTAAGTGGAGATGATTATGACCTGAGAAGACACTGTTATCAGCAACAGTTGTCGCTTTTATCTATGAGGAAGTGTTACCCCAGAAACTGTATGGTCAGATGAAGACAACATGCTTTCATAGATCTCTCCTGCTGTGTTTTTAACCTTTATTAATAATCTGGAATGCATGATGTTGCAGATTCACTAGGGAAGCAGCTAAAGACTGTATAGTGCTGGGGCAGCATATTCCAGCTGGGGCTGTCATTGAAACTGCAGTTGGACACCTTCACCACAACCCTGAGTTCTGGCCAGAACCCGAGAAGTTCATTCCTGAGAGGTATGTGGAGTAATGTTTTCATTCTTAGGTTGAAGTCCTTACTTGGGCCTGTGGGCACAGAACTCCAACCTGTCCAGTGCAGACACCAGATTCTGCTGCTCTTTCGCAGCCACAGTCACCCACTATTCATCCAAAACAACATTTCCACCAACAGAAGCACAGTTTCATTTAGACCATAAAAACATGTTATTTCTACTAAATCAGGCAAGTGATGATAGTGGTGTATCCCACAGAAGGTGTGAAATTTGGTCAAGGTTGAACTGTGGCACAGGTTTTCAGACCTGCTTCCAAATCAGATGCTGTGAATAATGTCACATCTGGGTGCCAAAATGCTGAAGTGGGACAGTATATTCACCTGGGAATGTACCTGGAAAATTCATCCAGCTCCTGGCTGGTGTAGAGCACCCTTTTCACCTGAAACATAACAGTGTGGGTGCTCTGTGAGTGGGGAACCTACCCCATCTCCCACTGAGGATTTGCCGGCTATCTGTAGGTTAGGATCCTTGGTTCTTGCTTGGCAAGACATAGTTTCACATGGAGCATTTATTGTCTTCAGGGGGTGGGGGAAACCCTGTCAAGCTGTGGTTTTGTACATGCCCCATATTACAGGTGCTGTGTTGAGCTTATAGGGAGAGTTTCAGCTGATGTGGTGCTGTGTGGAAGCACAGTTTAGCTTTGTGGGCAGCTATATTTTTAAACTGTTTTGTGGGCAGATGCATTTTAGGCTACCACTACATTGAAAAGTTTACTGAGAGAAAAAGTGCCTGCTCCACAAACAACTGGGTGTGAGGCAGGCAGCCCAGAGCCTTCTTTGCTAGTAAGACAACACATGTGTGGTGTTGGTGGGTTTGCCTAATGCTCCTTCTGGCCTAAATCTAGGCATATGCTCCATCAGACTCTTTTGGCCATGAAGAGGAGCAATACTAGGGTTAGAGAAGCCCGGAGATTTTACTGGAGAGGAATCTTAGCAGTAACTGGAAGTCTGGAGTGGGTATTTTTAGCAATGTTTATCTAGAAATGCTTTCTTAATTGTTTATTCACCACTTTAACAGTAGTATGAAAGGGTAAAATGGTTAGTAGGGGCTGCAGTACCCTTGACTCACACAGTGCTGTTTGTTATGAATCTGAGATTAATTCCCTTTTAAACCTTCCCTGAGGAGTGATGCATAATTACTAACACTCTGCTCAGCTTGTATCAGCTGGTATATTAGTAAAAATGATAAAATAAGAGCATTACAAAAAAAATTCAAAATTCAGCTATGCCCCCCCCCCCTCCACCAATATTTCATTTTGAAATCAGCTGTAGGAGTTAAAACAAGGGAGACTTTAAATTTACCAGAATGATATGTAGGGGTGAGCATGGCAAGAATTGCCTGTACCTGTTTGTATGGGATATGCAACAGTGCTTAGTACATGAGTTAACGGTCCTTCAGTCTCAAATTAGGGGCCTCTACAGTACTTTTTGGAGCAGTGTCTCAATCTTATTTAGGTTATCTAAGCATGTGGATGGAATTAGTGGAAATACACAATATTATTTTTTTCCAAAGCTCAAAATAGCCTGTATTGCCTCTCATCTCTTTCTACCCTGCATGAGTTCTCTGGGCCTTAGCAGTCTAAAGTTCTTGGAAAGTGAATCCAAAAAGATGAGAAATTTTCATTAAAGATAGATTGGAAGCAATACTCATGTCTTCACGTCGTCTTCTGAAATCACTAGCTGACAAAGGCTGATGGCCATAAGTAAATTATCTGTTTATTTAAGATGTCAGGACATAATCTGTCAATAGTCCCCTTGACCTATCCATTAAGACCAATTGAAATAACCAGCTTTTGAGATTTGAATGAAAAACATGGACTCAAGAGCATAAAGCATTTCTTGAACTAGTTTCCATCTCTGCACCTTTTAGGTTTACAGAGGAGGCCAAGAAGGAAAGACATCCCTTTGCATACCTACCCTTTGGGGCGGGACCTCGTGGCTGCATTGGCATGAAAATGGGTTTGTTGGAGACAAAAATTACTCTGCTGAGGATTTTGCAGAAGTTTCAATTCAAGACCTGCCCAGAGACTGAGGTTTGTACATGTAGAGGCTTAAAGATCATTCTTGTTAACTTGAGGGAGTTGACAGTGTGTCTTAGGACAACTGATTTGCCTTTAGGACTTCCCTTTATTTGAGAAAACTGGTGGAGACACTTCCATGATAAGGAGGGGCAAGAGGCCTGGACTGCATGTTTTAAGCAAAATATAATTTAAGATATATAATTTTCCAACAAAAGAACTGTTACACAGCCCTGCCTTAGTGGAGAGCAGTATGGCAAGACCACAGGCAAAATGCCATGATCCATAGAGGATGAGAATGTGTGTACGTATCTCACGGGATCTCAGCTCTTCAGTACAGGCCTATTGCTGTGGAGGTTGCACCCAGCTCTAGAGTTTACAGAGTTAATTTCTTTCTGTTCAGATCTACAGCATTCCTGGGTAACCACTGCCTCAGCCTCTGGCTGTAAATTCTATTTAATATTATGCCACCACAGCTGACTGTAAAACAAGTACTTTACAGCTTCCACAGTAATCCTGGTATGAACTAGTCCTCCAGCAAAAATGTCTGTGTGTATGTGGGGGTGTCATACACACATAAACAAACACATACAACTGCACACAAGATGCTCTTTTTTCTTTCAGATTCCTTTGCAGCTCAAATCACAAGCCACACTTGGACCAAAAAACGGAGTCTACATTATGCTGGAATCTCGCTAAATGGAAATGTACCTCCTGAAGCCTTCTGGGATGAGGCCCTTTGTTAGTGATTCACAGGGTATAATTACTTTCAAAACTCCAAGGACAGGTTGGAGCCTAAGTCCCTCTGATGGTCAGTAGGTGCTTCCTCACTGCCCTCCTGTGGGATACCCTCCAGTCACATTTTAAAATGGGCTCCACAGTCTTTTTTGCTGTGAATGGTATTGTAAAGAAGCATCCCACTTTCACTTGCATTTCTACATCACAGTTCTTTTCACTTAATCTTTGAGAATGCTTTCCTCATGCTCAATTTCCACAATTTACAATAGATTTTAATTTCAATTCATTGTATGACACATCCTTCTCATGCACTTTTGAGTCCCTTCTCCAGGGAAAGCCCCAAAGGCACCACAGTTACAGCAGAAGACCTGGGACGCAGTGCATTGCATTTTATCATGAGCTCCACTAACAATCACAGCTGAGGCTCCTGCACAATGCTTAATCTCTCCCTGTGTCTCTAAAGCAGGAGGAGTTGCACCTCTTTCATGCTTTGAAGTGATGTTAAATACACGTAGATTAACAATTTGCACTTGGCACATTCCGTCGACATGAAAGAAGAATGAAGAGTTCCCTAGCTTACTAGTAAAGTTCCAGTAGCTAAGACCAAAGAAATGAGGTGACAGCCATTTTGCTGGCTGCTGAACTGCTGTTGGAAAGGTGGAGTCAAAGAAGATATGAATTTAAAGCAAGCAGGAGGACTGGAGGAAATTTAATGATAATCAGAAGGTGTTGGTACATCTGCTTCATGGGGAGGCCTTTCCTTTCCAAGCATTGCAACTGGCACCATCCCTGTCTAGCTCTTTGAATCAAGGAAATTGAGAGCATGCATGCACTAGAGCCAGTGGCAAAAGGGTGGCATCCAGGATCATCAGACCCAGCAGCTCTCTTGACCCCTTCTGAGACACTGGAGCAGGTGATGTCCCAAATGCCTCACTCCCCTCAGGAGGGAACTTGTCTGATTGCCAGCTGCAGCAGTCCCGTGGATCCGTTCTAGCTGTGTGACTGTGCACATGCATCTTCCCAGCCAAAACAGCCATACACTTCCACTCCTCACATTCCCTCTGTCCTACTCCTCTGCAAAGCCTTCACCCACCAGCTGGGAGGGGACGCATCTGGGACAGCTGACCCCCACTGACCACAGGGACATTCCATACCCTATGGCACCATGCTCAGCACATAAAACCAAGGGAAGAAGAAGGAAGGGGGACAACACTCAAAGTGATGGTATTTGACTTCCCAAGTCACTCATAATGCCTGCTGGAGCTCTGCTTTGCTGGGGTGATGGAACACATGCCTGGCACATGGGAAATGGTGAATGAATTCTTTGGTTTTTGTGTGGCTTTTGCTTTACCTATTAAATTGTCTTTACCTAAATCCATGAGTTTTCTCATTCTTACAGTTCTTTCCCTCATCCCACTGTGGGGGAATGAATGAGCAGCTCTGAGGGGCTGAGCTGCTGGCTGGGGTTAAACCACAACAGAACCATGAGAAGAGATTGGTGCAGTCTCAAGATCCTTTTCAAAATTATATTTATTCTTATATCTTTTTCTTTAAAATTTTTGTATATAACAAAAATTCTTGCAGCACTATAAAAATAATGAAGCACCTTTGGTTCTTTGCAAGCCTTGACCTTCTGCCTGCTTGGCATAGTCTGCTTAAGGTTTCCTTAGGTACAGAATCTCTCTTGGTGGTGTGCACAGAGAAATGTTGCAGCAGCAGGAGGAAGAGACTGCTCAGCTTCACTGCAGGGATGGACCCATCTGCTCACTGATGCCTGGCTAGGTCCCTGCTTTTCTCTCCAGCAAACATCTTTTGCTGCCTTCTTCCCACATGCTGCCTGAACACTGATCAAATTACTGAATCTTGTTCCTCAAAGATTGTCTCTTTCTCTTTCATGTGTTTTTATTTCAAACAGACCTCTATAGGTAGTAGTGGTGAAGTACCGACTGGGGCAGTCTTGGAATTGTTCCTTTTTCCACAGAGCATCGCTGGTGTGCTAAACAGAAGTGCCCCGTTACAGATACATTGATTAAATGAATTGCTAATTGAGTGATTGCTATTTATTTGAAATGGAACATGCTGTATTTACCTTAGTTTCTCCACATTATACATAACTTTTCCCCTCCTAAAAACAGTATATTGGAGGATGATTTACTGTGCAGCCTATACACAGAGTTGGCAAAAAGCTGGATGGGCCTTGCCTAAAAGCTTCCCACCTACCTGAATGAGCAGAAAGTTTATTCCATCTAATGTCATCTATCAAGTCTTGTTTGTATTCCCTACATAAATTAGGAGGTTGTCATGTGCTTCATTTTTGACAAAATACTCCAGGCCTAAATTAAGCTTGTCCCTTTCTTACACATGATTTTGTATAAACTCTTCTTGCCAGTTCCTGCCTCTGCAACGTAGGTGGTGAGCCTGGAGCACTTAGCAGTGAAGACTGAGGCAGAAGTCATGGAGTACATCAGCCTTCGTCATGTTCTGAGTAACCAGATCTCCTGTTTCCTTCTAGAGAGGGCCCACATTTTCCTTAGTCTTTCTTTTATCACTGACATACCTATAGAAGCCTTTTTTGTTGCCCTTGACATGCCTGGCCAGATTTATTTCCATCAGGCCTTGCTTCAGCTTTCCTAACCTGATCCCTGACTGCTTAGACAATTTCTCTGTATCCCTCCCAGGGTACTTGTCCTTGTTTCCACTCTCTTTAGACATTTGATTTGTTCAGGAGCTCCTCATTCATCCATGAAGGTCTCCTGTTATTTTTGCCTTACTTCCTCTTTGTTGGGATGCATGATTCCTGATCTTGGAGGAGGTGATCTTTAAATATTAATGAGCTTTCTTGGACCCCTCATTGCTCCCTTTAATGCTGACCTATAAGGTCTCAGTCAGCTCCTCATCCATCCCAGGTGGAGTACCATGCACTACACCTGGTCAGACAGAGGGTGATCTCTCATCTCTCTCCTCCTTTAACATCTCATCTCCTCTCATCTCCTTTAACAGTCCTTCCTCAAAAGCCTGTATCCTTCCATTCCAGCCCTCCAGTCACAGAAGCCATCCCACCATGGCTGTATGATGCCAGTGAGTTCACAGACCTGCAGGAGTGCATATCTCTAACCCCATTTTTTATTCTGCATTCTGCATGTGCTTGCACAGAGACAGTCAAGATGGGCCCCATCTTACTGGTTGGAGTGGCTGGAATTCCCTTGTGCTGCTTTTCAGGTGATCTGCTGCTCTGTGATCCCTCTCCAGACTCTGTGCATCTCTTGCTGGCACTGGCATCAAACTGGTATGGATGCATTGAGGTTCCTCTCCACCAGCATCATTTCAAATATTGATTCCACTGGAAAAAAACAGTCTTGCAGTGGCTACAGGTGTGCATCACATTTTATAGGATTGGGAAATGAACCAAGAGTCTTTCCCAGCTGCATCCACGTTGAACATGGACAGTATGTGTGCAAGTAGACTCACTTGGGTCTGTGCCTAGCAGTCTTTCAACTGTTCTGCAGGCTTCTGGTTTGAAGTGTTATGTGTTTTCACCTGTCAGTTTGTAGCACTATGGAATAGAGAAATTATTTTTGCATCTTCAAGTCAGATTTTTGGAAGTGCGTCAACCCTTGTTCTACATGCAGGCTGGGACAGACAGCTAGAGAAGACAGAAAAAAGGCTGCCAGCTTTCCAGTAATACAGGAAGAGCCCTGAGCCATTTGTTCCTTCTCAGTAACAGCTGGTGATACAGCCACCAGACACTGCAGATATTGCACCAGGACACTCAGTGGTGCTGGACCTCACCCTGGCTGTGTGAGCTCAGCAATATACCTGCAGAGTGAGCTGTGGCAGGGCTCAGTGAACCTCTGGCAGCACACATTTCCAGAAAAACAAGGCACAAGACTGCCAGCAGCTGTCCAAAATAGAAACTAGTAGTATCACCAGAATCACAGTGTGTTTGTGAACCTATATAACATGATCCTGAGCAGAGCTGGTTTTAGAATTAATTTAAAAAAAAATCAAAAAAAAAAACCACAAAAAAAAGCTATTATAAAAATCCCCAAAACAAAACCAAAATCTCTACCCCCAGCATTATGTTTATAGTTGCAACAGCAAAACATAGCTTTATATCCTCAAGTAATGGTAACTATTTAGCATTTCTGGTACAACATGCTTCAGTCAACAGCAGTTGGGTCTAGGGAGGAACAAGGGAGCTGGTTTAAAATAATTCCTCTCCTCAGAAACAGCAAGTGTGTTGTCTTGCATTGCTGAGCTGTGAGTTTGTTTAAAATTGGGCACGTCTGTGTTACAAAAGGGTTTTAGTTATTCTCTGACAGCTGATAAGAAGCAAAGGCTGCTTGGTAAAGGAAAGCTTCTATTAAATGTCTTCTGGTCTTTGTAATGATGACAGAAAGCTGTCAGTATAAAATGGTATTTTTAATGAGGCTGCTGATAGAAAAAAGGCTTTACATTTTGTACTTTATAAATAGTATTCCTAGAAAAACAGAGTTGAGTGGCAGAAATCATTCTGCTTCATGGATTGCAAATTTGAACTATCTATTCTTACCGGGCATTAAACTGCAGAATTTCCTCTCTGTGTGAGATACTTGAGGAAATGACCACCTTCTCATTTCCCTTTGTTAAACATCCTGGACATAGCTTCACCTGATACCAGACTCTTCCATGTGTTTACAGTAGAAAGCATGGGAAAAGAATTTAAAGCTGATTTATAAACTGTTTCATTGCTTGGCTCATACTGGCCCCACTCACTTTCTTCTGACCTTGAAAAATCTGATCCGTCTCCAAGATGTTTTTCTTCCTGCACTGGTGGGAGCTGGGGCTACTTTCAAGGAGGGAGGATTTCCTCAATTGCTAAGATTTCTGCAATAGAGACAAATTTGTGATGGGCCTGAAGCAAGAAGTGCAAGGGAGCTATGGAGGCCGTGAAGCCTATCCCTTGGTGAAATAGGGAAACACCAGCAATGCTGACCATATAACAGCCATCCCACCCGGATTTTCTGCTGGATGTACTCCAAGTTAAGCAGCATTTCTGCAACTCCCACTTGCCCTTTGGTCCTAAGGCAGCTCTGAGCACGGGTTCCTAGAAGCCACGCTCCTTCTCCAAGGCCAGCAGCACTGAGCACACCACTTGGCTGCCATCCACCCAAGCTCCTCTAAATCACCAGCCCGTACTTTGCCAGGCTGCAGGTGTCCACACCAGATACTCCTTTGCTGCCACCACTTAGACAGGATTTTGACATTCACATCTTATAAAATCTAGTCAGAACACCATGACAAACCTGGCTACAGGTAAGCCTCCTTAAAGGGTGCAGTGTATTGCCTTTGGGTGGCTGGCTGCCAGCCCCCTTCCCAGCCCAGCAGGTGTGGGATCAGGGTTCATAAACCCCCATGCTCCACACCCCATTGCTAGCACAGCAAAGCTGTTTGGCTTCTGCTGGCTGTGCCGTCTGTCTTGCCAGGATGGACCTGCTACCGAAAAAGGAAACAATCTTCACAGTTTATCTTTCTCCTCTCATGGCGTGGGAGTGAGTGACAGATTACTGCACTCTTCCTGCTCAGTTGCTTGTCTTAAGTGGCCAAAAGAGATCCTCCTCACTCAGAAAAGAGGTTCAATATTACTTTTTGTTCAAAGTTTGGATTTGATGCAAACATCTCTTTAATCTGTTCATTTCCAAATGCAATCCAAACAGCTGTAGCTTCCAAAAACTCACAGGTGTATTGAAACATTGTACTTTCAGTATTGAAAGAGAAAAAACCATCAGAAGGAATTTAGTTGTTTGAATACCTGTTTATTTACTATACACAAGAAAGTTACCCCTGCAGTTTCAAAAGTGGAAAACATGGCAACTTTTCTTTTTCTGTGATTAACAGAGAAATAACAGAAGACAAATTACTACAACCAGGCATTTTATTCACCATTTTACTTACACTCATACACACACAGAGGCATACACACATCCTCTCCAAGAATCAAGTTAAACGTTTTAAAAATATAGTAAAAAATGTCAATAAAAATACCTCAACTTTTTCCTTGAAAAAGGACGTTTGTTTCAATTTTCTGGCAGAAGATAAACATAATTTTAGCTATCCTAGTTCTTACCTGAAATTCTGGTTATGTTCAGAGGAAGAAAGGCATACTACCGGTATTCTCATCTGCCATTAACATGTAGATGAATATGGTTGTTTT
The DNA here is from genome assembly GCA_020086605.1 of Lanius collurio. Taxonomy (NCBI): domain Eukaryota; kingdom Metazoa; phylum Chordata; class Aves; order Passeriformes; family Laniidae; genus Lanius; species Lanius collurio. Next base: position 1,801,783 of record JACBWW010000005.1, read on the forward strand.
GGCAGAAAAACCTTATTGTGCACAGCTAGGAAAGCTTTCCTACATAAATGTTATCCTCCTGAATGAATGTACTATCTGCTGACAAGCTCATTTGCTGACATGAGATTTATCATTTATGTTCTATTACAAATCTTTCAGAAGAAATAATACAGTCAACTTTGCCTTCCCTATCCTGTGTTTTACTGGGATTAAACACCAATAGGACTGTTTTCCTTTAGGTGTCATGCTGCTAGATTTGCAGTTCACATAAAAAGGGGTCTGCACAGCCTTACTCCAGCTAATCATGGCCAAGCTCCTGGCTCACAGTGCTGAAGTAATAGAGTTACCCAGTGTACACCTGTCAATCATCATCCAGACGAATTAAAAAGAAGCATACAGAATGCAGCTAGAGATGAGCTTTTTTAGGTCATATAGGAAGTATTTTTTAAGGCTTTTGTATTACATTATAGCTAACTTGTAGCACATTAAACCTATGATACAGTATCTATGCATCAGCAACTTTAATCTTAAAAAAAATATTTGCCAGCTCAAGTTTTTTGATTGCACACATGTAAGATGACTGCTCAACACTATTATCCTGTTCTGATGGGCATAATTAAATATTCAACCTGATCTTCAGATTTTAAAGGTTTCGGCTCTGTGGCTGAAGACCACTTCCTAAGTAAGCACATTTTTCTTGAAAAAGTCCAAAGATAGCTTGATTACACAGGAAACCTGTGAATCGCCTGCACCCAAAGAGGAAGTACACCTGATGAGAGACAGTCACCATCGTTCCCAACAGCTGTAAGGGAACAGTAAAGTTCATCCACAGAAACAAGGTACTGATAATCAAGCAGGACAAGCCGTGTATTTCACTCCTAAGTACGGTATTAAATAACAGCATGAGTTGCCTCCTCTGCTTCCTCCACAGCACTCTTTCCTGCCAGCACTCCTTCATTTGTAGGCATGGTGAAAAGTCATGAAAAACTTGTGTTCTCACAGACATAAAACACAGTATTTACTTGATAGAGTAAATCAACTGAGTCAACATGGCACCAAACAACCCCTGTTAATGCTTGTATCTTTGGTACTTCTTTTAAATGAGAAACTCAAAAAGTGAAAGTAAGTCTCTGTTCTTTTTCAACAAGCAAGTTTAATTTTTGAGGTTTTGTTGGTGCAGACTAAGTAGGGACAAAAACGAAGAGTGCTACTAAGAATTTCTGCAATGAGTTGAGCACAGAGATTGTACAATCACATTTGCAAACACTTGAATGTCTACTGTTACAGGAGACAGGTTACTAAAAGACCATGTTTTATCCAATTTTGAGTTAAAAGATAAACAGGTAGAGGGACAGAGCCTCTGACCAATGAGCACATGTAAAGATCTATCCTGAAGCAGTAACTAACAATCATTTAAACTTGGCAGTCATGGCCAATCCTCATGCTACAACCATCAGCAAATTCTTCTAATAAATTTGTGAAGGGCTGTATAATGCAGGAAAATGTGAAAGCTGCTAAAGATAGGATACAGACACAGGATTTTAGGAATTCTAAAACATCCTGTCTTTTTGTGCCTTGTTTTCTATTGCACAGAAAGGACAGAGAAAAAACGCTTCTGACCACTCACCTATATGATCACACAGCTTCTTTGAAATCAGTTTTTCTCTCTTAAGCCAAAACTAAAAAAAACGTTTAAACCAGTTAAACATAAGGATGACAGGCTTGGCTGCTATAGAAGTCTTGCTGATGCCTGGTATTCTATGAGATACTCTGGATAAATCTGCTGCTTCTCAAAGATGACAAAGATAGAAGGGTTTGATGAGTTATTCACACAACTGTCATAGAAGTTTTGACTGTCCTTCATGGGAGGCCGAACATAATCAGAACTACCAACAGTGAACTCCCCCACCAGCACTCGTGCCAGAAACATGGTCTTGGTGTGTGAGTCTGCCCCACAGTAGTTGTCAGAATAAGATGCATCCCTTGCAAAATAGCTTCCTGCAGAAGAGAAACCAAGATAGAGTTGATAAGACATCAACACTGCAGGAACAGAATGATACTGTGTGAAAATGAATTAATAAACAAATTCATTATGCAGTTCATGAACAGCCTTTCCAAAGCCTTCACTTGTCCTGTATGTCCCTCTTAGTGAGAATGACCACTATGCATTACCTACACTTTTTAGTTTTCACAGCACACATATTAAAAAGCCATCCCAGCAATGTTTTAAATTTTATCATAATCCTCTAAAGGATTTGCTCCTGATCCAGATGTCCACCTTTCTGAATATCACCAAATTTCCTCTCCTGGCAGAGGCTACTAATATTCATCAGCACAGCTGTGGGTTCCATCCCCGTATGAGCCATTCACCTAAGAGCTGGAGAGCTGGACTTGATGATCCTTGTGGGTCCCTTCCCACTTGGAATATGCTGGGATTCTCTAACATTTCTGAGAGTTACAAAGTATTCAAGCAGAAAGGTGGGTAGTCAACCAGTCAGCCTGTATCAGCTATTTTCTGCTAATTTCCTGCACACAGGACAGTGTAAAAGGATATAATTTGCTAACAAGGCAAAAAGCCTGTGACCAGAATGGCATTTAGAGTCCTGGGAAAAAAAAAAACACAAAACCCCCCACCCAACAACAACAACAACAACAACAAAAAGAACCAACCAACCAACAAACAAACAAACAAACAAAAAAAAAAAACAAAAACAAAAACAAACAAACAAAAAAACCCAAGCCAGGCTGCTTTCCTATAGGAGTTGGGAGAAACTGGAACAGCACTAAGCCTGGAGTCTAGCAGAAACCATTCCTACAACTGACCTCTCCTAAGTCTGTCTTTTCTTGCAAGGACTTATGAGAGCAGAGCCCAAGGCCTTTCAGTGTGCCTTAGCTCCAAATGACCCTTGTGAAACTCAGGTCTGTTGCCCATATCATGACAGAAAGAAGCCCAGGACTGGCCAAGTACGACCTTCTAAACTTGACACCTCTGCAGTGAGTACTGAGAATTTTTTAGCAAGTCTACGTTTACTGAAAGAGGTGAAAAACAACCTTTGCCATAGACTGTCCCATGAAGGCCACAGATTCTCCAGTCAAAGTTTTGCTGACAGATGGCATCAATGTCTTTTTTACTAGTCCCATGAAATAAAAATCGCTCATCTGCAGCCTTTCCACCATTGGTCTTCTGCATTAGGTCCTTCTGCCTGCAATGAGAAGCAGAATCTTTGCAGTTCCACAGTTCCCCACAGGTTCCAGCCATACAGGCACTCAAAAACAATTTTACAGAGTATATTCTGAAAATCCTTACAGTAAAGTGTAATTTGGGCACACAAACCTTGCTGTCAGGCTGCACACAAACATGCTTTCATTATACACAAATGCATTAATACGATGAATGTTTTCTTTCATTCACTGTCTTTGGAGAGAGGGGGAGGAATCTCAGCATTATTTTTTTTCCCTGAACACAGGAGTTCATATTAAGGCTTGCACTCCATGACTTTTGCATTTAATTTTGAAGGCTGTTTCACTTTGGACCAGCTGCAGAACACTGTGCTAGATGTGACTCATTACCAGCTCCAAGGTTTCACTGGAAGGAAGCTGTCATAGACACAGGCCTGGCAGAAGTCAGGAGCAAGGATTCCTCCCACATAGCTCTGAATCTGACTATTCTAAGCTCTGTGTCTTGACTGAGTTTTGGGTTAGTTGGTACTAGGCAGGTATTTCAGTGGGAGAGTGGAAGCAGAGGCATTTCAGGAATGTGTGCGTCTAGTACACAGCACACAGCTAACTGCAGCAACAACAAACATCACACATACATGGCAGAGCAGTGTTTCACACGTACCATTGATACAGTTCCCAGAGGGATGGGTTCTGAACTCTACAAATCCTTTTAATAGCTGCTCTGGGCATTGTGCGTTGAAAGTCCACCTTGACTTTCTTGTATTCTTCAGAAGAACAGTCAAGCTCAATCAGCTGCAAAGAAAAGTTTGAAAAGCTACTCTCATCATTTATTTAATCAAAACAAAACCACCCTACCTAGCACCCTACTCAGACTTTTAAAGTCTTTTCTGTGAAGCAGAGGTATGAACAGTAAAAATAATCTAGGAGAAAATGCAGATTGAAGATCCCCACTCTGTTAAAGTGAGCTTTAATCTAGGGAACGTTAACTTCTAGTATTTATGACACCCAGGTTTCTCTCTCACAGGACATGCTTTTGTGCAGCCACTCAACCCCTCTTAATATTTGGGTCAAGATATATTTGCATGCATCAAACGGTTTCTAAATACATAGCAAAATTGAGCACATAAATAAAAAAGGAACTGAGAATTTACACTGCAGAAAACCAAAGAGGATCTTTTTAGTTTACACTCCCTACAGCCAGTGAACACAAACTGCACTGCATGTTGTGTTTCTAGACTAATTGAAGAGGCTTTATTTGAACAATTTTAGGAAAGAGCATGGTCACACTACTAAAAATCAGTTCCTTACATGACAGTCCTGAAAGCAAAGTTTGCTTGAATGTTTTCATAGGAACATAAAAAATGTCAACATTAGTCTTCCCTATTTCTTAGTGACAACTTCTTGAGGATTTGCATTTTGCAAGAGAGTGATTTTTGAGCATCAGATAACACCTTTTCTGTAGGTACAGTTACTAGAGTTGACAGAGGAGCTGGTGGAAACAAACAGGAAGTCAGAGAAAGTAAACCACGCAAGTATTAAATGGGTATGTTACAAAGGTAAACAAGTTTACTCCACTGGAGTGAATAAAATAATAGTAAATGTAATAATAAAATATCCCATCCTGAACAAGCTGCCCTGTGAGGTTGTGGAGTCTCTCTGGAGATATTCAAAACCCATCTGGATACAATCCTCTGTGACCTCCTCTAGCTGAATCTGCTTTAGCAGGGGGGTTGGTGTCTATGATCTCCAGAGGTCCCCCCTTCCAAGCCCAACCATTCTGTGTGATTCTGTTACTCTGATGGTTTCAGCAGCTCTCCAAAGACATACAATAGTCTACAGGTAAGAGAATGGCAACTCTGAAGTTCAGAGGCATCATTTACCTCTGGTGCTTCAGCATGTGTTGGGACTTCAAAACAACAAATTCTGGGCACTAGTAGCAGTCTTGTTAACACAGCAAATCTGCGAAGGCTAGGGATTTAATAGTGGCCATGAAAGTCCATGCTGCCACAGTTTTACTGCCACCATTTGTTTATGTTTGGGTCTAGTTTCACCTCCAGGTCTGCCCAGTGTGATATCAGGCTTAAATTTACCAATACCTCTGTACTATGCTACATTAGAAACAGTCATTTACAAAGCCAGAAGAAACACTGAACCTGTGATAGAACAAACCTTACACGACAAAACTGACAGAAAAAAAACCCCAAAGAGTTTCAAACCTTAAATCCCAGTTCAGGCAGGGCAGATTTGTCCCAGTGAGCTGGAATGCCCTTAAATCCTTCTGTATGTTTAAAGCCCCTGTAGATTATAAGACATTACAAAAAGACAATTACAATAAAACTAAACATGGCCTTTTATATACACATTATACTTAACGTTTTTGTCAAGCTTAGGGAGACTATGGGAAACTGGACATATTCAAATATATTTCAAAACTGTCATTTCTGTCCAGCACATGAAAATATTTGTTCCAAGTAGTTGTGTCAAGACTTATGTCAGGAAGCAAGATGCCAAATTAGAAAAAAAGAAAGATATACTCTGAACTAAACATATAAGGATTTCTCTTGCAGAGGTGAATGTATATATAAAAGCTCTGTTACACTGGGGTAGGTAAATATAAATGCATCTAGTATCACATCAGTATGACAGAAACAGGATAGATACAGCCCTCCCCTCTACTTCCACCCCAATTTTAATTAGCATGTTTAGCTGCTCTTTTCAGTGCTTAAGCAAGGACTGTGTGCTGCTAGGGAATGTGAATAAATTGGCTGTTATATGCAATTTTATTTCCTTGCAAGCTCCCACCTTTTGCTCTACCTGTAACAACTACTGCTTTCTTTTCAGATTGTCTGGCTCATCTCGTAAGAATTTTTCTAAACTTGCAGTTAGCTTTGAACATTACTCAACGTACTAGCTCTCAGAAAGAGCTAGTACACATAAACATTATTGATTCCATCTGTATTCACGGTTCAAGTCAGCAGTTCCCTCCAACATTGCTACGTGTTGAATTATTTCCTACATTTCCACACCTCCTATGGCCAAGCCCAAATTTTCTTCACCGTAGAGGCTTCTGAGTTGATTTGGGAACTGCTGGCCAGGCTGCAACACTGCCCTGGCTACATATGGTTTTAGGAAAGGTATGTCCCCTTTCCCTCTCCATGTCTTTCACAATGGCCTTAACAGCAATTTCTTCACCCTACTTGCACCCATGGAAGATTCTGCATTCACAAAGCACTAAACCCATCACCTCAGACTGAGCAGTTGTGGTTTACCTGGCTCTTGTGCTTTCCACCTCTGCCTGAGAGACAAATTTAGGTCTTCTGCAAATCTTTCTCTCTGTTCTGTAGCGAAGGTTTTTCTGCATCATGGCTGGGAAAAAAAAAACAAACAAACAGAATCCCATGAACAATCAAAGATGTTTACAAAAGCCTTCACACTGCAGCCACGTTTGCCACTAAGTTACTTTCGTCAAAACATGGACAAAAAGGCTCCTTACTCCTCATTCTGCAACTGAGATACTTTTTGCCTACATTTCGTCGTAGATTTCAAGCCCTGTAAACAGAACCCAACATCTATCACAGACCATTAATTTTTACTGACCAGCAACAGAAACAAGTCACAGCAACCTGCATTTTAGGGGCATTCCTTCTGGATCTTGGTATCTCTGCAGCTACTGATACGTCATACTAACAATTAAGAGCCAGTACCAGCCAGGATAATGAGGCCTCATCTTCAGAGACACACAGGAAAACAAACAAACAAAAAAACCTCTTGGCCCATCAGGCCTAGAAATTAAGTTTTGGAAGACAACTACACTGCATATTTTTGCCTAATTTACTAAAAAAGCCCAAACCTTAGAAAAGGGATTGCTTTACTATGCAATTTTCACTTCTAAGCCAGACAAATTTTTCAGTGTTGCTTTTGATTGAATCACAGAGAGCAGATAACATGGCCTTTCTTGTTTTTTTTTTTTTTTTTTTTTGTTTAGCTTCTTTTCATGCAGAATGAGATAGTAATGGACAGCTGTCCAAAGACAACTACACCAAACTGACAGTTTAGGCAGTCTGATTCTCACAACTGTTTTCTGTTATTTTTGAAAAGGATACCAGGAAAGGCAACAGCTCAGGGAGGACAGTGACATCACAAGTGGCTTACATTTCCTGAACTCTTGGGAAACATTTCTTCTTACTTTGACATACTCAAGGTATTTTCTCAGCCTTTCCAGACAGGATGAAAAGATAATATCAGCAAAAATCTTGCAATGCTAAGGATTGTCTGGACCCTACACCTTGTCCAAGCATCTCTTTTCCTGCAAACCAGGGATTAAAGCAGACCAGAAGCTGGCTTGTCAAGTCTTCCAGAAGTTCCTCACCATTTGTGTTGGTGCCAGCATCAGTGTCATACTTGGACTTTCTGGCAGATAGTTTGAAATCTAGCATGAGAACTTCTCAAAAATAAAAGCTTTGAAGGAACAGAATACCACTCTGCTTATGTGAACGGCTCTTATCCTTAGAACTTTGAGAGAAGCTCTGTCTCTCTAAGCACTGCAATTCAAAGTCCAAATTTCTCTCTTCTATCTTCTGTAAAAAGGTTGTTCAAAACCACAAGAGACCTGGGAGGGAGGGACAAAACAAAAGAACAAAGCAAATGGAACCTACACTCAAAATTTAGTTCATATTCATGTCTTCCAGCTTTGAAGGTGAGCTTTGGAGAACTTTTGGCCAAATAAGCTTTCTCCAGGTCATCACTGGAGATAGTAGCAGCTGCATGTAGATCATCCTGTCAGGCCAAAAAAAAAAGAAAAAAGAAGTTTCTCCTGGTCTGTTACAGACACGCAAGTTTAAAAACCAATGACTCTTGTGTGTATGGTGAGTGCAGGATATATCAGCATATGAAAAATCCTTGATTTAGAGTGAGCACCACTTGACAACTAAAATCTCACTCTTTTATTCATGTTATTCTCATACTAAACGCAAACACAGCACTGTGCCAGCTACCAGGGAGTAAATTAGCTCCATCCCAGCTGAAACCAGGACAGACCACACATTCACCAACTAAACCAACAAAGATGCAGAGTACTACTGGAACTTCAGAGAAGGAAGCTTTACTCAGAAGCAATGGAAAGAATGTATTAATGCATTCCTATCTGACACAGCTCACTGAATAGTTTTCTGTTCATAATATTTGTGATTCACCAGTGATCAGTCCCCTACCTGAACCAATCAAAATCACAGGGAACAGACCCCATTAGGCCTTTAATGTCCATCTGTATAGTATGAGTGACAGGAAGAGGGTGACAAAAAGAGGGGGAGGATATAAACACTCTGCACTTTTCAGTATTGCTGAGCTTCTCACAAAGAGTTAGGATTCTCCCCATTTCTCCACACTTACTTGTTTTCCATACTCCTGCCACATGTCATATTCATCTTTCCAGTACCAAATCCATTCTGTTGTAAGAATGAAGTGAGGGGGTTTGGTAACAGAGGAGGCTGTAGAAAGACGTCTGACTTTTGCAAACCCACAGCACATATCGAGAAAACCAACACAGAACGAGCCACTTTCAGTAACAGCATAATCAAATCTATTTAAAAAAGGAGGGAAAAAAATCAGAACTGTTTGTGAAGCTTTACTCATAGGTTCAGAAACCCACCAGAAATTTGCAAATTAAGTTGATCTCACCCAAAAGAAGAACAAAATAGATGCACTTTTCACAGCAACGTGTGCTTTGCACTTTGCACTTTTCACAACTCTGTATGCTAGCTCTGTTTTGTATTTGTACATATTTTGCATTTCAGTATTATCTCACACACTGGTTCTATGGGCAATAACCATAACCAACTCCTAATTAGTGAGTTACATAAGATGAACAGAAACTGTGGAAAACAGGCACTGCCTTCTTCTTGCTGACCAACTATATTCCAAAGAGTACACTCTCTTAAGTCGTAACTTAAGAAGGGCTTCAAAGAGGCTGTAACATATGAGGAAGAGGTAATTTGCCAGCATGGGACATGGCATACTGGTATGAGCCCCTTTCAATACCCTCTTCATGCTACATAACCAGTTCCAGACTCTGAAAGGTGTTTCCATATTCTTCATGTGCTCTGCACCCAAGAGTATCTCATCTCTCTCTCTCTCCCCCTCTCTTCTCCAGGTATTCTGCAAATTCCACGATACGGACTGTGGGAAAAGGGGGAAGGAGGGCAGAATCTCATGCAAGATGAGGTCAGCAGAAGAATGCCAAATGAAATTATTTATGTAATGACAATAGAATTGTAGCACTTTACAGCCACTAAGGGTCTGGTACAATATAGCAAACTCCAAACATCATAATTTTTTGTAAGAGTCTGTACCTGACGTTTTTTGGGTTACAATATGCTTTTTCTATTTCTTCCATATTCTTGAAGTCCTTCCAGGTTTTACCATCAGAGACCTGCCATCTATATGGCAAGTGAAAATGGGTTCTGATACACTTTTCTGTAAAAAATTAAAAAAAAGAAGTAGGAGATGCATTATTTTGACAGGCTATGAGAGAACTCCAACATTTCAGGGCTGCACACCTAGCTGGTGAAATCATCAAAATTATAGTTAGGGAAAGTGTTCACCTATGGAACCATTACAAGCAGTAGTTCAGAATTTTTCAGCATAAGCAAGCAATACTTAATTTTTGGGCTTAGGTAGAAGGTCAGTTTCTGTATGTACTAAACTCTCTTTGCACATTAAAACTGCACCGATCATTCTCAGTTCCAGAGCCAAAAAATGAATCAAGATGACAGGCTGTCTTGGGGTGACTAGATGTTATATTCCCTATTCGCTGCTCCATGCCCAGAAAATTGGCTGTATGCCTTTCTGTGCTTTTGGACTGAGACTGAGTGGAGAGAGAGAGAGAGAGAGAACTGAGCAAACTTCTAAACAGTGGCTCAAGGACAGAGATAAGGAGCTGTCTCTGGGAGTTTTTTTTTTGGGGCTCCTGGGATCGTCGGCTCGTTTTTTCCTCCGGAGGGTTGGATTTTTTCCCCTGGAATTTTGGTTTCTTTTCTCTTCTTTTCTGGATTGCTTCACATCAGAACATCAGGACTTTTTTTTTCATCGAGGTGGAGGGCCTGGGGGAGGGCCCATCTCATCCCCACTCTGAGGAGGAGGAGAGAGAATACCTACGGAAGGACTTGGATTTTCTTTTTCCCAGGTTTCTTTCCCTCTATAGCAAGGGGGGCTTGTTGCTTATCATTATTATCCTTTACCTGTGTGTTTGTTGAATAAATAGTTATTATCACTTTCACTTTCTTTCGAGGAAAAGGTTTAATTTTTCCCGAACCTGGCAGGGGGGAGGGGTGGTTTACAACCTACCTTCTCTGAGGGAGTAGGTTTCTAAATTTGGCTAAACCAGCTCACAGGCTCATACAAGGCTATTATTTAATAAATACAAAAAAAATTTATTTATGCTTAATCACTACATCACAAAGTGGTATTACTGAGGAAAGATCCAAAGCACAGCCATGCTTAGTTTTAAGATAGGAGAAGGACTGTCGTGGTTTCACCTCAGATGGTAAATAAGCACAACACAGCCACTTACTCTCATTTGCCCCAGTGAGATGGGGAGAAAAAGAAAAAGGTAAAATCTGTGGGTTGAAATCAGAACAGTTTAGTAACTGAAATAAAGTACAATATAATATAAATATAATAAAGTACAATATAAAGTGTAAGTAGAAGTATATCTATACATACACTCACATACATCTATAAGGAAGTTACCAAAAAGTGAGAGAGGAACAAAGCCCAAGAAAGACAAGCCATGCACACTACGATTGCTCACCACCCAGTGACTTATGCCCAGCCCATTCCCAAGCAGCAATCAGCCCCTCCCAGCCAACTGCCCACAGTTTATATGCTGAGTATGATATTCTAATGGTATGGAATAGCCCTTTGACAAATTCAGGTCAGCTCCTTCCCAGTTTCTTGTGCACCTCCTCATTTGCAAAACATGGGCAGCTGAAAAGTTCTTGACTTTGGGTAAGCACTACTTAGCAACAACTAAGACATCAGTGTGTGTTATCAATGTTTTTCTCATACTAAATCCAAGCCACATCACTGTACCAGCCACTAGGAAGCAAATTCACTGTCCCACCATGCCTAGGTCCCATGCTTTCCAATACAACCCAGTTAATCACCATCACCTTTCCTCTCTTTTGATACATACACAGATATCATTCCATTAGTCTCAAAGTCCTTTCCCCTTCAGCAAATCTCTGAGAGGTCCAGGCCCCACAAAGAAGAGCAATGTGAGTGAGCCAGGTATCACCAGTGTTACTCAGAGTTCAAAGAGTCAGTGTGCAGTCACTCCTCAACAGGAGTGAAGGTGACATCACCAGCAAACATGCGCATAAACCCCAGGTTGGTTTCCACAGCAGAACAAAAGGAAACTTAACTACAGGGAAAGTCAAGAGCAAACTGCACCACACAATTCCTATGAGAAGGTGTGCAGTACTTCAGGGAGCTACCACAGGTCAAGAATATCAACAAGAAAAGGATGACACAAAATCAACAAGAAAGCTGGCACAGCAGCCTTTTTCCTGGACACCTTGGAATATTCTGAAAGGGAGACAGCTAAGACAGATGGAACAGAAGAGTACTAGAGGAAACAACAGAGAATGTAGAATTCTGAGTGTCTTTTGTATCTTTCCTGTTCGGAAATGTGACTCCTATCATTCAGCAATCCCTTAGGTAAACACAGGTGGAGTAGCCAGTCTTCAGCAGGGGCAGATTCCAGAGCAAAACAAAACACCTCCTTTGTTTGGTGAGCCAGGTCAAACACTTTCCTACAGTACTCAAGACAGTGGTGAGATTTAATTAAACATAAAGTCTGAAATTTCTCCTTTCTATGAAAAATGTTGACCACTTCCTCTTTATGAGAAAAAACAGGCTGGACTTGAAATAGCCTGTACTGATACTTGAGACAACCTACCTTTAAAGCCACAACTTCTGTACAGATGATGTAAACATATCTGTTCTGGTTCATCATCGTTTGTAGTTGAGGAATCCCGTCTAGAGCTTGGTTTTCTGTCTAGAGGGGGGATGATAAGACTAATTAATACACTTTGTATCAACAAACCCTCTTAAAAAGTGCTCCTATCCAAGTCCCACTCCTGTATCTATCCTTTCTGAACTTGACTTCCCTATAACTGCTGACTTCCTCAGATACAGTTTTTAGCTATCACCACAGAATGAGAATAGAATCCAATGCCTTTACACTTCCAAATGGACTCGAGTTAACTGTGCATTCCACATGGTTGATCATACACAGGCAGCTATAAAATATGAAGTCTCAAAATTTGATACTTCTATAAATTAATGCACGTCAAGGAAATAAAAAAGGGAAGAAGGAACTGCAGGCAGAATAGTGGAGATGAACATACACACTTGGATTCTCCATTCTGTTATCCCTTTTTTTTTTCCTGCTAAACTATGCTTAGCTTAAAATTCTACAGAACTTCAAAATATTACACTTCTAAGAAGTAACTAGGACAGTACCACTTGTGAATTCTTGTGCTAGACAATTGCTACATTAAAGAAAAACAATTAAATGGTTTATAATCAGACAAGTAACCACCACTCCTGTTCTTAAACAGGTCTCTATCTTTACATATTTTACTAAAACAGCCCCAAAATTATAGTGCTCCCTATTTCCAGTTCCTGTTATGCTTTTTAAACCCCAAATTTAAGAATTTTATGAACACCAGCACTCTATTTCTCAGGAACCTCTCCTGACTTCACTTGTCAAGACAAAGGTCTCCGTCAATGGGATAGGTATAAGGTCACTCCTAAAAGACAAATCAAGATGTGAATACAGTTTTCCTAATGACACCTGGGAAAATATTAAGTTCCCTACAGTGATTTTTCTGATGTATTCAAAAGATGATATTATTTACCTTTGCATGGTGAAGACTTGGTAACTTCTATGCCATTCATGTTCCTATTGCCATTTTTTATGTCATACATATTTCTATAAATGGAAGGTAGTTTCTCAATAATGTCTGAGCTCATTCCCTGTCTCTCCAGTTTCTCAAGACATTCTGGATTTAATAAGTCATGGGACCGTTTGCAGTTGCTGCCGAATCTGCACTGGCCACGCAAAACGTACTGGCAAACATGCAGTTTGGTGCAGGATGTTTTAAAGGTACAAGATCCATGAAGTCCATCACCTTTGTTATAATGCAAGCAGACCTCGGGTAAGGGAAAAAAAGAAGAATTTTAAGATTAAAGTACAATGCACTTGTTTAGACTGTTTGAATCCATGATTTTTAGTTTTGTACGGCTATGTGCACACATTTGCTTTTAAAAGATACATTTCTTCTTTCTTCTTGTTTTCCAAATGATTACTTGATAGCTTTTCCTTTGCACTGCTAATATTTAGAAAGATTTTTCAACAGACAACATTCTTAAAGACATTCTCAAGCACATGGGATTTAGTGCTAAGTCACATCTCTCAATTTTCTAGTTTTGGAGTAGTGATTTTTTTTGACCTGATTTTGATGATAAGACATACTGGATCTGACTGGGATAGAGTTAATTTTCTTCACAGTAGACCATACCAAGTTATGTTTTGGGTTTGTGACCAAAACAGTGTTAATAACACATCCTTTTGCTCCGTTTGGGTCAACTGTCCTAGCCATGCTCCCTCCTGGCTCCTTGTGCAGCTCCTCACTAGCAGACCATGGAATGCTGGAAAGTCCTTGACTGAAGGTAAGCACTACTTGGCAACAGCCAAAACATCAGTGGGTTGCCAAAAGTTATTTTCATATTAACCCCAAACCACAGCACTGTATATGGTACCAGTAAGAAAATTAACTCTATCTCAGCTGAAACCAGAACAGATAAACACCACACAGCCTCTCACTGACTCCCTTCAGGGAACGTGGGAGACAATCAGAAAAAAAAGTAAAACTCGTGGGGTTCAGATAAATACAGTTTATTAGGACAAAGAAGAAAGAGGAAATAATAATAATGATAATATACTAGACAAAACAAGTGATGCACAATTTCTAACCACTCACTGACCAAAGCCCAACCAGTCCCTGTCAGTGTGCCACCATCCGTGGGCCACCTCTCCCCAGTTTTAGTGCTCAGAATGATGTCATATGGTATGGAATATCCTTTTGTCCAGTCTAAGTCAGCTGTCTTGCCTGCATCCCCTCTCAGCCTCTTGTGCACTCCCAGTCTATGGGCTGGCAGGGCAGTATGAAAAGCTGAAAATGTCCTTGACTTAGAGCAAGCACTGCTCAGCAAAAACTAAAACATGAGTGTGTTATCAACACTGTTCTCATCCTGAGTCCAAAACACAGCACTGTACCAGCTACTAGAAAGAAAATTAACTGTATTCCAGCCATAATCAGGAAATAGTCCAAACTGGCCAAAGAGATATTCCATGCCATACGTCATTTTCCAAAAATGAAAAAAAAAAATAGCAGGGAAGAAGACAGAGGGAAGGTGGAAGAAGGAGGAGATGGGTCCTTCCTACAAGGCAGTGCTTGCTCAGAGACTTGTTGGGCATCAGACTGCTTTGAGGTGGTGAAGCAGAAGTGTTCCTTGTTTTCCCCCTACTTTCCTCCACTTGCTACACTGTCTTCATCTCCATTCAGTTCTTCTTCTTAATGCTCACCTCTTCAGCTTGTGACAAAGGAGCGAGGAGTGGGTGAGTGAGTTCAAGAGCTTGGCTGCCAGCTAGGGTAAACCCACCACAGGCAGAGGATGCAGAACAGAGGATGCAGATTTATTTTAAGATTTGCATTAAGCTAACTAAATTGACATCCAACATCTCCATCTCCATCAAGCCTCTTCCACTCTGTGATGCTCACTGAAACAAGGCGAAGATGCTCGCACAGTAATACTCACCTCTGGTAAGAGGGAAGCATCATTTTGAAGCAGAAGCTGGCAAAGTTCATCATGGTTTAAATTCTCAAGTCCATATTGCTTTAGAACACGGAGATTGTGGTCTGAGTAGAAGCTGTGAACAAACCTGCATTCCTTCCTAGAACTCAAGAAACCCAAGAGCAAAAAGAGTGTAACAGACTGGCTCTACTTTGCTACCCCATGGGAATTACACTGAACAGCTGAAAAAGCACACTCAATTAAGCTAGTTTCAGAAAAATCCATACTGCTCCTCTATAAAGCCATTATGTGATTTGCAAAACAGATTACATAATTACTCTGAGAATAATTGCCACGCTACTTCTGATTCGCAATCATTACAGCCTTAGTGCAGTCTAACAGTATCGGCATTTTTGACCTGCAGCACACAACAACGAAGCCACCAAAGCTCCAGAGCATCGCTCCCTCTGAGCCGATGAGCACATCCTCCGGGGTCCCGCAACACAGCGACATGCGGGGACACTCAGCTTTCCCCTGGCACGGTCCTACTCACGGGAAGGGAAGCGCCAGAGTGATGATCTGTGGAGGAAGTGCTGAGACCCAAAGCTGAGAAACCACCGCCCGTGTCTGCGTCCTTCGAAACAACCCACACACAAATAAAAGGAGGCGGGCAAGGGGTATTTCAAACGCGGGAAGGGCTGCAAGGCCTCTACGGAGAGCTCCTTCCCCCGAAGGGGCACACCGTGCCCAAGGCCGAGACCCCGGCCGTGGAGGCTGCCCCCCGCCCCTCACCTGGCCAGCTGGTTGCGGCAGAAGCCCTTCAGGTGGTACTTGCAGAGGTGCAGCCGCCCGCACTGCCCTGGACAGCCCACGCCGTTCTCCGGGCACAGCCGCACGGGGCTGGTGGCCACCACCACGGCCACCTCGGCCGCCGCCGCCGCCCCCGCCTGGCCGGGCCGCCGCACCAGCGTGAAGAGCTGCGCGTCCCGCAGCACGGCCGCCAGCTTCTCGGCCGAGGGCCGGCCCGGCAGCCGCCGCTGCAGCTCGCCCTGCTCCAGGCAGCCGCCGCTGGCGCACAGCACCCGCAGCGCCTGGATCGCCAGCGCCATGGCCGCGGCCCCGGGGCTGCCGCGCGAAGGAGCCTCGCCCGGGAGAGCGACGGAAGCGGAAACGAAAGTGAAAGGGCACGGGAGGGAGAGGGGCAGGGGAGGGAGCGGGGCGTCGGCTCGGAGCCTCGGCTCTGCCCCCGCAGCGGAGTGGTGGGCTCGGGGTGACCCGGCGGCGGGCAGTGAGGCACAGGCGGGGGTACCGCCTCCCTCCGCTGCCTGACCCATTTTCACTTGCCATATAGATGGCCTGACTTTGAGGATGTACTGACCGTTTTTAATCAAATGCCACCGAAAAGGGATGGCAGCTGGGAGATCGCACATTTCCTGTAGGAAAAGTGGGCGCAGGGATGAATGGAGCCATCAGCCGAGTCTCCTTCACCACCCTCAGTTACAGGGAGCAGGGAGGAGGCTGGAGTGCGACTTCTGTCGTCTTTAGGCACCAGAAAAACATCTCAGTTAAGGTTTCTGAGCTGCGCCAGTTTGATGGTGATACATCATGATGAGTCAAGGTTCTAAAAAGTTAAAAATTTTTAGCTAAGAGTTAGAAGAAATTTGTATTAAGATACAGTGTTGAGAAACAAAGGATAAGTTAATGATTAGTAGATGCATAAGCTAGAGCTAAGTGATGTATTATTTGCCATTATATTTTTGCTTTGTTTATAGAAGGAAACAGAATAAATGAACTGTCATCAAAACAAATTGAAACTAACACAACCAAGAACAGCACCTGGGTTTTATAATAATTAATCAAACGTAGGAGATCTTGGGCTGTACCAAGAGGTCATGAAGGCCTGCCAACGGTAAGAAGGCAAAAAGGTCACTGTGAGGAAGATATTCCTGACTTCATCTTTCAGGACCACTCACCCAACTTGAGACCACCGACCCAATTCAAGAGAGAAACTGCGCATGTGTGAAAGACTGATGATCTCATTTTAGTACGAAGCAGAGAATGGGAGGTGCTGGGGCCATACATATGTAGAAGATGTAGAACTTTGAGTAATAAATAGGGAATGAAGAACCTTGTACTTTGCTGGCATGTCTTTAGGAGGGTACTCCCAAGCCACCCACCAATGCCTGAATAAACATACCACTTTCTAACTTTAGTTAGTTAGAGGGTGTTTGTCCCTAGATCTCAAGATTTAACGAATCAATGAGGGCTGCTCTCACAAGCACTTCCTTTCAATATATAAATTAAAAGCTCAGTCATGGTCGCATATATCCTGGATATGCAACTGCCCTGCTTGCAGCGCTCATAGTACCACCTGCTACACACTGTCACTGCATCTGCCCACACAGCAGCCATGGCACCTGTGTGGCCAAGCAATGGCCTCACCCTCTAGGAACTCACAAATCCTTCAGAAGAGTGCCCATCTTTTAATTAAGTGCCTTCGGGTCATTTTGACATTCCTGGTGCTGCATTACAGTCACTCAGAAGCATACTTTAAATGTGGCAAAGCAATGATATAAAGTGCCATCATTTAAGTCAGACTGGAAGGCATGGGGACTCTCACTGATGGTGGTTTCTCATTGAACAAAAATCCTGCCTCCTTCCTTCTTTTGCCAGTCTTGTTCTGTTGTGCTTTTCCTCTTACCTTGTTTTACTTCCTGCTTGCCCTGTGAGATCAGGAAGGGAATGACAAAATGAGAAGCTTGACAAGTGCACTGAACAGAAAAACAGCTCTACTCGGTCACTTATAGAGATCACTTATACTGATAGATCATAGAGATCAGTAGCTTGCCTGTGACAGGCCATCAACAGATGCTTAGGAGACAACATGAGAGGCTGGAGTGTTACTGTCCATCATCTCTCCTTTCCAGAATCCACTGATTAGCTGTCCTGAAACAAAGTAAAAGCACTATTTTAGTCATTTGTTTTATGGAAGTAATTCCATAGCTTGAACTGTCTTTGTCCTCCTTTGTTCCTTAGGACAGTCTCCTTGAGAGGCAGGCCTGCAGATGGTCACATCTGTCACTGATGGGGACCTGTTAGGAAGGCAGTTTTAAGAGAGAGATCACACGTGACTGATAGTGACTGACAGTATCATAGAACAGTTGAGGTGGAAAGAGAGGTCATCTGGTCAAACCCCAAATTCAGCTGTTTCATCACTGAAGGAGAATATGGGTGGAAGACTCCTAATTTCGGTGTTTTGTCTAATGGTGTCCAATTATTGGACACGTATTGAATGAGGGCTTTGGTGAATCGATGCCGCGTTTATTCCTGCAGGGTCCTTTGTGGCCACGCTCAGGCGGCACTCTGCCAGCACCGACACGGGCACACGACCTCACCCTCGCAGGTGCTCAAGAACAGCCGCTGACACACAGTCTGTGCATGAACCGGAGACAAAAAGGCGAGAGAGGGCCTCTGCATGCAGTTCCGAGGCGTTTAATTGCAACACCCCGACACGGCAGAGGAAAGAACAAAAAACCGCAAGCCCCTACTGGTTTTATCCCGAAGGCTCCCAAAAGAGGGCGGAGCATCCAAGCCCAATAGTCTGAGGGCTAGGGTCAGAGGCAAGGTTGAGTGACATAACAGGGGCCAATGGCAAAAGGAATTTGGGGGGGGAGGGCCAGTGGTGGCCAGCAGAATCTAGACAGAGGGAGGACTTTCTAGCCCAGTTTTGTAGGGGGAGATAACTTTTAGGGCAACTTGGGGGGTGTAAAGTGGACTTAGCCACTGCAACAGGTACTGTGTACTTCTCCATCAGTAGGAGATACAGTGACTGAACCAAAACTGAGGGAACCCTTTAGCATAAAAAGCACTGAAGCAGGATTGTACTTGACAAGTCTCAATCTCCCCAGTATGCATCCATTTACTTTGTCTGTCCAGTGCCCAAAATGCATCCTATCAAATCAGCTCCCAGCTTTTACATCTTAAAGACTTGTCCCAGCATCACTGTGCTGTCCAGGTAGCTGTTTCAACTGAATCTCCCTTTCATACTTTCTTTCCTCATGCATCTGGAAAAAAACACTCATTTGGCAGAAATATGGCATTTTTTTTGGATAAAATTTATATGAATGACTGCACCATTGTCAACATTATATGGAGAAGAGTACCAAGAAAGAAGTGCAGTGTAAGATATGGTTTGGAGGGATGTTTTCGTGTCGCTTTACACCATTACAATTCATTCCAAAGTGTTGGTGTGTGTATCGCAGGGAAGTTCACATGGCAGTTCCTGCTTTGAAGGAACTCCTGAGTGAGTTTTTTGAGGCTCTGAAGTAGAGCTATCATTCTGTCTCTTTTCATGAGAACAAAAGTAAAACTAGGAAAACAGGCAATGATGATGCAGCAAGAAGGTTTGTAGAGCTGCCTTTGAATTATAGCACCTTCCCATCCCTGAATTTGTACCCAAAGTAAATCATAGCTTATTCTTTCTCCCACAAGTTTTTTGTAGTTTGTTTTGTGCCATGTTCCTCAGGAAGAATAAAAGTACCCCTTTGATTTGATAGAACTTCCGCACCTATGAATTATATATAGGCAAAATTGTACTTCTTCAGAAGAATTTTCTGCCAACAGAAAAGTCAATTTTCATTTGTAAAATTAAGTGCCTCCTATGTATGAAAGTTACATTAGACATGAAGGCAAGTGGCTCCTCTTCATCTCTCAAATACTGTAATTAAAGGTAAGGCTGTTTTCCTAAATGTCATTGTAGCAATAACTGCAAATGAGCTCTTCTACCTACAGGTAATGACTGCTGTGTGCATTGGTTCTGGAATAAGCTCCCTCTAAGCAGTTCCTATGGTTTCTGAACAGATGCTGAACTCAGAGCACATGGGGTTTTAATATTTGTTTGACTTCAGGTACTGCAATTTCAGTGAGCCACCTTTTTTAACATCTGGTGTATTGTGCGGTGAAAACTTTAGAAATTTTCAGACGTCAGTCATTAGACTAATATCTTTATTTCCAGGAAAAGTTTATGGATAATTGTGCTAATTTGAACTATGGCATCATTTCTTAATCTTGCATCAATCTTCAAACTGTAGTAATTCAATGATTTTCCTCTGAATTTTTGTATGCATCTTTAAATCATCCATTGTTATTATAATGCATGGTGCCTCCACTTCCCACGTCATCCATATGTTTCAGTCTTTCTCCTCCCTACCATGGTGAAGCTCCTAGCTTTGTATCATGTATCATGGAATGTAAGGATATATAGAAGTAAGGAAATGGGAAGAAGAAGAGAGAAGTGTGATATATTTGCTTGCAGATGTTTTTGGTTGCCCCTCAAGCTACATTTAAACACACATTTGAGGGTTAATTGTTGTCCCAGGGAAGGTCTGACAACATGGTTAAAAACTTGTCTAAATTTTCTATAATTTTGTCTGCAACTGGATGGTTTATCATGGCTTGTATTTGCTGTTTATCAAACACATAAAATTTATATATGTTCCTTTTCTGGGTTACGTATAGGTGGCATGCCCACCTTGGTCACAATCAGTAGAATTTTGTCCCAAAGACTGGTTATGTTGGGATTAAATGTTTAATTTGTTCTTTGCTCATAATTATTTTGATTATTTTATGTGAGGGCCATGCAGTCTTTGGGCTTGTACACTTGGAATCAGTCTCATCAACCTGTTATATTATTTCTATGTACTTCTCTAATTTCTTCACTTATGACTAGTATTTCTGAAATCTTTACAACTTAACAGCATATTGAGCTTGCAGCTGCAATCCCAAGAGTTTCCCAGTGACATGCTAGCCTAAAAATCAACCATCCAACAGGTAGCGCGTGCACCCACAAGTTGAAAGCAAGAAACAGGAAACCCAGTTCTGTTGCAGTATGTGAGTAGCACCAGACTGTGGGGCTGTTGTCTGTCCCAGGGATCTTGCAGCCTCTGCAAAGAGCAGGATTAATCCTCATTTTTTGCTCTTGCCTCAGGATACAAATATAAACATATATTTTCTCATGCAAACAGTATAGTCTGGACAGGATCTAGGAAAAACTGTCTGTTTTATAAGAATAAAGCAGCCGAATATAACATGGAAGAAGCTGTGTTGTATATGGTTTGGTTCATTGCATAAGTATGTTTCAAGTAGTCTTGCTTGTGAAAATAAAAATAATTTGGGGCTGAAAATTCACAGTATAGTTACTGATGCTGTTATTTGTCATTGACACACTCCTAGTCTTATTCTGTTGAACATTTTATTACTTGGTGCCAGTGTAAATGTCTGTTTATTGTATAAGCCTTAGGCTTTTGTTCTGTTTCATACCCTCAAAAAGGTAATGTGTTCACACACACGTACACTGGCTTCCTCTACCTTTCAGAAACCTCCTTAGAAGCTCCTTTAAAACTACAGTGATCCTCAAATGAACAGTAAATGAACCATATTCTGAGCAGCAATGTTCAGATTCACCAATTCACCATGACAGTGGTAACACATCTGCTGACTATAACTATATAGAATTCCCTCAGCAAGTGGCTCTGTGTGATTTTGTCCTAATGTCTTGCCATGACCAATTTCGTACCACAAAGTAATTCCTTTAAAGGATGAGGAAAATGTTGTGAATGTGAGGGGGGTGGGGTAACCAAATCCATTGATTAAAGCTAAGTTTTTATGTTCCTTTTTCTCTAAATATAGGATGGAAATTCCAGGTGAAACTCGTGCAAGGTGGAAGGGGAAAGCATGGGAACTAACTGACACAAAGTTTATTGAAACATGAAAATGGAACAAGCAAATGGAGAGGGCCAAAGTCAGGAAGCCTATTGCTGTTCTCACAGCAGTTTTGCCTGCATTTGCCACTGTATTATCCACTGTCCATATTATCCACTGTTCTAACATACTGAATCTCAGTGTGTCTGTAAATTCTTCCTTTAAGCAGTCCACTTTCAGATGGGAGTGATCTCCCTGTTGGTAGATAGTGAACAGCAATTATATTTTCTTTAATGTAGGAGTTGCCACCAGACCACTTATTTTTGTATCACAATGATTTGCTTAGCATGCATGCATTTAAATTAGAAGATCTAACAGTAAAAAAGTCCTTTCAAAACTCAGGACTTTTTCAAAGTGTCTTGTAAATAAAGAAGAAAGTAACTTGTCAGAAACCAGGACAGTTACCAAACCCTGCCACGTTTCATTCTGCACTGCGCTCAGCAACTATACAGAAGTTGGCCTCATCATGCAGAGTTTCATCCTGTGTTAGACAAAATATGAAATTCCATTGATAAGGACTTACCTCTATCAGCTCTATGAAGAGGTATGTTCATGACAACATGCAATACTTATGAATGAAAATGCAATGTCTCCACATAGTAGCTCAAAAAAGCCTTGCTATTTTAAGGCTAGATGATTGTTATTTTTATAAGGTCAAACTGATGGGGAACACGAGGCTGAAGGGATCAAATGGATCCTCAATTCTAGCCACTCATAATCACAAGCAGATAAGTTTTTAGATATCTGTTTCAGAAACATCCACGGTATAATCCACAGACACCTCGAGCCTCAGAAAGCTCTTCAGCACTTTGTAACAAGTGTGAGACCTGGAGTGTCTGAGCACACCAAGGAAAAAGCAGGATCATTGTCACCATAGGAGAAGACAATATCTTTCAAAAGGAGCGGGTATGTTTCTCAGCCATTCTGCCCAAAGCCTTTGAAGGTGGCAGCCAGATGCACATGGGAAAGACCGCAAGCAAATATATATTAAAAAAAAAAAAAAAATTTAAAACCTCTTTTGCAAGAAATCAGAAACTTGTAGTTTTATTTTCCAGTTGCTAGTGCCTACTCTTCATTGAAATTTCCTCATTTCTGTGAAAACTCCAAAGTTTTCTTGTGACTTTTTCTTCTGTGAGTTAATTTTCTTCTCTCTGTGTTCACCATCTAAATTCACAAATGTTCATGCGCTGACATCACCCAGGATGTCACAGGGATTGATTTGGAGATCAGTAGCAGCTACTTAAGGTGGCAGGGAATAAACAAAAGGAACAAAGGATCTCATCAAAAGCAACAATCAAGTGATTTCAAAAGCTCCTTGCAACCTTGCTCCTTGCAAGTGTACTAAGGTGTAAAACTAGAATGTTCATATTATCTTAAACATCTGCCTAGATTCACAACTAGAACAGATGCTTGGTAAAGGAAGACCTCACTTGCATATTATACTGTGGAGTGTATGGTTTAACTGGAAGTGTAGCAGTGAAATAGGAGCTTATTCAGAGGTACTCATCAGATGAAGGGCTTTCTGCAGAAGAATACTTCTAGTATAAAGGCAGAATGCTCTGTAACACACAGTTCACTGCTGGTGTAGGAAAAAAGCATCATTTCAGAGGAGTCTGCTTAATTTTTGGTTCTTTCGTAAAATGATGACACATGAGAGAGGGTTTTTTCCTGGGAACCCATTCCAACTAGCAAGATGGGCTCGGTAGTATGAATTATCTGTGGTTGATCTGTGCAAGGCAAATGTTCTATGGGGACCTAGAGTGAGCGTGGTTATCAGCTGAATTGTTTTTAGCCCTCTTGCCACACAAGGGCAATCTATAATTTCTGTATAAAAATACATTCTGTGTATTTTTGGTGTAACAATTGCATTTACACCTTCAAAAGAGTCTTAAAATTAAAGTGATATGTCTGCTGAAATGTAGCCTGTGGAAATACTGCTTTTGTTCTGCAAGAATTGTGCTACTGTATGTTAGCAAGTTTCAAGCTCTATTGAAAAAGAGGAACTTATTTGCAATAAGCATTATGTTGAGTCATATAAGTCTTCTAAAACTAGATTTACAGTTGTTTCCTAGCATTCTCATGGGAATTCCGTACTTGCAACAGAGACTATTTTAATCAAAGCTGATGATGTTTTTCCAGGCTTATTTTCCTTTCATTTGGTGCCTTTCAGTTTCGAAGTTATTACTGGTCTAATTTTCTCAAGCAAATGTTTTTTCATCAGTTTTTGTACTTTGAAATAGAAAAAAGAAAAAAGAACTCTGACAGGCCACTTGTTGGATTTATTATCACTAATGCTTAATATTTAACTGTAGGTATATAGTAGTGAGTAAGACAGTCTGATTACTCTGAAATGATACACAGGAAAAACAAATATCTGATTTTTCTGCTTTCAATTTTGCTTATAAAAAAACCCCCACCTATTTCTCTCTTTCCTCATCAGTATATAAACTGATTGGTTTTGCACTACACATATTAAGATTTTTATGTCATGCTTGTGTTAGAAGGCATGGGGCTGCTGAAAATGAATGAAAATGTGGAATATGGAGAACAGAGAACTCTCTGGCTTCTTAGCCATGAGCACCTTCCAAGCTCCAACTGCATCCCATACCTAGCAGGAGTTTCTATGAAGACAAGAGGCTGTTTAATCCAGATTCCTCACATGGTGCTGCTGAGGGAAATTTATTTACAAGCTCAGCCCAGACCAATTCACAAATGGAACACTAGCAATCTATTTCTTTTGTGTCTGAACTCCAAACACTCTCAGAGATTCCCCTTCCTACAGCTTTCTGGATTATGCTGTATGTGCTTTTTGCCTCTAATTGTTCTGAGATTTTGTTCTATTAGTCATTTTTAGAGATGAGCACTGAATATCTGAGAACTGAGGGAAAGGAATTTTTTGCTAGTTACAATTTTTAAAATATTATTTTATATGAATATGTCTATCAGACTCAAAAGTCTTCAAAACATTATGGGAAAAAATATTTTTGCTTTTAAAGCACCTCTGGTGAAGTCCTTGATTATTTTTTAAAGGAAGATGAAACTATATTCTACAGTAAGAAACTAGAAAAAAAAAAAACAAACCAGCCCTCCTGCCTGTGCACACAGTGACATCTCCTTTAAAAGGGAATTAAAATTGCAAATAAAGCGATCAAAAGTTAATTACAACATGGCCAAATTAAGTTGACCGGTATAGCTTTAATTTGTCCTCACTGAGTACATGTGTTATGGCACTGTTATGACACGATCACCAGAGGTTTCTGCTACAATGTTCTTTCTTTCATTCAGTACATAAATGGGTAGTGCTCTCTTAGTGACTAATTAGCCAGTGGGATTTCAATCCTAATTGTATCCCCAGGCCTTATTCACTACATGGTCAGACACCACTTTCAGAAGAGAATTGTTAACCTCTTTATATAGATTTTTTTTAATGTTTCCTCCATTAAAACATGTGAATGCTACATAAGGACTAAGACATTTATATTTATAAGTGCATTGCGATGTGAAGATAATTTTTTATCCCTGCTTTACAGGGATGATGGCACAATGAGATTAAATTGGAAAATACTCACTAATTTTGTGTATTTGATCTATGATACCAAGAACTCCTGTTTTGGAGAGTTCAGCATTTGTGGGCAGTTTGTGGGGTCAGGTCAGTGCTCAGTGATTATACTTGCAGCTGGTCCTGCTCAGCATTTCTGCAAATCTGATACCGGGGTCTCGAGTCAGAAGTCCCAAAAATGAGGAACATACAGTAAGGGACCACCTGTGAAAGTTTGCTCAGAGGGACTTGCCTCACATCATTTGGGAACTCTGTGGTAGAGACAGGCTCAGAACCCAAACCCACTTCTCCAGGGTAGCCTTCAGCAACTTTGAGAGCATCTTCTCTCTTCCTTGTTCACTAAACAGTTTATAACTTCTGCAACAGATGCAACAGGGTTTCTGCACGTGAAAGTCTCATTTACTGAGCAGTCCTACCTCACTGTTAGAGCAAAATTTATTCCATGCACATTAAAAAAATAGGAGCCTTCAGAGGAAAAACTTAAAATATAGACTAATGGAGGAGGAAAGGGAGATGATTATGTTTTGATTTGATGTTTTCTGCCTTTGGAGTGCTCCCATATTCTCCTGGAAGAGGACCCCTCATGCGTCACTTTCAGATGCCTCAATTAACAAAAATAACATTTAGAAAAAACCTGGCATAAAAAAAATTTCCCTTCAGTCTGCCACCTGCATCTCCACCATTTGAGATAACTGCTGAGCTGATGTCAATGACAGGTTGTTATCCTCTTTCTTCACTGAAGAATTTCACCAATATTTGCCGCAGCATGGAAGCATTCCCAGTCCAGGTGAAATCTTGGCCTCCACCGTAGTCTTGGGAGTTTAGGAGTGAGAAGATGACATTGATCCTTCCCCCTCCATGCCCCAAGTTTGTTCCCTCCTTCCCTTATCTCTGAAAATACAGTCTTCCCTTTCCACTATTCTTGCCTCCCTCAATCAAAGATATGATGGTCCAATCCTACGCTCTTCAGCCAGGTCTCACAAAATTAGTGCAGATATGAATCTCAGCCTTCCTTTTATCTTCTTGTCAAACAGGTTCCAATACTCTTTCCACAAATCCTGGTTAAATCTCTTTCTGGCACTTCTCCCTATGATTCCACTGAGCACACTGGAGTTCAGAGGCAGTGTCTATGCAATCATCTTGCAACTCTGGTGACCTCCAGCTCTGAGTCTAAATTCCCAGTCTCTTCTGCTCTTCCCGTTATCAATCACAGTTTCCTTCTTGCTTCTCACCTGGTGTCCTACACATCAATCTCTGGTACTGCTCTAGCACTGCTTCCTCCCAAATTTATCCCTTCTTGTGCCTGTGTTCCAGTCAAGCAGCTACTCATCCTATGAAGTTTCAGCACTATCCCAGTGTCAGTAGAAGCTGATCTGAAAGAGCAGGAAAGAGCAGATTCTTGAACTGGAACCCAAACCCACTTCTTTAGAGTTTCTTAATTTCTCCTGCAACTGTGACACTTTGTGCATCCAAGCAGCAGCATAGAGAGTCCTAAAGATGTTTTTTAAGGCCAAGGCCATTCTGCTTGCCATGTATTTCCGCTAACACTGTTGAACAAATGTTCAACATGAGACATAGAGTGGCATAAAAATGTAACATCTACTTAGTTATTTCTATCATTATTTGTGTTCACAGACCTTTTCAACATATATTTAGAATCAACCTTATCCCCCATGTTGTTACAACTCCTTGACAAGGGATGGAGTAAAGTTTGATCTTTTAGGGTGTGCATATAAAATATGTAATGCTGCTGTTGCATTTAATTTAACTGAGTAGTTGCTGTATTCCCTGAATCTGAAAGTTGTTCAACATGTATTTTGCACATGAGCTTGCAAATGAGGTAAGTATGGCAGACAGGTGAAAAATACCATTTGATTTGAACATTGATGTGGAATGTTTGTCGTTCTCCTGTGAGGCATTGTGTTAGCAATGTAGCTTGCAGGCTGCATTCTCTGGAATCCTATTTATATTTGTTTCTGGAAGGTGTCTGACATCATTTTGGGGAGCTATAATGCAAAGCATTGCCTCTTACCACACATTAATCAGAAACTCAACTTGTCCAGGCATGTTATGCACCTGCTCAGTTTTAAGTTATAGTACGCTTCTGATTAGATGCAAGTTTAAGATTATAGCTGAATGTTTTCTAGAACTAGGTCCCTTGCTCTAAATATCTTTGGAGTGATCTTTAAAGAAGTCACTATAAATCAAACCTCTCCTGTCTTTATTGAAGATTTTTGCATAAGACTGAATTAAGCACTTGGCTACCCAGCAGCTCAGTAACATGTCAGGAGCCTTAGCCTGTAAAGGATTTCACTTCTCAATTTTTAAATTTTATGTTCTTTTGTGTTTACCTTTAGGAGATACATTCCATAAAACATGAGGGAGCTACACTCATTGAGATCACACAGATGTGGGTTAGGGGAATTCCACGGGAGACATTTCCAGGACATACCTAAGGCCAAGGTATGGTGTAACTGCTAGGCCTCTTGCTTTTTTTTTTTTTTTAATTCAATAATTCAAAATGCAGGCACCTCAAAGAGATATTGAAAAGAGCGTGAAGACATTACTAAATGACAGTTTCATTTGAAATTTAAAATTAAAGACCACTCAGCTTTGGAAAATCCTCTTTCAAAGAGGGTTCTAGGCCAGGAAACGGTTTTACTGGCATGCCTTCTACCTTACCATCGAGATACAGGATTTCTTTAACATCAGTTTGTAAAAATCCCCAAAGCCTAAATACTTCTTCAGCACTTTCCTGGTAATATAGGAAGCATTTATTTGCTAGTCATAGCACTTTATGCCCTCATCACTGTTTGCCTCATCAAAGCATAAAACCCCATTACTTGGGACAGCTGTTTTTCAGTCATCTTCAGAGTTTAGTAGTGACAGGAATGCTATTTCTAATGAATTTCCTCTACTGCTCTTCAGTTCCTTAAAGCGTATTTTTTAAATCTAGAATTCTGGCAGAAATCTGACCTCATTCTACTCCTTCAAAGACATAATGTGCTGGATTTTTGTTTGATCAGGTTAGATTTGGTTTTTGTTATATGACAGTTATAACACCAAGAATGGCTGTTTTTGTATTCTAAATACTTTGACTCAGGAGCATTTGATTTTAAGGTCAGATATATTTTTACATTCCCAAGTGAACTTAGTCAACTGTTTACCTCTCACAACTATTTATTACCATCTTCCTCAAAATCTTATAGCTTCCTTCATTTCAAATGGTCTATTTTCAAGTCTTCACTACTTTTTTTCTGTCTCAGTCCTGTGTGGGATATATTTGCCCAACTCCCTGGTGGGACTAAATGTAGATGTCTGTCCCTGAAAATGGAGATTCTATCAGGGGCTCAAACAGCCCTACCTTTGGTGGTTGCATGCTTAAACCTTTTCTTAACTTTGTGGTACCAATCATCTAGTGTGGTAATAACTTCCATGGAGGTGATGTCAAAATATGATTCTACATTTTTCTTTCAAGAGAAAAAATAAGAGCATATTTGCTTTGCAGTGGATCTGCCTGGGAAGGGCATCTGACCTTCCTGTTGCATGTGGCAGAATTTGGTCCCACCTGTCAGGGTACCCTATTTAAAATTACTTAAGACAAAAGTACCTGCAGCAGGAATAGCTGTGGAAAAACTCCTATGGAACATTTAATGTTTTGGTCAAAAGCCCAAAACATTTTCTTTTTTCAGTTTTGAGGAGATTAATGCCAATATACAGTTGGTTTTTCTAATTCTTGGTCTTCTGATGAAATCACACATTCTCTGTGAAAGATGGTACAGAAAACTTTTAACATTTCCTTCTCTTTTTAAAATGGCAATTTATTTCTTTTATACTGTCTCATACTATTTCTACCTATTTCAAAGTTATAAACAAAATAAATACATTTCATTGGCCTTATGCTATAATCCTGTAGATTGTTGCATTTCATTTCAGGTGAAAGTCAGCTTTTATTCTTATAGTGAAAACAGCATGTTGTAGCCTTTTAATGCATAGTATCAGTAATTTCATTAATAGTGACATGTTATTTCCATCCCCAACAGACTTGGGGATCCCCGGCTGGCCCTGTGATTTACTTCCACCTCTTTTTTCTTATGGGCATATTCCTCCATTGCTGGTAATTTACAGCGGATTTAATGATAATTTAGGGCCTACTTAATAAAGAACGTTGATTTTTCTTCCTGTTTAACAACTACAGATGCAGTGGTTCAAAAGATGCTAACATGGTCTTTGGGCCTGAACTTGGGATGTATCTTGTATTAAAAATGTTAGAACTCCATTACATTTATTCTATTTGCTTCTGCACGTCTGCTACACGTCTTTTAATTGTGATTTTTTTTTTCATTTGCTACAGTGTCTAAAACTTTCTTTTCCTTTTTCTTTAAATCTCTGTCCACTCTTTTTTTCCAATTACATATATTTAGTCATAACTGTCATCATTATGTCCAAAACCTCTATGCAGGTTCTTTAAAGTCAATGTATTCTGAGATTTGATAGTAGCTGTCAGTGATTATTCTGCTTTTGTTTGTTTGTTTTAATATTAGAGCAAGAAATTAATGAAAGCAAATATGTTAGCTACAAGGTCTGTGAGCAATTGATGACTGGGGGAAGATGTGCTATAGCCTGGATTTAACAAACAGGTCAATTGTTCAGGGCCTTGTCCTGAATGGTGGGGAAAGTGAGGTTAAACTCCTGAAACTGAGGAGGCACCTGAACCCACATGAATGTTGTCCAGGACAGCGCTGTGATAACTCAAGAGTCATGCACATCACTGCCCTGTTCCCCAGTGGAGCTAACTAGATAAAGTGCTTTTACTTCCTGCATGGTGCTGATTTGATTTTGAGATACAATACTACCTCCAAGGGCTTCAAAGGAAAATAAAGTTTTGAATTTTGGAGACACCAAAGTACATGTAATCCAGTATCTAAATTGTAAACTCTGTTTTTTATTGACCTGGACATAAGACTATGCAGTGAAAAGGCAGAGTTTCTAAATTGTAATATGGTTGCAGATGCTACAGCAGTTAATATATGTCTCTCTTTCCAGCTTTTCCAGAAACAGACACAATTGCTTCCCTCCATTCTTTGTGGCTGAAAAGGCTCTGTCACCTAGTCTTAACATCTTTCAACTCTCAGCTTTATGATTTAGGAGGAATGGAATTGAAATGGAGTGTCAAATTAATCCTGTGTGATTTAAGTGCCCCTCAAATATGAAAGCATGTTTCTTCCACAAATAGCCCAATTACTTAAAAAATTGTTAGTTTATATTTGGCTTCTCTAGTTTCACTATTAAGGGTTATTAAAATGTTCTTCTTCTATATTCTTCTTTATATTTGCTTTCCTTTTCAGGAAAAGACTTTCATTTTTACCCCTTATCAGGCTCACCTCCTAATCATAGAGTCAGAGAATGGTTTGGGTTGGAAAGGGCCTTACAGAGGACCTAGTTCAAATCCCCTTGCAATGGGCAGGGACACCTTCCACTAGACGAGGCTGCTCAAAGCCCCATCCAGTTTGGCCTTGAACACTTCCAGGGATGGGGCGTCCACACCTTTTGTGGACAACCTGTTCCAGTGTCTCACCCACCTCACAGTAAAGAATTTCTTCCTTGTAGCTAATCTAACCCCACCTTCTTTTAGGGCATTCTCCCTTGTCCTATCACTCCATATCCTTGCAAAAGGTCCCTCTCCAGCTTGCCTGCAGGCCCCCTTTAGGTACAGGAAAGTAATGTAAGTTCTCTCTGGAACATTTCGTTCTCCAGGCTGAACAACCCCAGCTCTCCCCGCCTGTCTTCATAGCAGAGGTGCTCCAGCCCTCTGATCATCTTCATGTCCCTCCTCTGGGCTTGTTTAAACACATCCATGTCCTTCTTATTCTGGGGATCCCAGAACAGGATGCAGCACTGCAGGTGGGGTCTCATGAGAGCAGAGTGGAAAGGCAGAGTCCCGTCCCTCCACCTGCTGTCTACACTGCTTTAGATGCAGCCCAGGACATGGTTGGGTTTCTGGGCTGCATGCACATATTGCCAGGCCTTGCTGAGCTTCTTGTCTACCAACACCCCCAAGTGCTTCTCCTCAGGGCTGCTCTTATTCCATTCTCCACCCCTGACCTTTACATCCCCATCAGCCACTCCTTGGTGAGAACAAGATCTAGCATAGAGCTCATTCCTTTGTCAATTGCCATTTTTATGAAATGCTCTCGTATCATTTCCATCTTGCTCTGATAGTTTTCTGATGAAATATTACTGTGTTTCACTTAGCCCAATATTTCACAGTACTCATTATACCTGTAAATTAATCAAAATTATTTGTTCATATTTCTCTTCAGAGTCTTCTTTTAGTGTAGGGTTGGTTCTTGTTCTTTTTCCAAATGCACTTTTTGTTATTAGTTCCTTGTGCTTCTGTTGTGGTTTCTGGTTTTCTATCTCAACGGGGTTTCCCATCAGAAATTCACTTCCTTTGGTTAGATGAAGCCAAAGAAGAAGCTCCCTGAGAAGCCTTGCTGACATGAGCATTTGGACTAAATACTGGGTCTAGTTGTAAAACGGGGGCTTTAGATGTGGGTTTTCCATTGAAGAGCTGATCTGCCCACTCGTGCAACTTCAGCTTCCATGCTGCTCTTCTCTTTTTAAGCCCTGTAAGATCAATGCTTAGATCTAACCTCTGCAATAATTTATCCAAATACATGATTTTGACTGCAATTATTCATTAGTTCTTAGTGAAATCTATTACATATCTAATATTAGCCAAATATATACATCTTAAGGTTGGATTATAATTTACAATCCACATTGAATTCCACATTGAGATGGGAATCCAATGTGATATGCAAATGTTTCATATTTAGTGGTAAAGGAATGAGTCTGATGGAGATAATCTCTCATTTTAGGCTTAAAATTCAGTTGGTAAGAAATTTTCAATGTCTTTTGTCTCTTTTAAGGTAAAAAGCTTCACACATGAGATGTACTTGGAGAGAATGATTGGGCAAAGCTCTTTCAAAAAATGAGGACCAGTCAATAACTATAAAGAGCTTTTACAAGAATTAAAGTGCCAAAATGCCACTCTTTCTGGTAACCAACTGCAATGAGTTATAAGGTAGACAAAGAATTAAATCAAGAATTCGGGGAAGCATGTGCAACATTATGGCTGGCACAGCAAGTTTCCCCTTACTGTAGTGAAAATAAAAGTGGTGGCAACTCTGGGCCAGAACCTCTATTTGCAGAAATCATCACTGAACCTTTGGCCTTGGTGGCTCTACACCAATTTCCAATAGCTAAGGAAACGATACTATAACTCCACCAATTAAAATACAAGTCTATATTTTGCATTGCAGAGAGTTTGACATTCGTAGAATTATTTGTAAGGCAACTGAAGCATTTGAAATTATGAGATATCCTCATCTTTTGGTATTTGAATAAACAACCATGTGTTTTAATGTACAGACTAAACTTTTCCAAGACAAATGGGAGACTTTTAGAGTCAGTTTCATAATCTGATCTGCTAATATGATATGATGATAATTGGATTTTTTGTTTATGTTCCTTTTCGGTTTGTTTGGGGTATTTTTGTATGTAGTCTATACTAAATTATCTGATCAAAATCATGGTAAAGAATAGTACTTAGATTAGTACGCGGCTGCATTTATTTCCTTTTTGTGCTTGTTTGGAGGTTTAGTTTTGGTTGTTTTGTTGGGTTTTTTTAAAAGGAGAGTCTTCTTCGTATTCCAGGGCTGGGAATGTAAATTTGGGGATTTTCTGAGCCCACTAATTTGAAGTTCAGACTGCAGACTCATTCACTGTGAGATATTCCTGCCTGGTTTATCACTACACACTACATGTAAAAGAAGAGACCTCTCCTTGAGTTGATCCCTGTTCTTCGTGTGTGGAGGAAAGGCTTCATCCTTGCTGCAAGAAACTTTCCAGTTTCTTTTGAGCCTTGAATGGAGCGTAATGGCAGAGATTTTAAAGTTTGCTGGTCAGCATGGTTAGACTCAGGAGGTGAGCACAGGCATGTGATCTCTCAACCTTTCTGCTTTCAGGGAGACAACAGCTGTGGCTGCATAATTATTGTGAATCTACACGCATGAGGATTCATGGCAAAGGTTATTACAGAGCTGCATGGCCAGGAGAGGAGTGGCAAAGGCATCTGACAAGGGCCAGAACAAGTATGGAAACACAGAAAATCTCTGTGACTGTCACATTCTGTATTTTTTTTTTTTAATGAAGTGCTTTCTCTTGTGGGGGGTCTATTTGGGCAGTTACAAATTGCCTGATGTTCAAAAAACTTCAAAAAATCTACAAATGCCTGGTGAGAAAACTTGCCATTTCAAGGTTTATATTCCTTTAGGAAGGGAGAGACTGATTTTTATTCTATATTTGAACAATGCCTCTTGCAAGAATCTTATTGCTTTCTCAAACTCTTTGACAAGTGCTGTAATACACTATTTAGTTGTGGGTTTTATTCATGGGTGAAAATGCTTCTACTGTACCATTACATTGAGGTGTCTTTTAATGCCAAGCAGGGATGGAAGAAAGTTCTGAAACAATCATTCTGTTGTTTAAAGTTTATTTTTAAAACATGGAGGAAGGAGAAGAGCTCGATGTTGTGGTTTCTAACGGATACTCAGATTTTGTTATCAGGCACATCAATTGTTTGAGAAATTAAGATGTGGACAGTAACTTCTCTTTCTCATACTTATATCTGGAATCCATCCTCCCATCCAATGCAAAAATCAAAGAAGGCTTTCTTCCCTATTAGTATTTCTTGGTAGAGGTCATTGTGCAGCCGGCCTTGGCTGCACGTTGATGTCTTGAGGAGTGAGCAGTGAATGTCAGCTGACACTTAGTCCTCAGCTGCACCTTCCTCTACCTCTTCTGAACACTTACAGGGCTGAGCCCTTGCTGTTAGCTTGTGATGGGACAGTTATTCAATGCACAAACGGGCTGCAGAGTTTAAAACTCCCCTCTGAGACAGCATTTGCTCTTGTTCTTATGCTGTGTGTTTGTGCTGTGTCTGGCACTCTCCAATTTCCTCTGAAAACAAACCTTTTGCTGACCTGCCTTCTGCTGCAGCCTCTCATTTAAGATGAGAACTTTCTGATAGAGCAATTTGATTTAGGAAGGTGGATCATTTTAGTGGTGGTAAAACCATTAGCTTTCATCTCTTGACCTCCACCTTCTTTTACTATGACCAGCCAGCAGCCACACACCCACACAGCTGCTTGTGCACTTTGGGAATTGAACTTAACTTACTGCTGTAACATATTTAGTTGCTGATTTGGGTATTGGGAAGCAGAGAAGATAAACATTAAAACATTTTTCCTTTCCCTTTCCCAGGCTCAATTGCACTCCAGATACATCTCCTCCCCTCTTGTTACCTCCACAGGTTACACTCAGTTCCTTTGGTGAGGCAATGAGTGGCACAGGGGTTTGGGGTCAAGACATAGTGGTTTCTCTCTGCTGCTCCTTGTTTGTCACCTTTTTCTTCCACTGCTGCTTCCTTCTTACTAATTTCCTCTGCTCCACTATGGCCAGTCTGTGGGTCACAATCTCTTTAGTGTTGTGGCTGCTCCAACTCCTCTTCCCTTGCTGTCCTCTCATTCTCTTGTTTCTCTCCTTGTCACATTCCCTCCCTGTCCCTTCTGGTGTCCCCTCCCAGGTTTGTCTTCTCCCATTCAGCATTTTCTGCCTTGTCCTCAGTATCTTTTCACAGAGTCAACAAATGTGCCTGGTGGGCTCTGCTTTGGCACGTGGTGGGTCCACAGCAGAGCCAGCTGGAATTGGCTGGGGCCAGCACAAGACAGCCCTGACCTGTCCTCCACAGGGGCCACCCCTGCAGTTTCATGTCCAGGAGGAGTGAGGAGCACAGGAGGCCAGAACATTATTTTCCCAGCTTCAGATAGTGGTGTAGGACTAGGCAGGTCAGATTGCATCATCAGAGGACTTACTTGGACATAATTTACTAGGAAGAAATCCAGAAGGAATCTTGAAGCTCATTCATAATTTTAAATCTTATACATATTTCTACTTCAGGAAAGAAGTGAACCATGAAATCTATGTTTTTCCATGTTATAAAGTTAACTAAGTGGAAAGGAAGTTGATTGTGTAATTGTATTTTGGCCTGAAATTCAGTGCTGAGTCACAATTTGATATTTTAAAATTACAGTTGCCAGTTAATTCTCTTTTATAAGCTTGAGTCAGACCAGAGAAGTATTGTACAATAGAACTTAAAGTTCAAAAACAAACATAGGTATATTCATTTATTTCACTAAAAAAAAAGATATCCTGAAACTTTTTGGTGCAAATTTTGAAAAGACATCTTGCATCTGAAAACAGCAGAAATGGTTGACAGCTTCAAATTGCTTTCACTGAGCTTTCATAACCAGGCTAGTTCTTGATTGGGTTCTTGGTAAGAAGAGGTGTAAGAGGTGATTTTACTGCTATTTTACAGCAGTTTTATGGCAAATGCTGAGGAAATTCTGCAAAATATACCTCTGAAAGACTTGGCTGAAAAGAGCTGTGGCACAGACTAGATTTTTTCAGCAATAAGAAGCTCTGAGCTGAAAAAAACAGAGTTCTGTTCCTGTAGGGTGCAACATCATGTCTTGGAGCTGCTCAGAAAGTGTTTGGAAAATCATCAACTACAGGTGAATCTGTACTGAATGCTGTAGTCAATGCTTTAGAGCTGGGTGTGGGATGCAAATATGAGCTTTGAAACAGAACCATGAAATTCCTTCAAACTCTTTTTTTGAGATCTGGTTTGGTCCAGTTGTTAAATTGAGCTGACAAGGAGGTTCAGATAAAAGCTCAAAGTCCACTGCAGTGTATGTAGGACAGATGAGGGATACAGTGTTTTTCCCTGGATTCACCATACCATGATACCAGTGACAGATTTGTTAGAAGGTGCCCTAGACTAAAGGAATCTCTTCCAGTGCTTAAAACCCATGTTTTGGACAATAGTAAAACATGGAATTTTATTTGTATCAGTATAAAGTACCTTCTTTTGTGCAGAATGAAGGGCCATGCTAGCAGTTTACTATACCTATACTCTCAAAAAAATCCCTAGGCAAAACACTTCCCTAAAATCAGCTATTTAATGCAGCCCCTCTGCCAGCTCTTTGCTGTGGGAGCTCAGTCTTTCTTTCATTTACTACACCAGACAGATTCTTGGCGTGTGTGTGGAACTGAATTTCTAGGTAAGTGTCCAGAATTTTTTTTAGGCTTACTTAAGGTGTGCCTTCTCCTTTTTGGTATGAATTCAGTGGTGTCAATGGTATGACCATTCAACAGCACCTTGCCTATACTTGTGCATTTTAGACTTTGCAAAACATTGAAGTGACTGTAGATATTTTGTTGAGGTTACCAGATGTTTGGAGTGTGAATTAGAAAAAATCAGTTTGAGGAGAGTGAATTACTTAAGATTACAGGGGAAACTATAGGGGGATCTTTACAAAGCAGAATCATGTGTTTAATTTCTATAGCCCTATGTCCCAGGAATCTGTGGCCACCACTGGAGCTTTCTGGTTTAAGAATAGAATTAGATCAGATCATTCAAATCCTTGTTGCACTGTACTCAGAGAGAAAAATCTCACTGATTTCAGTGATGTCAGTTTTTCTGTATTACTAGGATTCCACAATATATGTCTGGTTGTCAAGATTTAAAAAAACTTTTATAAATTTTGACACTAGCCTATAACATACTTACCTGAGGAAATTCCCAGCCTAGAACATTCACAGTTTATGTTGGATAAAATTCTTCCTCAGTAATATTTTGTATCTCATCTCTCTCT
The DNA here is from genome assembly GCA_020086605.1 of Lanius collurio. Classification (NCBI taxonomy): domain Eukaryota; kingdom Metazoa; phylum Chordata; class Aves; order Passeriformes; family Laniidae; genus Lanius; species Lanius collurio. The sequence continues at coordinate 1,838,902 of JACBWW010000005.1, forward strand.
TTTATTTTAAAATATCACACACAGTAATCAAATATTTAATGAGTAAAATACTGATAGATTGATAATTATATTAACAATTTTTAAATAGTAATGTAAATGATAATGGGGAAAAAACCTGCAAGGCAACAAAACCTGATTATGATTTTCTTTAAGAAATATAAATAAAAAAGGAGGTACTAACAATATGTTTCTGAGTAATGTTGTTCATGTTAAACTGGCTGAAAATGTGTCTATTTACACTGTTTATTAAACAATCAAATTTGCCTGTGGAGCTCACAATTAGTCTGAGTGTTTATGTATGTTCATATACAGTCATATGCTAATCTGTATTAGAAAAAAACCACTAAGTTTGTTTTAACTGGCTATGAACCAAAGGGACTTAAACACTTGCATTTAATGCAGGTAACCATTTTCATGGGGAAATTAGTATTTTTGGTGCTAAGAATCAATGCTTACAATAACACATTTTCACTTTATAATGTCTTTAAAAATGTATTTGCAATAATGTGGATAATAATCCAAAAGTTGTAGTCTTAATAAAACTGGAAACTTATTAACAAAAAATAATTTAAATTTTGAAAATACGATGTTGCAAGTATTCAATTTAATTTAAATATCATCTTGTAATAATAAATCTCTTTTATCTGTGTTATTAAAAATATTTTACTTTGTAACTGGAAACAATACCAAGTTGTTTAGTTTAATTAGCTTTATTTATACTCAGAGAATTTTTGGTTTGAAACATACAATTTAAAAAATATTATTCTTTTAAACAGGATTCAAGTCTTGATATCTAAATAATGGTAAGTCTACGACACCTTTATTCTCTTTCATTATTGAGTGTTTCAAATATGCTACAGAAGACTCAGTCACACTCAAATTTGAGGGTATCTTTAGCTTTTTACAACAAGGTGCTCTAAAATTATAATAATCAATTTTCTGGTTGGTTTCCTGTAGTGGCATAGTGCAGGATTTTCTCTGCTTAAGTGCTTTGGAAATTATGTGCAATTATTTTTGTCATGTCAATTTTATTGAATGATAACTCTAGCTTCATAAATCATGCTACACAAGTGATACAAACATCTCTGTATTACAGTCTATAAAATTCTCCACCAGCAGTAACACCCTTTATGTAAGCTTCTGTTGCAAATTAAGGAAATGAACCTTGAAACATTTTACTGAGTGAGTTGAGTAATGTTGCCTGTGTGAATTGTCCCACTGACCTCAAAGGAGTGAAAACTTTCTCCTAAGTAAAAGATTGTGGTAATGCCTTGGTGCCTGCCGAAGATCCAGTCCAGGAGGATGTGTATTCTATACCATCACTGCATTTACTTAGTGTGGGCTGATTGACAATGTTGGAAGAACCAGCCTGGTCTTTTCTGGGTCCTGACAGAAAAATGTTCTTGCAGAGCTTTCCTGACCAGGACGTGCTGGGCCAGGCTTTTGAAGATGCTCTAGAAGTGCTGCAGCAGCACTCTGACAGAGAAATGCAGTGTCCAGCAGGTAACAAGCACCCTGATTCTACTTCATTTCCCAGCTCCTAGTTTTACAGGAAAGCACCTCTTGAAACATACAGGTGGGAGAGTAATTTCCCAGAATTGGATTAATGGGATGTTTTGGGAGGATGAAAAGGAGGAAGACTATTTGGAGGGTTTCCACCTCTCCATGAGTACTGTGGTGAGTATCTTCCAGGTCACAGCACAGGAAAACTGTTGGACTGGCCCTGTTTACCCTACTCCCAGCACCAGCCCAGGTGCATGGAGCTCACTTTTCCTGTAATCAGAGGGTATATGACTGTTGTGAAACAGCCATTTTCCAATTTTAACACTTTAACTTAAAATGCCCTTCTGCTATGCCATGAGTCCCAATGCAAAAGAGTAATAATTAAAAAAAAAAAAAAACAAGTGAAATTAATTTACTAATTTAATTTTTTTGTACACTTATGTATATATATCTTATTATTTTTTTTTTTATGCAGGAATGATAGTTCGAGTCTGGATAATTAATAGAAAATAGTTTTTCTTGACTTCAAGAGTTGTGTACTTTACAAAACATAAAATGCAAGAAAGCTGTAAATTGTTCCAGTTCTGGCAAGGTTTTGGTAACTAAATTACTATAAAATTTAAAATTTGCGCTTATTTTTACACTGTAAGCAGAAATGCAAGGAAAGTTAAATAGGAGGCTACATCACAACCCCTCTAAGCCCAGAACCTGCTGTCTTTTGCATGAAATACATTTCATATGAGGAAGTTTATTTATGTGTTATCTATTATTAAATGAAATGTAAATAAGACCAGCAGGGCTGTATCTTCAGCTGTTGTTAACAAATTTTTGGCTCCACCACACTGTTAAATCACACATGCTGGAGGACTCACTTTGTATAATTACTTACAATCTTCTTCCTTGAGTATGTTGTTAGTTATTGCAATGCAGTGTTTAGTCTGTCCCACAGCTGCACCCACATTTCCACTTGCAATAGATGTACCCATACCCTCCAATATCTTCTTATTTTTTTAACTTTTTTTTTTTAATTTAATTTTTTTAAAATTATTTAATTTTAAAATTACCTGCAGTGGGTAATTTTTTCCAAGTGTCTTTAGTCTGGTGTTCTCCTCTGCTTCTTTTAAGCATCCCAAGGTCTTGGGTTCCTTGTGTGTCATTCTTCAGGCACTGTAGATGTTCTGATGCTCCTCCATTTGTGATTGGAGACTCTGACTTGCATTGTACTATGGTCTGCAGAACTGCCTGACAGTCCGTTTTCCTTTCCAAATGTATTTTAGAAGTCTGTAATTATCCAAATCATTATGTTTGATGATTCGTATTGCCCTCTGTTATCTAGTAACCAAACAATTTCATGATGCTATGAAATACCTGATATTTTATTGTTAAAAATTGTTTTTCATCATGAAAGCTAACAAAATCAGCCCAAGTATGTGATCAGCAGTAGCAGTACAGTTTTTCCTGGATAACTTCCTGAAGTGGAACATCTTGGCTCTGGACACTTTATTATCTAGAAGGCAGCCATAGGATAAATACTTTTTGACAGGCCAGCACCATGTTAAATTATTTGCTGCTGTGGTTTTCTTTTTTTCCTTCTTCTCTCTCTTTTTACTCACTTGGTTTTTGCTCCCTACTCCTAATTCCCAGGTTATAAAAACTGCCTCACTGTGATCAACCATCACCACCACCTCCGAGCAAGTCCCAGTTACTGTGCAGCACCCTCTGTGGAGGAGCAAGGGTATAGCTGGAGGAATGTGCTTGTGAGTGAACTCATTGCTAATAATAGTCAGACATAACTGGAAATCTGGTTGTCTGTTTATTTCTGATACAAATCATTATGCTACCACTAACAGAGCTTTGGTCTGGCCAAATTTTGGGCATGATTCAGATGGAACTGCCTTGAGAAATCTGATTGCAAATGTGCAAAATGTGATTAATAATAATGCTGTTTGCTTCTGGGGTTCTTTTGTGATTCATCCCATAATATGACAACTAACAAGCAAAACTGCTAGGGAATTAGTTACGTGGGAAAGGGCTTTTTCATATTACTTGGTAACAGGCAGAGAACAACTTCCAACCCTGATGTAGCTTCTGCCACTTTGAAAAATAACCATGATTTTGATTTCTCCAACAGAAATTGGCTTTAAACAGTTAGCTTTTAAAAGTTCTGGAAAGACCAGCATTATCTGGACTGAGCTTCAACCATTAGAGTCCACATGCATTGTTAAAAATACTGGGAGTGTGGTCTCCAGAAGTGATGGGAAATGTAAATTGCAGGGGATATAATTTCAGGGAAATAGGTTCCACAAAAGCACATTTTCAACCAGCAGATTAATGACAACCTGGCATGGGAACTACAGAGCCTGTAAGGGCTGCTGTCCAGGTGGCCCTTGTCTTTTCCTAACTCTGAAAACTGCTCTTTCTCTGCTTCAGCAGAAGGGTTGAAGGTCCAGAGTGAGGCAGTTACTGTGTTTTCCCTCAGTTTCTCCTCTGGTGGGCAGCTCTTGCCCCTGGACATGAATTAGTGCTGCTTGTTACTGGTACACTACACTGAGTGCCTTCATGGCTGAGAAAAGTCTTCCATGGGTGAGGTGATGAAAAGTTGCATTTTGAAGGCTTCAGGCAATTGATTACCAAAAGTTTGTTTTTATTCAGAGAATGTACTCTATTAGTAACTTTTTATTGTCTTAATTCTTGAAGAACAGTGCAGCAGATTTTTATGCAGATGAGACTGTCTACCATACACTGCAGAATACTCCAGAAAGTCAAGTGATGCATGCTGCTGCTGGCCAGCCAAAAGCAGGGAAAGGTCTGTAGAAACATCATATCTTGATGGGCACATTATGCTACTGTAAAAAGTCTCTTGGGAAATCATGCTTTCTTCTTTTCCTATTTTTTTTAACTTGTAACAGGGGAAAATGTGAACATTTAATAGTGAGTAGGATACAACTGCTAATTCTCTTCTGCTAGGTCTTATAAGATGTGATCAATCTATTATTAACTTACCATCCATGTTAGTAAATGGAAAAATAAACCAGAGATATGTTTCACTTCATTTGGGATGAAGTCTGATGGAGAGAAGTAAATCTAGCTAGTAATAACATCTTTATCCACTCACACAACTTACTTTAATTTATGTGGCCCCCAAAGCAGTGATTTTCTTAAATGCTTTTTACATGCACTGATATTTTGCACAGCTGATTTTATTTATTTGTATATTTTTTGAATCACCTTTTGGCTTTTATCACTTCCAGTGTGCATTTTAGTGGCTGTTTTTCTCCTTCTGATTGACTTTACTCAAATGGATATCTATTTGGCAAAGAATTGGTTCTGTGACATTGGTCATTGCAGTTCTTCATTTTTTTACTGCATTCATTATTTGGGTTGTTTGGAGAGGAGGGACTCAGCATCCTTTCTATGACTTCTGGATGAGATTTTCACAGCTTCTACTCTTAGTTACTTTTGACCATGAGGCCTTTTGAAGTAGCTTCCTGATTTAGCTGCTTTTTGAAATCCCCTTTTCTCAACTTTGACCACATGGTGTCAGTTTTTGGTGCTGTCTCTTCCCATTGATACTGAACACTGTGGTCTCTATTGCTTAATAGCTGCTGCTACTACTACTACTATTAGTAGTAGTAGTAGTAGTACTACTACTATTTCTACCATAGACTCTTTGGGACGATGGGAGGTGTAGCCTCTCTAAGTTCTCTACTTCAGATGTCTGAAATTCACCATTGCAAATGAAAACCTTTCAAATCCAGAAATGTTTCTTTTCCAAGACTTACCCAGTATTACACTGGGAAATTTTACGTCAGTATCTGATCTGACCTTCAGATATTTCTGCTCTGTTAAACTTCATTTCCTATTTCCTATTTCTTTCACACTGTCATCAACCTATTTTTCCAGAAGACAATCTGCACAAATTTTCGGTGACTAACTATTCTTACGGTGCTATTTTTTGTCTTCTTACGGGTTTTTTTATGTCCATGGTGGTATTCCTGCTAGAAACTGTGATTTGGGTGACTGCTTCTGCTATACTAAATAAATTTAGTCCTCCTAGTTTCTTATTGGGACATGAGAGGTTTTCTGTACACTAGCAAGTGGTGTGGCCCTTTAGGAATAGATCTATAGATAAAACCATCAGCACTGAGGGCCCAAATCCCATGTTTAAAGTGTTTCACAAAACTTTATTTAGGGCAGTCTTTAGGCTGGTCACAAGTTCTGAAGGGTACACTGACTTAGATATGCTTTTGGAAAGCATCTTTTGAGTTAAGTTTGCTCTGAAAAGAGTCCAGTTCGTTCACAGGAAAACCATTCCATGATCTGAACTCAAGCTCAGTGGAGTGGAGGCAGACAAGAGACATACTTCAGAATTTAATTAGATGCATTCTGCCTGAGAGATTTAAGCTGCTTCAGCACAATTCAGCACTGAAATCCTATGCAGATGCTCTGAAACACCTTCTGGAGGAACCTGCTTGTCTCCAGTCACCACATTAAGAAACCTGCAGGCACTCACCTACTGGCTTCGACTGATGTTTAGGGCCTGGTACTAACCAGCACTGGCTTATGCAATGAGGTGCAGTTCAAAGATTTATTAACTGACCCCATCTCAAACTGGTGTTTATCACTTTGGAGATAACAGCTGGGCTCTGGAATCACAGCTGCATAAACACATAAGAGCAACTAAGCCCTCTCCAACAAAGACAGCAGCTGAAGGTGATATGTCTAGAAATAAAAGCTTGGGAGGAAATGGCAGCTGAACTAAGAGGGCAGACAGCATGAAATAAGGTGCTGCGTAGACATGGCTACACTATCCTTTTGCAGCAGAAATTTAGTCAACAATAGTCTGTGGATTTTACCCTGTTCTTACTTGTTCTACCATGGGTTTATATGATAATTGAAGTTGGAGGGGACCTAAGAAGGTCACTTACTAAGAAGTGTCCACTGTGACAGGGCAGTGTCCCTCACTGTTTTCCTTTTAAACTTCTTAATAATATTATATGTATTTCTAGCAGAATATGTACTACCAGTCACAGGCCATTTTTTATTTAGATAATGAAACTTTATTAATTTTTTGGAAAGTACCTCTGATTTCAGGCTCTTCTTCTTCCCAGTCCGACTGTTACTTCTCTCCTCTTTCCTTATCACCAGATACAGAATTACTGTCATCCCTGACAGATGTCTTGGCTTGACCTCAGTGTTCCTTAGCAACTGTCACTTTTCCCCTGTTCCTAGTTTAAAATAGCCACACAAGACAAGACTTTATGAATTTTAGGTGCAGCTGCTTATTTCCACTTTGGTTAAAGTGGAAGATGTTTTTCTGCATAGATTCTCTCTTCTGCAAAATGTTCCTCTTTGTCTGATCATCTTAAATTCTTCCTCCTTACAGCAGCTTCTTGATCACCCTTGGCTTTGGAAAGGGAACTAAAAATACTTCATAGAAAAGAATCCACAAGATCTAAGTAAAACTAAAGCCTCACTAGGAAACTGAAGTTTGAGAACTGAGCCTGTGGGGACAAGCACTCACTTAGATGGCAAATATTTCAGTACTAAGCTTGCTTTATTCTGCATGGAAATGCATGCTGACACTTCTGCAGGTTTTTAAAATATCACAGAGTACCAGAAGGTCTAGCTCCTTTTTGACTACATGAGGTTTCTGGTTAAAAACTGGCCTTCTTTTCCTGCTCACCCACTTGCCCTTTCTTTTATCAGAGACTACCTTGCATCCCCAAAACATTCTTGAAACAAACCTGACAAAACTGAGCCATCTCAAAATCTCTAAGTTTTGATTAAACAGGGAAAACATTTATGCAAAAATGTTCAGATTGGCTCTCCAAAACCTCTCTCCTGCCCTGAGGATGTAATTTCCTTGTGTGAGTTCCTTGACTATGCACCTGCACAGCATGTGTCTGAAGACTGATGAAAGTGGCTTCTGAGACCTAGCACACAGTCAAATCACCAGATACTTGTCATGATCCCCACATAACCTGCTCTTGAAAGTCTGATAACCAAATAAATCTCTTTATTTTACCACAGATCTGTACTCACTTCAGAACATGGTGCTGATAATGTCAAGGTTGTGGGTTTGATCCCTGTATGGGCCGTTCACTTAAGAGTTGGACTTGATGATCCTTCTGGGTCTCTTTCCGCTCAGAATGTCCCATGATTCTGTGTTGCTCACATCTCTGTGATCCCACTTGCTGTTGCTGGTCTGCCACTGTATAGTTTATACTGATATTTTAATTTGGGACAGGGTACTATGTTTGTCTATACTTTTGCCTATAAGACCCTTTCCAGGTAAAAGACAACTGCTCATCTTTTAAAGCAGGCATGAGTTCTGTTCTGTTCTGACCTTTTGCAATTTATTTGTTTATAGGTAGAAAAAAACTTCGCCTATTTGAATACCTCCATGAGTCTCTGTACGATCCAGCTATGGCAAACTGCATCCAGTGGGTGGATAAACCAAATGGTGTCTTCCAGTTTGTCTCCAAAAACAAAGAGAAACTTGCAGAACTGTGGGGAGAAAGAAAGGGAAACCGCAAGATCATGACTTATCAGAAAATGGCCAGAGCGCTGAGGAATTATGGAAGAACAGGTGAAATCATTAAGATACGTAGGAAGCTGACATACCAGTTCAGTGCTGTTGTTTTAAAGAGACTTGCTCCACCTTATTTCTTGGGAAAAGAAACAATTTATCATCCCTACATTCAGTCTAATCAAGAATATCAGTGTGCAGACGACTGGACCAGTTACAATAACTACATGTACAACAATGGTTATGCACTGCAGCATGCTAACAGCTAGACTTACCTGTCACATAGACAGGCCTTTGTTATCCAGCAATACTTTACAGCACAGAAACTCTTCTCTGTACATAGCTTTTCCTTTAAGATACCATACAAACACATGAAGAGTAAGGTTTAAAAAATTTCATTGGCCTAGTTTTGTTCCTTTTGAATTTAGTGGCATACAGGCATTGCCTGTTGAAGAAATCCAGCAGCTGTAGAACACATTCTACTCCCCATGATGCTAATCAAGTAATTACTGTAGTTTTAAGCAAGTATATTCAAGAACAAGATCAAGGCTTTTGTCTGTTAGTGGACATCAAGGATCCCATTGTGACAACACTCACTGGAAGTTTTATGCATATCTCCAATCAGAATTTAGATGATGTTGTACCATGGTTGCTGCAGTCCCTAAAACTAGAAAGGGGAAGATTTGCCACTGCATGAAGATGCTGTCTGCTTTTTTCACCAATGTTCTTTATAAAAGGACATTTTCAGAGTGAATGCCTGGGTGAATGATAGAGTCCACATGAGGGGGCACCTGTTGACCAAGGTGTTAATCCCTAATCACTTAAATTAACCTATTTTAGCACAGATTCTGACATGTGATATTAGAATTTCCAGGTGCACATTTTACTGTTGGTAGTGGATTCATTGGGATCATGAGAAAGTTAGTAAAGGATTGTGCTTCTCCTTAGGTTTTATGGAGTTCTTCCTCAATAATATGAGAAACTCCACTTTTATCCAGCAGTTTTGTACTCACCTAACAAATACAGCTTTGCCATTTATTTTAGGAGTTATAACTTTATAAATAAAATTTCGCTTCTCCAGGTCTTTTTCTAAATGGGAATGTAGCTGAAAGGCTCAGTGATTTTACACTCTCTTCCTGGGGAAGAAGAATGAAATTTAGGTAAAAGAGATTAGTAGCCCCTTATGTCAGGATAATACTTATAAATCTACTTTTTCTCATACTTCTTTTACCTGATCAACTTGTATCATCATATGAGTTTCTTTTGTGCTAAAATATTTCCATTCAACTGTGTTCAGTTCCAAGTTCTTAATTTTGCAATGTGTGGGCCTGGATATTAATAAATACAAAAATATTTGTGTGGAGAAGTATAAATGGGGGGCTGATGTGTTTGATGAAACTCACTGACTTTGATAGTTGCCCCTTGCTCTGACTCCTGTTTACAGGGCTGTAATTTTATGCAGTAGACACGATGTGACATACTCTGCCTAATCAAAATTCAAGTTTTAGGGTTGGTACTTTGGTAAGATGAAATTTGTCTGATCTTAGAAATATGAAGCTCGTTAATTAGCACTTAAAAGAGACCCAGACTTTAAGTCAGAGGAATTGAGCTCTGGTGGAGTGAGCTCTGCCTCTTTGGAGTGGATGCTGGCTCTGGACCCACAAGATGGCACCAGTGGACAGCTTTTCACGCCGGGGCTGTGACACTTGCAGGCCCTATTTGTTCTCCCAGTGTCCCTTTAGCTTTTTTTTCTTCCCTACAAGGTTTAGGTTTTTTATCTTCCTGCACTGCACTGCTGTAGATGTGGCAGAAGCAACCCTGTGCCTTTGAAAGTCACCACCTGTCCAGTTCCAGCTGTAGCAGATACAGAAAGTGTCATGACACAACGGTGACGCGAAAAACATGAATTCAAGCAGATGGATTATGTCAGCAGATCACAGCTCTGTGCTGACCACCCTGGACAATGGTCACTTTTACATCAGAAGCTCAACCTCTTCTCCAAAATAAATCTGGCTCAGCTAATATGGCTGAGGGTGATGCATGAGGAAGAAATAAAGCTGATCTTTCTGATTTAGACTTCAAGATTCCTGCAAGCAGAAATTACATCAAGAGCCTTACAGACTCTGTGAAGGAGGCAGAACTAGAGCACTTCAGTAACATATTTTATCTACCCCATCTTGCCCAGCATATGTAGTACTTACATTATGTGTGTGCTGTACAGTAGACCAAAAGTAGGAGACATTCTTAGCTTCCAGATGAAAATAATTTGATTTCATTTCATTTGGCTTGAATTTTACTCCAGTGAAACTTTTTCCCTTTGGCAGCACTTTGAGCACCCATCAAGTAGCTGCCTCCACCTTGTCAGACTCCAGATGTGCATTCTGGTGGCAGATGGGTCAGACTGCCCTGCCATCCCACGTGCAGATGGAGGTTGTCTCACAGACAACATTGGGTTACCAATTAGCACTGCTTACAAGATGAGATCTTCTACTACATCACAGACCTGCATGTTTGTTTGGTTGTTTTTTTTTGGTTTTTGTTAGTGAGAGCTGCCCCTTCTTTCTTGGTAAGATCTAAACAACCAGAGTTAATTGCCTCATAGATGGCTGACTGCAAACATGCACTGGTGTATCAAGGTAACACTGAAGGTCAAACTGGCTGTTCAGGCTACTTTCTAGTTATGTTTCATTCATGGCATTTTTCCTAGTTTCCAAACTTTCTTTTATGGAAAAAGGCAAAAGCCCACATTGTCTCCAAACTGCAGGAGCAGATTCCTACACCCGTGACTAAGCTGAGGGCAATGACATTGCGTGTGCCTGCTGCTGTCTGCATGAACAGATTTGCTTGAGAAACTGGACAGAGTCTGGGATCAGAAAACAAAATTTGCATTTGAACTGTTTTTTTGGACAATGTTCTTCAGTTTTCCTTTCACTCTGCATTTCAGACTGAAATATTTCCTGTAAAATGAAGCACTATGGCTAAGGTCTCATGCATTTTACAGAAGACCTGGCAAACTGAACAGCGAGAGCACTATGCAGGGAAATCTCTTGTTGATAGTGACAGCAGAGGGCGTTTGCCGAGAGGCATCGTTTTCTTGGGCTTCTTAGGTCCAGCAGAGCTCCCTTAGAGTTACCAGCAGGCCTCCTGCAAGTGACACTTCACAGGCGCTTCACTTCACTTCCACCTTTGTGAGGACCTCTGCTGAAATCTACTGCCGTTTTAGATCTTATTTCACTCAACTTTTAGGTGTCTTAGCTGCTGACTTGCTGTGAATTTCATGTGGTGTAATTTGGACTGTAAACTGGCAGCAGTACCTGTGAACTCATCCGTGGTTTATAAATGTGCATCAACCAGCAGCACAGTGCCAATCTTATGATATTATCCTGTCTTTTATTGTATCACCTTCACCTTCACTGGTAGATTTCAAAGGGCTCTGTGAAAATCCCATTATCCCCACGGTATCGGCAGTTAGAGTGGGGCATGCATGAGGCACGTCTGGATCAATGGCAGGTGAGGAGAATTCCAGCATCCAGAGTGTGTCCTGCAGCCAAAAGTAAGGCCTGTCATGTGCTGATCCAGTTTCCTGCTGTTCCTGAGGCATCAAAAGAAATAAGTGAAATAATTAACAGAATCCTATCCACGCATTGAAAGTGCCCCAGAGAGAAGTGAGCAGTGTTCCACTGACTCATGCAGCACACCTGGAGGCAGCACAGGCTTTTCGTGTAACTCAACAGCTCATATGAGATTTGAAATGTGAGATCATAGAATTGTAGGAAAAGAACTCCTAGGTCATCAAGTCCAGCCATTAACCCAGCGCTGCCAAATCCATGACAAAACCATGTCCTTAAGCACCACATCCAAATGTCTTTTAAATACCTTCAGAGATGGTGACTCAACCAATTCCCTGGGCAGCCTGGTCCAGCGCTTGGCAACCCTGTCAGTGAATAAATATTTCCTAATATCCACTCTAAACATTCCCTGGAACAACTTGAGGTAATTTCCTCTTGTCCTATGGACACCTTTTTGCCTGAGCAGAGAATATCTTTTGCTTTTTTCTGCTGAAGGAAGTTATATCTAATGACAGATGGGAACTTCAGAACAGGCAGCTTTGTTGCTGGGTATACATTTAAAAATACCACTCTCCCAAGGCAATCCAGCACCTAAGAGGCACCAGCCACCTTGTTAGGAAGTCACACATTGAACAGTCAGTGTTGATACAATGGATTATAAGGTGAATTACAGTGCAACCAGGCTGTATTAGCAAGATGCCATCAAACTGCACACAGAGTGTAAACTGATGAACGGAAAAGTAGATTCCTTATTTGACATTCCAGAAACACATAACCTGAGCCAAGAGTTCAAGAACCACAATGAAATAAAAAAGACAGGCAGCTGCTTGTTTGTCAGGATATCTCTTTGTAGAATCAGAGGCTTTAATTACATATGGAGAATATTAATAACAGTTCAAAGTGGAATGTAGCTAATCATTTTGGTACTTTCTCCGAGCAGAGCTATGGTGAAGCCATATAAGATATTTTTTCAGAGGAAATGAAAACTCAGCAAATTCTATTTAGAGTACTAGCAGAGTGTAGTAGTCTGAGGATCTAGGTTGACTTTTCTGCCTCATTAGAGCAGAAAAATTCAATCACAATTAGAAGACACAATTCTTTGCAGATTTGGCTAATCTCTCAAGTCATCCTGAGATCCAGAAAACACAGGAGATGGCTTAAAAACAATGAGAAGAAATAATAATAATAGTAATAATAATAATAATAATAATAACAACAATAATAATAATAACAGTGATAATAATTATAATAATAATAATTAGAATGATAATTAGAATTAGAATTAGGTGGTTTGCCTTCTAGTATTTAACCTTTTTAATTTTATGTTTCCAGTCTGTACCCATGAACGTTGAGGCTCACACTCTTCAGAAGGGAACCAACAGCTGGCAGAGCTGAGATTGTTGGAAAAGCAGCACAACTGAAGAGATGCAGAATAGTGATGAGAACTCCATCTTTTGTACAAGCATCAACATGCTTCATAATGACGCAAACTCATCCACTACCAGTGGTCATTGAGTTGCAGAGAGGGATGAAGGAATTGTTTCTTCAGGGTATTTTTGGCATACGGGAAACATTTAATTCCCTCTCTGACCTCTGTGCAAAAAAAGCCACTTCTTACATAACTCTGGTCTACAGAGCTGAACTATGTGCCAAACTTTAAATTTAAATTCCTCTTGTTATATCAGTATTTCTCTCTCCTTGTGTTGGCCCTTATTCCTTGTGGGTCTCCGAGAAACCCCCGTTTACTCTGCAATAAGCCTTACATGAGTATACTGCCAGAGGTATGAGTCAGGACCTTTTTATCTGGACTGAGCAAAGAAATGTTTTAATGTAACAGCTCTGCAGGATTTGGACTCTTGCAGGCTGTAAGTAACTGGAAGCGTAAGTCTTTCTGCTTTCTGTATTGATTTCTCTCAGATACAGAATGCTTTCATTTCCAGTGTGTATCTGTCAGTTTGATATCTTCTTATATTTTGGAGTACCTGGGTAGCTGTAATTCAGCCCTTGGCCTGCCCTCTGACATGGTGACGACAGCAGTACACAATCAAAGGCAGACTTGCTCCTATTAATCTTGTTCAGTAAGGGCCTGATTTTCCTTCTGCAAAGGGCAAGAGGACAGTTCACACCATCTTCAGAGTAGGCAGGAGAGTGTCCCAAGGACTAATGGCTTCAGCAGCAGGTGTTCCAGGGTACCCACATTAATCTTCCCCTTTGCTGAGATTTAGACTTTTGCCACCTTCTACTTGGCTGAATTCAGATATCCATGAAACCTGACCCTCCAGCATAAGGTGTGAAAGGTGTTGCCACCTGCCATAAGCTCTCCATTCATTTTAATTGCAAGAAGAAAAAACAACCAGTTCACTTGAAAAAATGACACCTTTAAAAGTGCTTAAAATTACTTTAAGCTCTTATATTAATGATCTTTTAACGAGATTGGAAGGAAGAAGCACTAATCTACCATCAGGAAAGTGAATTTCTTACTTTCCAGTGGCAAAGCTCTGCCATTCTTATGTTTTTATGTTTCTAGGTACAGATGTTGGGTTTGGGTTAGAGAAATGACTCATCAGCTTGAGACTTGGGCCAGAACCTTTTGGAAGCAGAGGAACCCTCATCAGAGAGACACAGTCTGCCAAGGCCACGAATGCCTGCGCTGGGACTGGACATGAACATGTGCCTTCATGTTCATGTCTGGTGTGTCATAGTTAATTTTTCAACAGCAGCTCTTAAAAGATATCCAGAGACCTGGAATGCAGCAGTACTTCCTGGGAAGGTAGATTATGCTTCCGTCCTGCAGGGATTTCCATCTGTAAGTCTTAATTTTGTGTGGTGGAAAACTCATGTAAGTCCTTCTAGGCACAGGCTTGTACAGAGGAGACCCTCTGGCTAAATGCAGTCCAGCTGGTCAGGAGCTCAAGAAATATGTAATTTATGTGATGGCTCAACCAAACATGACATTTATTTCATGTGGATTTTCAAACATGTGTGTCTAACTCAAGCACTCAAAGTGACATGTTTAAAGTCTTTATATATTTGCATCATTTGTGTTAATTAATACAGTACATATGCATGTACAAAAAAAGTTTATGTGTGATTCTTGGACACCAAAATAGTAAATATTTAGATTTTCTGTGCAGATTGAAACAGAAAGAGAGAAAGACATGGACTCTTTTCAAAGGTTTCAACCTTTCTTCCTCTTTAATATCTCTATTTGCTGCTGTTCAATTGTTTGTGTAAGTGGTTCATCAGATAGGTGAACTGTATCTCATGAAAATACCTTTCATACCATGTTGCCCTTTGAAAATGAGTATATTTTTATTTTTTTGTATGATTTATGTGTGTTGGACAGGATCAATTTTTAGTTCCAAGGTAGTGAGAGGTGTGAGTAGAGACACAGCGACTTGCTTATAGGTATTCATTCTAACTTCTGTTAGTACTTAGAACTGATACTGTTTTAATTGATTTGAGACTTTGCATTATGGTACAAAAGGAGTAAAGTGACACAACTTTATTTTTAGCTGTACTTCTGCTAATATTCGATGATAGATAAAAAAAATTATTTGTAGAGTAGTTTGAAACAAAACAATGTATAACTAGATATTTGCCTAAAAGTCAAAATCAGTGCTGCTTTGAATTGGTTGGAAATAATTCTACTCAAATGCAGGATAGTAGGGATATTCTTTCTCAGTAAATACATACAAAGGAACCACTTTCATACCTAACATACTTACCCATATCGTCTTGTAGATAAAATACCTCAATAAAATTTGTGTTTTCATATCTTTGTCCTGATTTTAACAAAGGTTAGGTTCTTTGCAGTAGCTTAATATTTCATTAGGAAATTAATTTTTATTTCATTAGGAAATTCAGTTTTAGTTCATGTTTCCCTAGGCCCTGCCCCAAAGTGACTCCAGTCACCCACCTCTGCAAGGATAGGTCTCTCCCCATTCCAATTTGCCAGAAGTGTTGCTCCAATTGATCAAGACTTTTGTAAGCTGGGAAATATTAGTCCAGGGCATGTTTTGTGAAAAAACACCTGGGTGGGAATTATCATGCTATGCTTCTTGCATCCATCTGTGAAGGTAAAATCATCCCCTCTCTGAGCTGCCAGGAGGAGCTGCAGGAGTGCCAAAGAAGAAGGACACTGAGGTACCCAAAAGCATGTCAAGGCTCCCAGAGCATCCTGGTAGGCTTGGTCCCAGCAAGTACCAGGGTATAAGTGTACAGGCTTTTTTTTCTTTTTTCTTTTTTTTTTCCCTGTGTCAGCAGCTGTGACTGCTTTTTCATATTGCAATCAGCCCTCGTGTCAGGATTGCAGAAATCGATGGTGCTGCTGGGCCACTTCAGTTTCTGGTTTCCTGCAGTGAGCCATTCCAAATTCCTGGGGAAAGGTGCAGGAAAGGCTGGCAGTGT
This sequence comes from Lanius collurio, assembly GCA_020086605.1. Classification (NCBI taxonomy): domain Eukaryota; kingdom Metazoa; phylum Chordata; class Aves; order Passeriformes; family Laniidae; genus Lanius; species Lanius collurio. Next base: position 1,854,916 of record JACBWW010000005.1, read on the forward strand.
TTGATGGTGAGGATACCCTGCCTTGCAGGGAAACCTCTTCTTTGGTGTTATTTGGTAGTTGCAGCATTTCTGGAGGGTGGAGCTCTTACCCAGTCGCAGAGGAGTCACAAGTTTAATCAGAGCATTTCAAAAAGAGGCATGCAAAGGCTTCATATACTGCTTTGATCATGGTCTGAATACTCCCAGTTAATTAATTATCTTGTTATGACCAGTCTGGTCTAGGAGTCACAAAATTGACGTTTCAAATTCCAAAAGGCATTGGAGCTTGTCTGCTCCATTTAGGGACAAGCACATTGGGAAGTCTGTGCTCAGACCCAGCTCCCTTGTACTCCATGGGAATCAGGGTCATTAAAAAATTGGTGTTTGCATTTGACTGCTTCTTTAGCTTAATGTTGCCAGGAAGCACTGTTTTGGGTAGAAGTATTTATTGCTGTGTGGTTTTCAGCCTTTTTCTCTCTTGTCCTGTAGCAGCACGTTATGCTCCTAATACCTTGCAAATATACTCACTAGGTAACAGAGAAACAATGCAGGCTCTTGCCAGTTGTCAATCATATGATCAAAAAGCTCAGCACTGCCCCAGGCCAGTGATGAATTTACATCCAGCCTTGTCCGACACTTTCTTACTCTGGATATTAAACAGAGTATTTAGATGTGGAAAAACTGGAATCAGAGTCTTTGTCACAAACTTATGAGCTTAAGTCCTTCACAGGTTGTTGCTGAGATCAGTTCTTTTTTGTCTGAGCCAGGTAGAAGCAATGTCACCTTCACCACTTTACCCTGCATGTGACTTCAGTTGATCTTGATCCACAGCCAAGAGGCTGAGTGCTAACTTCATGATTCAAGCTTTGCTATGCAGAAGATGGGAACAAAAGTGTTAGACTTCAGATTACACTTTGGCAAGGTCTGTAAAATTCAGCACTAAACTCCTTTAAATCCTTTTGGTTAAAGCTTCATTTTTTAAAGTTAATGACCTTTTGATCACCAGAATGAGTTGCTGCTGCAAATAAAGGGCATAAATTAGATCACAGTAGAGCTATTAATATTTCTTTCATACTCTTTGTATGCCATTTAAGATTTAGCTTTAAAAGACGGGTTTACTCACATGGGCAGAAGACCTTGCTCCGCTATCCTCTTTAGAAAAATGTGAGATGCCAGCTAATTGACAACTTCTGCTTGTAGGGAGCTGAGATCTCTGTTAGAAGCAATTCTCCAGGGACTTTGGGTTTATTGTATTTCCAGCAGGAAGGACAGATGAGATGCAAGCAATGCTTCTTAATTTTGCTGAAGCTTTATTTCAGAGATCTGGGAACACAAATACCTTTGGAAAGGAAAGATTCCCCATTTGGTATAAACCAATTGTGGCAGTGTTCTAACTGTGTCCATGAGCTCATACACATGGCATTTCTGTAAGGAACCTTAGGCCAGTGTGTGCTCAGCTCAGTGTACTGTTAACATAATTCCTAATGCATTTCCCCCATCCTTTTCCCTCCTCTCTGGTCATCTCCTATATTTTGGCCCTTGCTAGTCCCATGTTTCTATCAGCCATTACTTGCTAATGTTCTTTCTCTGCAGTCCTTCCAGAAGCTTCTAGCCTCACTGTCTACCAGCCTTTCATGGTACGGGTTCATGTGTAATATTGGATGGACCTAGAGAGTTTTAGCATGCCTTTGATCCAGGACAACTCCATGCTCAGTGTGCTAGCAACGCTAATGTATCAGCTTTTCCCTTTTCCAGTAACTGTACCACGTATCTGTGTGTAAAGCATATCTCATCTGTTTCCTCTTGCTAGACATGAATGTTTTATTGCTTTGTATAGAAATTTTTCAGCAATGAAAATAGAAACACTGATGTCAGTTCTTGATAAGTTGCTCATATCAAATCACATCCCACTGGTAATGTGGCATAGCTCTTTCTTACAGAAGTATTATGTGAATGGATGCCCAAAATAACATTTGGTGTTATTAGGAGTATCAAGGTCTCATCTGTAATAACAATAACTACTGAAAATCCTGCAGGAATAAAACAGATGATGGTTCTTAAATAATTATTAAAAAGGGCAGGAATTTCTTTCTAATTTCCTTGTGTGATATGACTTACTGAGATTGTTGCAACCTCATCGTTAAATGTCACCAGTGATAACATAAACTTCAGAAGAAGCAATCTTCATGAATGTTTCAGGCCTTTTCTCAAGTTACAAAAATTATATGGAAGTAATTTCTCAAATGCTAAGATAGAGTAAAGAGTCCATTACTTCTTTCCACTGTTTCCCTGTAAGTTTCCCTGAAAACATTTCTTCTGCCACCTAAAAGTCAGCATTCGCCACTATGGTACCAGGTAAATTAGCAAGCAAGATTCAATTCAGTTGTTAGGAAAAATTTTGGGAGCGTGAGGACAGTGAAGCAATGCAGGACATCTTTAGGGAGGGTACACATTTTTCAGCCCTGGAGGTATTTGTGGTCAGGCTAGGAAAAAAAGCCCGAGGAATGATGCAATGGTAGGTGATTTTGCCTTACGATAGGGACTGTGTGAAACAATCTTTTGAGATTTCTTCTAGTGCTGTTTTTTTTTTTTACAATTTTATGTTATAGTATTTGCTAGTGCAAATAATTATAAGAGTAATAAGTAATCTTAAGTAATAATTGCAGGGTAGGAGCTGTCAATAAACATTGAAACCTGTAGGTACAAGAGAAAAAGTGTCAAAACTTATAAAAAGTATGAAATAAATTATTACTGTGGCTTATTTAATTAAAATTGAATTCAATCCAACTGAAGGAAACTGAAATAAAATTATTATAAACTTAGTGGGGCTTCCGTTTATCTCTAAGCCCCCATTGATATATATGTGTAAATATTCATACAACGTATGTACATATGGATAGGAATCCTTATTTGGACTGGGTATAACCATATGAACATAGGTCCTGAGTGTCACCTTTGAGATTAGTTTCTCAGATTATAGGGTGGAGGAAGGAATATTTGGGTAACGTAGGTTCTGTCCTCACAATGTGCTAAGGCCCTGCTCTGCTTAGCCGAGCAATACACGCAAGGGGAGGCTCCCTTAAGTCTGGCAGGGCTCTGACTGCTTAGGCACAGTTGCGAATCCACTGGGGATGAAGCCTTGGTCATTTGGGAAGGCATCGCTGGGCTCAAACTTGGAAAACAAACTGATCCTACTTGATTTTGAGAATTTAATTTCCACCTTTGTTCTCTGGAAGCGACAATGTGCTCTGAAGGAACGATTCTGATGGTCAGAAATTATTGATTGAGCCTTGGCAGAGAGGGGAATTGCAGTATAACTCTGTAGTTCACAATTCTTTCTCATTTAAGTGTTTGCAGGATTTTCTAGGAGAGGAAGAACTTAATGGTTTTTTGCCAGCTTACAGTGTCTTTGGTTTCACTTAAAATTTCTGCAACAAAATCCCCATGCATGGAGAATTATTCAGTGTTCACCTCAGCCTCTAGCCTGAACTGTTGCTCTCAGTTTTGACTGAGTAGCAAGTCCCACTCTAAAACTGCTAAGCAAAGAAGGCAATTGTACATTCACACCAGAGCAGGGAGCACGACCTTTCCTTCCTAAACCATTGCACATGTTACAGCTGTGACAGCTTCTCACACTGGGTCCTGCATTAAACACAAGGCAGGGAGAACTGCCCTGCAAACACTTGCTCCAGCAAACATACTCATTCCCATGGAGAGCCATCAAAGCCAATTTTGCTCAGGATTGTCCTCAAAGCAGCCCAGGTGAGCATGCTTCTAGGAAGACTCAATCTCAGAGCTCTCCAGCTCTGCAGAGTGCTCACAGAAGGGACTGCATAAATTTTGCAGTGCTAGCAGGGATTAAATTCTCTGTGCCAGACACAGACAATTTTAGAACCTTATCTTTCAATATTTCTTCTTTTTTTCCCCCCCATCCTTAGATCATAAAGGGCAAAGGCATTGATAAGCAGCAGTTAGGCACAGAACTATGCCTAATCAGGCAGTCACTATGTATTAGATTTCCATATACAAATTTGTAAGCAATGGTGACATTTCAAGGGGTTTTCTAGAATTTCCATAACCTTTCTCTCTGCATCTGCTGTGTATGCTAATGGAGACATGAGTACATGAACTATAACACCAACATTGCTGTTCTGAAATTTTGCCTGTGGTCCCATCCATCCAGCCATTAGAGGTATCCAGAAATCCTAGAGAAATATATAAAGCTCTCAGAATCCATCAGTGAAAAATTATAAGAGCAAATACGTTGTCAGAGAAACTGTAGATATATGAGAAGCTCAGTTGCTCAGGAAGACTTAACAAAATTTATTGGATCTTGATCAAATGCGCGTGCAACGGCCTTGCATTGCCAGGAGGAGAGAGCAAAGCAGAGTGCAGCAGAGAGAATGGGGACTTGCCAGTGGCTGCTGCCCTGCTTTGTGTGGGGCATGAAGCTGTGCCATGGTACACAGATAACACTGTGCTTGAGGAGAGTGGGATAGGGGAATCAGCCAGCCCATGGCTGAGCTGTGGCAGCAGCTGAGACCAGAACATTCCTTTTCAATTGGATTTTCCTGGCATGCAGCTTCTAATGTGTTCTCCCTTAGAACTGCAAGGAAAAATCAAAGCAGTTTTAATGTCTTCCAATTTGAAAAAAAGAGGAGACATTACCATGCCATTCCATTGCTTTATCGGCTTATGGAAAGAAAGAAGAATTTCTTTTGATCCCACACAAGAAGAACCATGTCTGTTTTTCATTTTGAATTCAAAAGCCATGCACAAGGAAAAGGAAACCAAACTTGCTGTAGCTCTGTGCAGGCAGGTAGGTCCTACAGGCTCTGTCCATGTAGGGACATACACATATTGCCAGATTTTGCCAAGAAATGCTTTCCAACAAGCCCATTCCATGCATAGTGGAGTGGAGGAGGTCTGTTCTGATGCAGTTTTGAGTCACTTCAGTACTGCCATGGGTTTATTCCAGTAACATGTTTGGAGTGAACATACTAATACATGGGTATAATGCATTAGTAAATTAAGCACTGGTTCCATCTCTTGAGACACTGAATATTGAATTTCTCTTTCTTTAAAGTTTTTCTAAATGTGGCCCTTCAATGTAGCTCATCTTAGCAGCCTGTGGTCAGCATTCCAACAAAATGGAAGGAAGCATGAAAGTGTGACTTTTTATGCAAAGCAGGTATGAGAGGGAAAATAAAGGAGAGAGAAAGAAAGAGGAAATGAGAAAAAGAGAACAGGGGAAAGGGAAGGATGGAAGGAAGAGAGACAGGAGAGGAAAAGAAAGACAGAAATGTCAAGCAGCAAGTCTACTGTATTTTACTATTGTTATCCCATTTTTAATTTCTGAATTATGTTGATAAAAATCCATTTTGCCTTGTTATGAAGAGCACTTGGGCCAAAAGATACCCTTTATAGAAGTACAAGGACTTTCTGTAAGGACACATTATGAGTGTAAAGTGTTTGCTTGTCCCTTTATTGAATTCTTATCCAGGCATTATTTAAACTGTTTCCATAGGGCACACGCCCCTTTTTTTTTTTTAATGCCACCCACTCATATACCATATTAAAACAGGCTATCAGATTTCTTTGGCATTGTCTTATTCACAAATCCCCCTTGACTTTAAGCCAATATATTTGTCTGCTTTATCCAAGTAAAAATAGATGCTCCTCTCAGGTTTTACTAATATTCTACCTGGAACTGAAGTCAGGCTGCCAGATCTAGAGTTACCCAGTTTTCTCTCTGGCCTGTTTGATGATCACAACATTTCTGTTCTTTCACTTTGTCTCTTTTCCAACTTTTGACATTTACAGAATCTTTCTTCTGAACATGTGCACAAGTGCCAGTGCTGCTAGAATAGTTGTATGCTACCACCTCTTCAACAATAACCTAGGCTTCTTTTTTTCATTATTGTACCCTTGTAAAAATTAAGAATTGACGAATTCTAAATCTCTTGTTGCTGTTATCCTCTTGCACCTGTACTATGCTGTGCTGTCCTTCTCTACAAAGTTAGTTTACATCTTTTTTTCTCCCTTTCTCTTTTCCTGGTGTAACAGGACTAGGATGCAGCTTTTGTGCAGAGCTCTGAGGAACAGGGGATAGATAAACTGGGCTGGGACAGGAGTGAGCTGGCAGTGTGAGTTGGAGGCAAAGCTCGGAGCAGAGGGAACCTCCTTGCATCGCCCTTGCTTGCAGGAGTTACAGAGAAGAGGGGAAGTAATCTGTTACTAATCTGCTTTCTCATGCTAGCTTAGCCACTCTGCGGGGCAGACAGGGGTGAGGGGGCAGAGCCAGCCCCTGACTGTCTCTTCCTCCCAGCTCTGAGCTAGCCCTACTGAAAGCTGCTCTCTGAATGCATGGACCCAACCATCTCCATTGTGTGGGAAAGGCTTCTCATTTCTCTGATACTTACTCTGAATTAGACAGCTAGAAAAGTGTCTAGTTATACTTTAAATAATTGCCAAAACTGCTGTGATTATTCAAGTCTTGTCAGAACCTCTTGGCTGGAGTTATCATGAAACCTCTCATTAAACAGAAATCCCGTGGTTTTGGCACAATATGTTCTTCTGGTTTCTAACAGGGAAACAGCTGTCCTTCCTCCAGAGGTCTGGCCATAGCCAGCAGTGGGGAATAAAGAGATAAACACAAATTAAAGAGACCTTTAAAACAGCATGCAGGAGAGCCTAGTGCTTTTGCAAAAGCTTGGACCCACTCCTGTTTTATCTGATTTTAGATATGTCCTCTCTGATTTCCAAGAGCACAGTGACTACTATGCAAAGTAGCCCTTGCCTGCGGCTGCTCAGACAGCGGGTGTCTCCTGCCTTGCGATTCCAGGGATAGCATGAAGACTTCCATCGTGCCATCACCTTGACATCATCAGGAACAGCAACTGCTTGTTCTCCTTGTGATATATTGCTCTGAAACAACATAAATGTCAGCTGGCTGCCTGCACATAATGCACTGGGAGAACATAGCATTGCTCTGAGCCTCCGGTTTCGTTCTAGGCCAGATGAAATGCTGGTATCTTTAAACGATTAAACAGAAGTAGCATATTGCAACGTAAGTAATAGTCAAAATCAAATTAGCTTTTTATTTCTTGTGCTGCCTCCTCTTTTACACTGCTAGGAGGATTTTCCATACATTCTTACCTCTTGATGCCAGCCATTTTCATTGATTGTGCTGGTCCTGGTCATTGGCATAAAGCTGTATTCATTTGACTCAGAATTCTGTCTCAGGTAATAGTCCTAAATTAAAATACTAAGCACTGCTTCCTCCTGCACTACAGGGGGTGTTTTAATACAGTGTTTGAGGAACCAATTTATATTTATTTTATTTATAAACCATTTTTGAGGAAATTGGTTTATAAAAAAGTGACAGTCAGTCTTTGTATTATCATTAAACATCAGTCAGAAAGGGAACCCAGGGCTTTTCTTGAACGACAGAACTATCCTTGGTGAAAAAATATATAAAAATTCTAAAATTAAATAGGAATCTCTGTATGCTTCAGCAAAGAGTTACTATTTTTCTGTAATGCCTTCAACAATTTTGTAAAAGATGAGTTCTTTTCACAGAAACATGTGTTTGATACACCATAATTATATTAGTTTGAAATTGCATAAATAATTGTTCATGATAAATCTGGTTAATTTTAACAGGTGAACTTAGGAAAAGTCAAGTTGTAAAAGTTATATCTTAATAATCCATGTTCTAGTCTTGAGAGTACACCTATTCCTTTTCTTCAGTTCCTGGCTGGTGTGGTGGAAACAGATTTGTGACTGTTCTCAGGACAATTCAGAAACAGCAGATCATAGCTGAGCCACCAGATATTCAGAGATTAACTCTGTCCTGCCACGGCTGCAATTTTACGAAAACTATTTCAAGGACTGAACACAGTATAGTCACAGTAACACACAGCTCTGTACAGCCTGCAAAATCCCGCTAAATATCTATCCAATCTCTTGTGTGGGTTTTGCAGCCTGTATTGTATTCCTGCCTGCCACAGCTAAATCTGCTGCCATTACCCAGTTTAAATAAAGGTGCACATCCTTTAAAAGGGGAAGTTTACATGGCAGGACCTGCAGTGCACTCATCACTAGAATGCAATTTCTTGTATTTAAGTTAGTGGAACTCTTCTTGCAAACCAAGTTATTCATACACTTATGTGTTCACCTGGTGCTGATATTGTGCATGGGGCTCTTTTTAATACATGGACAGAGTCAGCATTTTGCAGAGCTCGCATGTGAATATCTGTAATTTTGATTAATATGAAAAATGTGCTTACCGTGCATAAAACTGAGATGTTAAGGCTTCCAGGAATCATGCTGAAGTAAGAACTATTGCCTGTTATTGTCCTCTTAGGAAAAAAATTACAAATTAATGGAAAAATTACTCTATTCATTAAATGCTCCCATTGCACAGAAAAATAAATTCAAGTAATAGCAAAAGATTAAGTTGTAAAGATGTCTGCATTACACTATGTGTTATACTGTAATTTGTGGTTCTGTTTTGTTTTCTGTCTAAGTTGTTTTTCTTTTCACCCTCCAACAGGGTGTTAGCTTTTGTTTTGTGCCTATGCATTCCTGTGCGATTGCTCAAAGTCAAACAAGCCTGGGGAATCGTGTTCATACTGAGCTACAAGAGACTTCATTTTTTGTACCTTTCTTCTAACACCATGGAGGCTGTATTCACCAGAATAATTTAGCAAGCACATTTTTATCGTAGTGCTTCACAGTAACAGCAAACTTCTGACAGCTGCAGCTGTTTTCAGACCCTGTAACGAAATGGAAGATGAGTCAGACTGACACTGTGCCAAGGGATACTGCCAGTGCAATACAACCTCTGTGATACCTCCAGTGAGGAAGGCAATGTCAGTGAAGAGGAGGTGTCTGGAAAGGTTGAGCCAAAATATGCCACACTGACAGATCTCGAGAAAGCAGCTCCATCCCCCAGAAGGGAAGTCAGTAGATTTAAAGCTGTTCAGCTGGGTTTGACACAATCAGCTTCCCCAGCTGAATGAGCAGCCTGTGTCTGCAGCACTCACTGGAGAATGTGCTTGAGGACGTGCAGGTCTGCTCATAGCAGAATCAGCAGGTTTGAAGGGCCCCACTGACTCAGAGGTGCATCCTCCAATGCCTTCTTCCAGCAGCTTCGCTGCACAAAATGTTGTGAAATGGAAATCTGTGTGGACTGGAAAAGTGAGACATATAAGCAGCATTAAAGTGATGGGCTGCACATGCAAGGTAGCAGATTCTAAGATGGAGATTTTTTTTTACTTTAGCAAAAAAGAGAAGGGAAAATTTAAAAAGCAGCTGTGATAGGTTCCATCAATACCAGAACAGCATATAGGGAATTCAACCCATCAAAATCTAAAGACACAATCCAGTAATCTTTGCTATAGATAAAATATCAGAAAACTATGAGTTTTTGGAAGAGTATTGCTCAGCTCTTGGAATTATAAGCTTTTATCACATGGTACGAACAACCTGTTAAGAAGCTCAATAAATGTAATCTGAGATACATATACAAATGTCCAAAGGGCATCCCAGATAGGGATTACTACAAATTTAGGTATTAGGTTGTTATTAAGAAGGAGAGACAGCACATTTTGATCCTCCCCTAGTTATCTCAGTAAGCACACTTTGCTCTTTGATACGCCCTCAGTTGCTGAGTAAGTAAAACAGTACTTGGTGTGAGCTTGCTGGTAACACCATTTACTAAATAGTGACAAAATTAAGGACTAGTATTATTTACAGTAGACCTTTCCCCAGTAAGTTCGTCAGTTTTTCCATGCAAAATGCTAAGGGCAGAAAGGTTAATTTAGTGTTTAGGGCAGGATTAGAAACCAGCTTTATAAGTATACAAGAACCCTGCGTCGTGTCAGAGTCCATTTAGTCTGCAGTGTTTGCTAGCATGACATCCCACAGACAGAGGGTTAAAATCTGGTTTAAGTCAATTTCTGGCTATCTGTGGGCATCTGGATGTTCTTTAACATCTGGGAACACAATGACTGATACACACTTATTTTTTAGCTTGTGTAACTATGGATGAAATTATTTAGACTTCTGAGAAATGGGCACTTTCAGAGACAGCTGAATTTTTTTTTGACAAAACTTTTTCTCCCTTTGTAAGCATCAAGAGCTGGCCACCCTTGCCTTTCTTTCTGTAAGTGCTAGGAAATTACACCCTTACATGGAGGGTAGAAGAGTTTCTTTGGGGTATGATGGATTTTTGCATTTTCTTCAAATTCCTGGAGGGCTTCTTCCCACAATCCCGCCAGCACCTGCACCAGGGAGCACTGCTAGGTTCAGTGGGATCAGTAGCTGTGAAGAAGCACACCTGTGTGAAAATGTGTGTTTTTATACCAAAACTGTGATGAGTATGCCTGACTGAGCATGGTGGTTGTATCATGCTGCCTTACAGTAGAGCTATTTCATTTATTCAGTCATTCATATCATCTTCAGACTAAATATCCCTTTATGCTTTAACCTCATTTTGTAACCCAAGAGAGGCTTAAGTTATCAATAAAATCCCTCCAATCCTTGGTACTTTACACTGGTTTGAATTTTTCACTGATTTCTCCTTCCTCATTGTGACAAATTGCATTTCATGTTCTCACTCTCCCAAATCTTGAAGGTGCCATAATCCACATTTAACTCTCTTTGCTTGCATCTCTGTCATCCTACATAACACAACATCCAAATATTTTCTTTCACAACTCCCTTTTTTTCCTGAGACCTCTTGTAGAAACAGAATTACATCTTAGTTTTATTTCATGAGTCTTTCATCTACTTATTTAAAATCTTCCTTAATATTGTTGTCCTGAAAAGACTATCTCTCTCTGAGTTAAGACTATGTGTGCCAGTACACACAGACATCTTAAAGACATCTGACTATCAGGATGAAGACTGTCATCCTGAAATTTATACAACTCTCAGGTCAGGATAAAATTGACCTGTGCGGTATGCTGCAGACCTGTGTGGCAACAGGGAGAAGAACACAGGATGTTAATTTTCTAATCCATTTATAAACTGCTCAGTTCCTGAGGATGCCATATCTACTCCAGTTGTTGGTCCGCATCATCTTTAAGTGATGAGGAAGCCAGAGGCAGACTTCTCCCAGTTAACTGATTTTCATTATCAAGTGGAAATGGAGATTTTCACCCATTTTCCTTGGTTATGTAGGTATGAACACTACAGCAGGGACTGGGTTGTTCAGGGTGACAATGAGAGAGGATGGGATTAGAAATTCTGGTCTTCATATTCACTGTTAAGAAGTATAAGCTCTCTTGGCATACCTGCTCATTTTCAGTACATTTTAGTGTTGAGTACTGCCCAGTGGAACTGGCCAAAATGTCCATGGGAATGGTTCATGAGGAAGAATCACAAGAAAGAACATTGCAACAGTCTGAGACTCTGGCTGGTTCCTTTTGGGCAGGGAAAGGGCTGGACTACCACTGCCTTGCCTGAGAAGTTTGTACAAAAAAAGCATTTTCAGCTGTATAAACGATCAATTTACTACTGGGATATTTCAAGTCATTGAGTTTTGGGGGTTTTTTAATTTAGCACTTGAAAGAAAAAAAGTTTGTCATGCTTGTTAAGGTGCCAGTAGATAGCACACAGTATTCCTGCAGTTCATGTTCAGGGAAAAATTCCTGTGGAAGAAATCCCAGAATGGTAATTGAACTGGTAATAAGAAAGCGGTGATGGCATAGTGCACAAATGCTGTCCAACCCTGTTTGGGCTTCTCATGTGTTTGTATTGTTATGGTTCCAGACTGCTAATACCCTAAGCCTCAGGCTCTAACTTGAGCAGGAAGGATTTATTTTTGGAAGAAGAATTTTTCCCATGGAGGAGTGCCTGCAATACCAACTTTTTTTTTCATAAAACATACAAATTAAATAAAAAAATTTGCCCCAAAGAATCATTGTACCATTGAGAAAGGAATAGACAGACCCCTGACTGTAAAGTCTGTGAAAGGTGCATTGAGAAGGGCTCTCTGAATGTCTGGATATCTCTAGAGCACTGACAAACAGGCTGGTCACTGTAAGGGATTTCACCACCAAATTCCAAAATATGAGCTACCTTATCCTAAAATTCTCTTCTGCATTGCCCTGTAAACTCCATCTGATAAGTGGTGGTGCCTCAAGATAGGTGCCTAGTGCCACCAGGGGTGCCTGCAGTTACCAAGTCATCTGAAAAAGATGTATTTGACGCTGATGACCCACATGCTCCACAGGGCCAATGGGAGCTGTGATGGATCCCAGAGTGCACTCTCAATGACTGTGTGAGATCATCTTTAAGGAACTGAACTGAGACCTGTGACCAGAACTCCACTGCTTCCATGGCTGGGAAAGATGAGTTCAGATGCAGAATCTGGCACTGCACTCAGTAAAACTTGAGCACAAGGGATCTCAGCCCAAAAGCAAGTGCTTTTTCTGAATGTCATATGTGCAGCTCAGGGCAAAAGTGAAATATATACCCCTGGGATTACTCTTCCAGGTTTTAACAATCCAGGAAGCAGCATATACTTCAGACTAGGAGTCAAGGACAAAGACCAAGGATCAGATTTCTGGGTTCCTGTCTTTGATCCAATACTTCACATGGATCTTCACATACCATTGCTTGTCTCTGCTTATTCCTTTATATATAAAATGTTATTTCTAGATTATCTTAACAAGGCTGTGTAGCCTATTTTCACCAGGCTGTTTGTAAAGCTTAGTTAATGCAGTAAGTCCTTGTTAACTGATTCTAGCAAGTCTTTTTTAATTTTCAGTCTTACCAATGCATGTAACTTTTTGTGCTATATCCTATCTTTAAAATTAATGCTGGATGCTGTCCAAAAAATTTGAGTCAGAATCTTCTACACATGGGGTTTTCCCCAAGGAAATCTCCCCATCACTTATTTAAAAGACATCACTAATATGCAGCCCGATGCTGACTCAGAGTGAATGGAGGTTACAAAGACTTTGGAAACTCCAGCATAGAGAGGCGCTGTGTGAAAGCTGAAAGGTGTTCATAAATGCAGCTAGGGTGTTGCCACCACATTCTTGTCATTCAGCCATTTAGATTAAGTGTGTCACATAAAAGATGACATTTGTTAGTGCAGAAGCAGGGCATGTCATTCCTTTCATCACATAATGTGCATAAGAAGAAGGTAAATCATCAGCATCTGTCAAGCTCAAGGGGAGCTACAAAGTTCTGAGGGCTGGCCAGGCTCACAGAGCAAATGACAAAAACTGAATAAACCTTGGCTTTTAGTGAGAAGGTGAAGGTCTCCACTAAGGCAGAAATTCAGGGCTGATTGTTTGCTTTGTGTTCTGCCTTTTCAGTCATGTCCCCTGCAGGCCATGCTCACTCTCCTCAGTGAATCAATAGGACCCCCCAGTGGTTTACTGAAGTTTGGAAGGAATTTGACTTTTTTCATCCAATACAAAGGAAAAGAGATTTGTATAAATAAAGAAAATCTCTCCATTAAACAGATGTTTTTGGAATTAAGAGCAGTATAGAATAATTCACATGTATCTCTATTATCTTCCAGAATAGGAAGTGGATGTTTATAAAATGTGGACCTTGGATACAACAAGGATATAATTTCCTGTTAAACTTAACACTATGTGTGTGTAGGTTGCAGCTAGGAGAAATCGTCCCACTCTCCTGCCATGAGCTCCCTTTTCCTCACATCTAGTGATCCCAGGGCTGATAGAGGGCATTGCTTCAGCAGGCTCAGCCTGCATAAATAAAGTACCTCCTGCTCCAAAAGAGCAGGATCCACTCAGACCAGTAAACAGAACTGACTCCTCCTGCATAGCTCCAGCACAAGGAAAGGAACATGGCCTCCTGCCTGAAGAAGGAGGAAGAGAGAAGGGAAAGGAGAATGGGCCCATCCTGACTGCAGCAGTCCACAGCAGCACTGGATGAGGTGTATCAGGAAACTATACTGCGAATATGACAAACAAATTAGCGTAGTGTGTTATGGTGTTATAACTATATGGCACTTATGCTAAGAACAAGTGTTTTAATAGATAAAAGATAGTACCAGCCCCAGCATTTGGCACCTTTTATTCTATCTGTTCATATGCAGCAGTATCTTTCAGGAATTGTAGATAGTAATAATATAGCATAGTAGCAACTAAGATTAAGGTTCCACTGTGCAAACTGGTACCAATGCACACTCCACAGGTTCTCAAAGGAAGCAAAGAAGTTATGATGAGAGCTGTGGGCTGAAAGAATGGGATATCATCCCCAATCTACCAAGAGAGAACTAAGGGATGTCCCAGTTAAGGAAGCTGCTTAGGATGATGTGCATGAACTACTTTAGAAACTGGGAATTTAATGTATTTCTATTAAGTACATTCATGGGATCATTATAACAAGTGTTACCTGAGATGGTGGTAAAAAGAACAGTCACAATAAGAACAGCCATTTTCACAGTATTTCCAGGTTATCAAATAGTTAATTTCAAAGTTTTCAGCCCCTTCATGTTGGGATTTGGGTGTTTGTCTTTGAACGTTAATGAACTTTGACACTTGGGTTTCTATCATTCATTCTGAGTAGTTTAAATACATATCTACCTCAATGAAGTAGTAAAACTTATAAGTCTAAAATATTTAAATTTCTAAAGGAGGATAAATATAATAAAGAAAAAAATAAAATAAATAGAACAAAACAAATAAATTAGAGATTTTTTTTCTATCCATATATTTCTAATACTTTCATCCAGAAGCTTTGTGCAAGCATTTCCTGTAATGGAGTGTGTGCATCTTTGGGTACAACAGGTACCTGCAGAATATTGGAACTGGAACATGTTAAATGTAACCAGTAGGAAAACAGACCTGGAAAAAAGAATTAGGGAAAATCTATGCTGTTTCTGGGATAGTTATGGATTTCAGGACTTTTCAGGGCTAAATTTCTACAACCGTGTTTTTGAAGTTTTCAGACTGTTCATAAGACACATCAAATGAACTGAAAATAACTTAATCCACCAGCTTCAATGGTGAAATGCTATATGCATATTTGAAAACAAAAAAAAAATTGCAATTCTGAGAGAGGAGCCAAGATCAGAGCCCTTGGTTTTCAACGGTGAAGGGATGTTTACCTCATCCCAAGTCTCATTGGCCAGTGCTGGACACACCATCCCAGCACGACACACCATAATCTGCCAGATCATGTGCTCTTTATGAGCTGCTGAGGTAACTTCACATGCTTAATGAAGAGGTTAAACCAGGGCCAAAGAAACCTCTGCTTGATACCCGCATCAGGCATTCCCAATCAGGCAGATTCCAGGAAATTGGAGCATGTAAACCCAGCATGGGTCTTGCTTACCTAGGCATAGCTCAGGTGAGGAGCTGCTCCCAGTTTCACCTGTGAAAGTAAGAACAAAAACCTGGGCTGAAAAGTTTCTCTCCTCCCTTGGCTTCATGGTCATCTTTCAAATTTCCTCCTAAAAACAAAGTGAAATAAGGTCTGCCTCTCTTGAAGAGCAGTGGCAAAGTTCCTACTGCTTTTCATTTCTTTTCAACCCTCAACTTTTTCTGACTGATCCAGCCAAGCAGTTGATAGAAAGAAGCTGTTCTCCTTCCTTCTCCTGCTGTCTTGCCTGCTGCCCTGACCTAGGCACCAGCTCTTGACTTTGGTGTCGAGTGCCTCAGAGTGCTGGAATTTACTGTCAGAAAGAAAACACTCTCACTGCTATAGGACACCATGGGGCATGTGTTGCTTACACAGTAATGTCACCCTCTGGGTCATTGTAAGGCAGAAGGTAAAGCTGACAAGTGGTGTTTATCTGTCAACGACATCTTGTACATGCCTTGAAGTGTCTCCAGGCCGACTGCCTTGGAAAAAAAAATACAGTGTAGGCTTTAAAGTTTAATCTTCCCTCGTCTTGCTAGATAGAGTAAGGCCCCATTTGTGGATGCTACATCAATATAGAAAGTATTTCTTAACAAAGGTCATGTCTCATTTACATGGAAGAAAAGGAGAGCACAGGACAGGGTAAGAGAGGTTTCTTCCTGGCAAGTCTACAGTGCAAGGCTGTGATTAAATTGAGCTAGCCAGGTAAGTCCAGGTGTCTTTCATCAACACTAGGAAGTTCAGCTAAGATACCAGACAAAAAGGAACACCTTCACAAATTAGATGGGGACTTAAAAGGTAGTATTCTAAGATATTCTAAGACACGACATTCTTCCCTTGCAAAAATAGAAGTTCTGCATTTTTTGGTTGCTCATTTTTTGGTTGAGCACTTCTACCTTTCCACTTGCCAGCATGGTACAAATTGAAATAACAGATTTGTTATTTTTATTGGCATAAAAGAAAAAAATACCAGCGGATATCAAATATCACTGATAACAATAAATAAATTCACCAAAATCTATAATGTCCTTCCTATGATTTCAAAGAGCCAGTGCGGCAAAGGCAGAATTGGAGCAGAAAATATCATCACTATGATGCAAAGAAACTTTCAATTCTGACCATTCTTTTGCATTGTGGGAGGGGATTTGGGACTGGGATGAGGCTTGGACACTGTCAAACCTCATTCCAGTGTCCCCCTGGATAAATGTGTTTATGTGTTCCTCATGATGGGACTGGAAGCTCATCTGCTACTGCTTTTTGTCCTTCATCCTTCATTCTTGGGCTCTTGGTAACTGTTTCCCAAAAGCTCCAAAGCTCCAGATATTAAGGCTGATGATGTTGTGGTTTGACACAGAAGTGGTTTTTGCACAGTAGTCCTTCTAGTTCTGATCAGAACCAATCAATTGTCTGGCTTGATTATTGGCAAGTTTTAAGACACTTAGGAGTTTGACACACCTCTGTGAATCACATTTTAAGATAGACAGAGCCCGGGAAAGCTCTCTGGACTTCCGGCCGTCAAAGAGGCAACTTGGGCCTCCGGGCCCTGCGTCCCACAGGGCTGGGCTGGGCCCTGCTCGGCCTGGCCCGACCCGGGAGGCCGCCGCCCCCTCCTTGGCCCTGTTCCATCTGGGCCCCCCAGCCCTGCCCCATGCAGGTAGAGCTGGGCTGGCAGCGGCCCCCGAGCACCGCCACGGCAGAGCTCAGCTCCGGCTGCCCGGCAGAGATCATGGGGCCGAGAGATAAGAGAAGTTTCAGCTGGGCTGGGTGAGATTAACCCTCTTAGTGCTGTTAAGGTTTCTTCAGAACAGATGGACCTGAAAATGCTGATCCTCTCCCAGAGAGAAAGGTGAAGGAACATGAAGAGGCACCCTAAGGTGTAAGTCAGTAAAGATGGAAGGGCTGAAACCCTGAGAGAAAAGAAAGAGGAGATGCTTCAAACCTGGAAGCTGAAATTCTGTTGCAGGAACCCTTTGGGGATGAACTGGACTATTGGAGTCCCTGCTGTAATTTCATAGAGCATCGGAGGGGGGTAGAGCAATTGGGAGCTAAGGTGCCTCTGTGTTCTCTTTTTATTCCTTTGGCTCCAGAGTGCTTGGACTCAGTTTTACCTTCACCTGGAGGGGTGTGCAGTACACCCGAAGTTGATTCTGCCTAGTGGGTGGGGAGGGGTCCCACCTTCTAATATGGACTGACACTTAGACTCTTTGGCTGCCTAGTGGGTGGGGGGCATGGTCCCACCGTCTGATATGAACTGACATTTGGAATCTTTGGCTGCCTAGTGGGTGGGGGGCATGGTCCCACCCTTTGATGTGGACTGATCCACTGATTGAACTGACCGTAGAAAGGAACCAGGAGGGGTCAGTGCGAAGATGACCCCAGTTCCTAGAGATGAAGATTGCTCCTAGAGATGAGTAAAGAAGACCTTGCTCCTGAACGGCTCAGCCTTAAATTGACACCCCATGTTAGCTCAAATTGAAATCCTCAAAGAGCAGCTGTGGGAAAAGCGGTGATTCGAGGTTAGGGACTTTTTCACTGCAAGCAGAAACCTCCCGGGTGGCTGTTTTGCTGTGAAACTGAACCCATAAGAGAGTTGTCTCTAGTGGGAATGTCTCCATAAGGTCAGCAAGAAAGACTCAGAGACTCCTATCTTTTTATGTGAACTGAAAAGATTACAAAGATGGTAAACTGACTGAAATCTCAAGGGTTTTTTCTACATTATCAGTGTGGAAAAAGTGAGGGGAGGAAAAGTGTTCTAAGGGTTTAGTCTGAGTCTGACTTTTGTTTCCTTCTTTTAGGTCTGCTAATAAACTTCTTAGAGTCTTTTAAGTCTGTGCCTGCTTTGTTTTTCTCCTAATTCTTACGTCACAGAGGTAAAATAAATAAGTAAGAGATGATCTGAACAAAACCACTACAGATGAAGAATCACATTCTGTTACATGACACTTGAAAACTCTGGATTCTTTATTAGGAACACATCCAAGATGCTGTTTATTTTTGGATATAAAGATATATTAGAGGACTGGGAATCCTTTCCCGTTCTCATCTACACTGATCATTTTTGCCTGGCATTCCTATTTTAGTTGAATGGCTTTTCTCATTAGCAATAAAACTATTAAATTGAAAAATTTTGAGTGGAGAATCTCAAGTCGGAAGGGATCCATAAGGCTCACAAAGTCCAACTCGCTGCTCCTCACAGAACTACCTAGAACTAAATCATATGACTACCATTTGGTTAAATACTTTGGTCAAAGATTTGTCTCTGAGGCCTTCTGGGAGTGTTCTGATCCTTCAGCTCAGATACAAGGTGAAGGTTTTTCTCTGGCAACAAGCAGACAGGCACCTAATGGACTAGAGACAGAAGTGAGAGAGTTCAGTCCTTGAAATAGCAGCAAATATGAAGTTATTGATGCAGATCTAGCAGCTGCAACTGCAAATACAGCTCTGGATGGCTGACCGAGGGAATTTATTAAAAACAGACAGGAGAGAATGATTTAATTATCTGACACCCTGATTAGCAGCCATTTGGAAAATGCTCAAGGAGCTGAAGAGAGTTAAAATAGGATAGTCATGCTTTGGAAAGAGACCACAGAAGATTAATTGAGGCAGGCATGGAAGGGAAAAGCTCAGGGAGTTTTGCATGTTCGGCCCCTGAGGTAGTGGAGAAAGAGGGCTTATGGTGGTACACAAAAGCCACGCTGTGCTGAAGGTAAATTTTGTTCAGAAGACATTCACTTTATGGGATGGGTAAAATACAAGGGCACAAGGCAATGCGTGGAGGGACAATAGCAAGTTATGAGAAGGGATGTTTCCATTGAGGCACATGAGGCAGCCTGTGCCAACAGGGGTGCCTTAGCAATAGTGTGAGTTAATGAAAGGATGGCTGGGCATGCCTGAGTCTTTAGTTCTGTCTGCTGAGGTACAGAAGGTAGGCTAGAAACAAGGTGGAGCTCAGTCCTTTCCACCTCAGAACTTCTGTGAAGGCTTGGCTTAGTCATTTGGTAAATAAGGTTGGGGCTGAGTCCAGAAGTGGTTCATGGCCCTTTCACTTGCTCAGAAACCACATGTTCAGTGCAGAGGAGTTAACTGTTTCCTCTTGTTGTTCAGCTCCTTCACAAGATGAGTTGTGATCAAATCAGGGGAGTGGTTGCCATAGGAAAGCAGAAGAGGATGGCATGAAAAAATGGTTAAAAATTTAAACTTCATAAAATGAATAGACAAATGCATTTATTAACAGAGAATGTACAGGTTGTGTGGATGGATAATTGTAAGTATGTTTAGACATCTCTGTGATCAAAGAAGCATAAGCTTAGAAGTGACCATCAGGCATTTCTTTCTTTTCAGAATTTTTCTTTCTTTCTTTTTTTTTTTTTTTTTTTTTTTTGTAATCTTAAAGCAACCTGGACAAGTGTTGGCCAAAATCAACTCATCTTTTCTATGCAGTGATAAGGCAAGCTTGATGACTATCATGCAGTCTGCCAGTGCAGAAAAGACATATAAGAATGGAAGTCCCAGTAGCACCAAAGTACTAATTGTTACAGCACAAGCAAGAAGGGGCCACCATTGTGGCAATATTTGTGCAGGGAGAAAAATGAACTGAAATGATTAAGTTGTCTTAGAGTATGAAATAGCTGTAGGTGCTTGAGGCATGGACTCATATGGGAATTAGACTGAAACAAATAAAATATGGATTATTTTCTTAGGAAATAAACTATTTTCCCTGTCAATGCTAGTGCTAAGGTACACTGAGATATCACAGTCTAAATCTACCCCAGCAGCACCTTCTCTAATACCATTAAAAATTACATTACAGGACAATTGCAACACAGGAATGTTTTATCAGAGTAAATGAGAACATGGCATAAAATGTAATGAATTATTCAAGTATAATGTAGGAAAGAATTAAAGGACGAGCGAATTTTCAGATGGCTGCTGCTCCTCAGATGTAAGGGTAGGAAAGAATTAAAGGACGAGCGAATTTTCAGATGGCTGCTGCTCCTCACATTCAATTTACTTCATGCAGCTGAAGAGCCTTTTGCTTGCACTCACAGCTGGCCCTTACAAAACAGAGACCTGTAGAAGCACAGATCTTTCCATTGGCTACAAAGGCAAATATAGTACTCTACTATTTTTTCTACTCATAACCAATTTTTGTCCCTATAACCTCTATCAGAGGTTATAGAACCAATTTAATTTTTCTCTCTTATGTCTATACCTGTAAATAAAGCAGGACTAGGGCATGAGTTCAAATGTTGACTTGTGACTATAACCCTGAGGGACTGTTAGGATGCTTCCTGGTACCGTTTTGGGCCAGCCAACATCCTCCCACCTACACCTAACCACAACTCAGGCACATCCAGTAACCATTCCCTGTATAGATTTTGACTGCAGTCTCATAATTTAATGACGAAGTTTTGCTGTGCACATGAGAACACACTTTCACTTGGCCCAGCAAACAGTCTCAGATGATTTATTTAGTAGCATAAAGGTAGACTATGAATAAGATTTTCTTCCTGAATATGCTTCTTCCTCTTGCTGTAAAAGAATCCCTTTAAGGCTGTGAGGATAAGCAGCTGCCACCAATGCTTTCTCACTGTGAGACTGCGGTGGAGGTCCTCTCTAACCTATCAGTACTAGAGTGTGACCATAGTTTGATCTTGTTTGTATTAACAGGAATCTCCAGAAGCACGAGTCTCAGCACCACTTGGCACATGATGGGTGGAATGCAAAGCAAAATATCTTTGCATCTTACAAAGGGCCACTGAGGAAACACCATGCTGGAGAGCATCAGCAGCTGCTCCTCAACCCTGTCTGGTTCCAGCCATCACAGAGTTCTATGCCTGGATTTGGGCAGAAGAAAGGGGAACAGTAAAAAGGGATCTCTGCCATGTCATTAGGTCTGTTCATGCACTCCTTCCCTACTGCCACGCCATTCACACAGAGGGACAAAATCCCCAGTTACCCTTCCAGGGCAGCACTCTCAGCTCTCCAAGGACAGGGATTATTTCAGTGATAGAAGCAGCTTTACCTAGATAATGATGTGAAACAAAGGAGGAAGATAGCTTTAATATTCCTTGTTTAAGTTCTTGTAGGCAGAAGTCTTGCTTATCTCTGTATTTTGCAGGCACATGAATCGGCCAAATAATAAACACTACAATGAACAGAGCAGAAGAATTCAGATGATGGTCTTAAAAAGAAGGAACAAAATGCCCATCCTTTATAAGATGTCTGAATAGACAAGAAAAAAGAGATTGCAGAGGAAACCCTCATGCATTGGCTATAGAATATCCCAGCACATGACCACCGTTACATTTCCAATTCCAATTCAAAGATGTAAGATAGGTTTTCCATAACATTTGGGTTTATTCCTACACTGAGAAATCTTTCTAGTAGTCTGATTCTTACTGATACCTGATAATGGTATGAACATGGGCTTCAATAGCGTGCTATCTTTGAGCACCATTTCATCTGTTGTGCTAATTACTACACTTTTGTCTCAAAATCCTAAAAGAGCATAAGAAAGTAAATCCTAGCACCCTCTGATTAACTTGACCTGTCTTTCTCTTGCCTACATGTTTGTAGTTTAAGTGGGAGTCGAAGAGGAGGGCAACCCAGTGGCTTAGTTTAGTGGCTCTGTGTGTGTGCTGCAGATAGGATTTCCATTCCTTCTGCCTGGTTTCCTGGCTTGGCAAAGGCAAGCAGTGTTGGATCTCCTGGATGAGTGGAGAAGAGAATAACTCAAGTCTCAGCATCAATCTCTCCAGTTAATGAATTACCCATGCTGAAAGGACCATTATAATCTATACCAATGCCAAAATGAGAGTGGCTACATGGAAAGGACACAAGAAAGTGTAGCAAATGTAAATAGAAGGGAAGTATAGAGGATCTTCGCTGCTGAAAACAGAAACACAATAATAATTTTCATTAATACTGAGAAACACTCTGCTTCTCACTCTGTCTTTGCTTACCACGCTCTCTTAAAGGAAGAAAATTAGATTTTACTGCAGGCATGCTGTCTGTACCTACTTGTCACTTTTAGGTTGTGGGAAGAGGCATAAATGTATACAGGCATTTCCTATACGTTTTGCAGGCAGAAGAGGCTCTTTAATAGCCATCAATTTCTCAGCCTCTGTCTGCGTGTGCATACGTGTCTGCATATTGCAGAGAGGGACACAGAGAGCAAGCTGTGTGGCTGAATTTAGAAAGTTATAGATGTTCTCATCAGCCCCATGCAATGCAGCAGAGATTCCTTCCAAAAGCCAAGGGAGCAGAGGCTGCAGACAACAGATGTGAAGGGTTTCCCATAACTGTCAATTTTCAAAGTGTTTGCATTGAAAAGAGAGGAGGTGCTATTTTGATTGATATTTCAGCCGCAGTATATAAAGCAGAGGAATTCTTCTTACCCTCTGCTTGTCACACTGATCTCACACACTCTCCGCTGGACTTGGGGCTACTACTGGCTGCACCTGAAAGGCTGAAACTCTCTGGGAATAAAGAATCCTTGTAACAATGCCGGAACCCACCAAGAAGGATGGTAAGCATGACAGAACATTACCTGAGCATTTCTTAAATACAGGAATGATGAGTACGCACACACACCTAACATCTTTTAGACCACTTTGCAGATATCAACCAGAAATAATATAAGAACAATAGCCATGTAACATCACTAAATCATTAGAGATCACCGATCTTTTTTGACTAAGAAACTAATTTCAGGCAGGGCTATAGCACCAACTGTTTTAGACAATAAACTATGACTTTGAATGGATATTGAGATTGGACAAATGCTGTATTCATTTTATAAAGACTACAGGATTTCTGTAGTGCAATTTGTGCTTTCTTTCTTGTAGCTATCTGAACTCTGGAAAAGAGGGAATAATCATTTCTTATGATTTAAAGAGTTAGGACTTTGATCTGTTTTTTGTGCAGTTTTCTAATAGTTGTTGAATGGGAAGAATGTGTTTATGAAACAGTTTTAAGGTTCTGATGAAATGTATTCTGTAGATCTAATACATAAGTGAAGAATATAGTAAGTTATTCTTTAGAGATAGAACTGGAATGATTAATTTTGGCACATTACAGAAATTATTATTTTATGTTTCAGAAGGATGGTTAAAGTCAGTAACACTGGCCCCTTCTGTGGTGCTCTTAAGTTCATAGCAAAGAAACTGAGTATGTAGTCTGCTACCAAGACACAGAATTGTCCACTGGAGGCTGAGGAAAAAGGTGAAAAATATTCAGGATCTATTATTTAATAATTTTTTAAAAGCTCATATTTCTTTTTCTACCATTTTGAAAATTTAAGCTAAATAAGCTTCTTTTATTTACATTTTTTTCTATAGCACTTCCTGTATTTTTCTTTCGAATCTATAAGTTTTGGTAAGAATTTTTGGTGGTTATTTTCTTACATTGATTATATAAAGAGCTTTTGCAAAGCCATAATATGCAGCCTCTATATGCTTTTCAAATATTGGTGAAGGAAAGCTATACACACACCCTCCCTAATTCATTCTCAAATGCAAAACTGAATTTAATCTTTAAGGGATGGAAAGTATAGAAGTCATTAATCAGCATTTATTTCCCATCAATCCTGAAAGATCTTCTAGGCCAATGTGTGTAGCTTGAAAAGGTACATTTGATTTAACACTGACTTATCAATAGCATTGGTTTTTACAAGTTTACAAACATTTTACAAGGTTTTTTTTTTAATATTTTCTGGTTTAGTGGAAGGCAAGAGCAGAGCAACTGTCAGAAACATTACTCATTTTCGACACCTTCTTCAGCAGGGACACATGAAAACTAAACTTTTTGCACTACTGAGTCTTAAGCAAGTAGTGTTGACAGACCAGTGTGATCACTTTACTTACTGGCCCTCCTCAGTGCTCGAGGACAATGATAGATGAAGTATCCTTCTGAAAATAGCTACACCAAGTGCACGTATTAATACAAGAGCCTAATCCTCCATATCAAACCTGGAGCCAAGCCCCTTCTAGAGTGTCTTATTTGTAATTCAAATTATTTACACATGTATTAAGTGTCCTTTTTATTTGATCTGTTATTTGACTGGGTATTATACACTTTAATCAGAATGCATTCTGTGGCTGTCAACTCAAAAAAAAGCCAATCCTAAAATATTTGCACACTTTCAAAAGTTATGTGCTTTGAAGAAAATTGGTATGGAGGCTCATGTTTCTTATTCTGTTTAAAATTAGATGGTTTCAAAGATGTTCTTACAATGCAGTGATTACCAATGAAGCTCCATGGTTGTGTTACAATATAAGTTTAGCAGCTCTGAACAGCATTATATTGTCAGTGGAACAAATGTGATTTTTGATGAGTCAATATTCAGGACCTAAAAAATACTGAAGCATTCATTCCAGCATTAAGAGGACTAGAATTCACAAGTAGTAGTGAGCTCAGGAAAAATTATACAGTTGGGTTGTACATTGGTTTCTCCTTATTGCACTCAGTTTATTTGCAGCCACAAGATCAGGAGAGTAGCAGGTTTATACTATTGTACTTCAGGGATTAGCTGCTTCCTGAAGATGTTTTTGTTGATCAAGATGTTGCCTGAGCATTTGACAGCACTTGTATTGTAAGTGTGAGTACCTACTGTATTAGTGGCAGGAGAATTCGGTACCAGTAATAGTGCAGTACTACTATTCATGCAAGCTCTACTCATACCAGCTCTACCAAAAGGAATTCAGAACCTCAGATGTTCATCCAATGCCTGTTCTCATGGTAATTTCCAAGGCATTAGGGGTTGAAGGAAATTAACAAGTGAAGGTGAACCTTGGACTGACTAATTCTGGAGATTACCACTGGAAGGACTCTCTGAGATGCCTTTGGCGAGTTTGTTGGAGGACAACAATAGAAAATAAAGGGGGGAAACAAGAGGCTTAGGGTTTCTACATCACATGGGCACCTATGCAGTGTTCTTCTGACATTTCCAGCAGAAGCAACCTACTTGAATTATCCCATACTCCTCATTTGCATAGGCCCTGCAAATTAAAAACAGCACACGCAAGCAAGTAGTGAGAAATCAGAAACTGGCCAACATTTGAACATTAAGAAAATCTCGGCTTTGTGTGTGTTTTGTCACTACAGTCTCTGAAGTATGTAGCTTAATTTTTCAGAGGCAGTGCTGTAGCAAACTCCCAGGGCTTTTTTCAGGCCAAATGCTCTTTGAGCTATTTTAAGATTATTAGATTAACAAAGTGAGAAAATTCCTGACTTGGTGAGAGTGTAGCCTCACAAAGCACTCTTAACAAATAGGATCACCAAATTAAACACACCACACAGCTTAGAGAAGGTTGCTGGAGATCTTCAGCCTGATGGAATTTGTCGCTGTAGATTTGGGTTTCCATGACTAATTATTTAAGGCCTTTATGGTACTCCTAAAAGACAAGTCCTGTATATAGGATCAGCTGTAGCTTCTTTGTAGATGGTCATGATATTGTAGGACAGTTTTTTCTTAGCTGTCTCAAAACATATGTGCAAGTTTATATAAATGGGTTAACTGATCCCAGTTACTGACTGAGTTGCCAAAGACCTTAACCAGTGCATTTAAATTTAACAGCCTTTAGCTTTCCTGGTGACTAATAAAATAAACCTCCCTCATATAATTACTTCCTGCAATTTATTGCAATCACTCAGTCAATCTTTCCTCTCCCCCCTTTCCTTGAACCAATACTCATAATAAGAGCTGCTCATTAATTAGGTGCCCTCTTAAGCTGTCACAGGCCATGGCATTTGGATACACTTTTGTAAAAGTGCCAAGTCTCTCAAGAGCAACCTTTTCAAACTATTTGTGGGCATCATCCCACAGGGACAGGTGCAAGTCTGTACCCAGTAGGCAGCTCTGTAAATTTGTCTTATTTATTCTCCCCAATCTAGGAAATAACTCATGGCCCTGAGTTAAGCGACCATTCCAAATTTTGAGCCAAAGCATTTATTGACTGTCTGCCAACTTCATTTTCTAAGTGTTTGCAAGCTCTGCTTGAATGATGCTGCCTGGAGCACCCACATTTTGGCAAGGAATCAAAATTAAAATCAGTGTGTCTACTTTAGACAGAGTTTCAGTAAAATTTTATTCAATCTACAAATAGCATAGATGTAAAAGTTGTGAAGAAAACTACTTGCATATACAATCTTCTAACAATCTAAGATTGTTAGAAGAACAATCTAAGATTGTTAGAAGAACAATCTGTAAAACATGAAGCAATTTGTGAAAGGAAGTAAATAGACATAAATACCAGTGCAGACTGCTTTGGAGGTATGGTACTCTCCATGAAGACACCCAGCCTGGAAACAGCTTTTATTTCTATTTGCTTTTAAACATAATTAGTTCTGTTTTATTGTGAGATTTTTTTTTCTATCCTTATATTTGCATTATATTTACAATATTCTAAATAATACGACTGTCTGGTGTATCAAGATAAACACTGTCAAACAAGACACTTAGTCGTATAAATCATATAAGTAGACATTCCAATGGGAAAATAATCTAGGCATGAAGGTTGATTAAGAGGTAGTTAAGGTCAGATTTCTTCTAATATCATATTTTCACGGCTAGACAATTTTTCATATACAAAAATGAAGTTGAATGGGAATTCTGCTTCACTATACAGATTTGGCTTGTGTCAAAATTAAAAGTGCTGATGGAAAGTTTTCCTGAAAATTCAAGATCCCAGTGTGTGAGCATTTTACAGCACTTTTAGTGCTTTCCATGCAGAAGACTGGACCTGTATAAATATTTTATATGGCACCATACTGGGTAATGCAGCTGCTCTCTCCTCGCTGCATGGTGATGCAAAAGAAAAGCATACAGACATCCATCTTCTGCCATCATCTTTGCCCCTCTACAGAAGTGACTGAGGAATGTATTCCCATTATTTTTAACTTCCTTCAGTCTCAGAGCCAAACCACACTCAAAGTCAGGTCCATATGTATCATTTGGAAGGTCTGTATTCAAAACATTAAGTAAATGAGTTTTGGTGGATGATGAAAGACTGAAACCCAAACCCCTTATCTTATTTTCTCTCTCAATTCTTTAGAAAGTTTCTCTTCATCACCTCAAGCTAATAAATTTTAAGCCCTCCTCAAATGGAAAACAAACTTACGCCTCACTGTTGTAATCAGATCTGTGAGGGTGGGCTGTGCTCCCGTCCTGCGCCCCATGGAGCAGCTCCTCCTGCACAGATTGTGTTGCACGCTGGGAACTGAGTTGTTCTTAGATTGCCTCTGCCCTCCCATTGCTAACTTCCCAGTGTTGCTCCCACACTTCCTTCTGAGATACCAGAGCATCTCAGATTTATTCTTTGACCTTCTGCCTCCATTGTTGCTAAGTTTCTGACAACTTTTTCAATCAAATTCATTTGACTGAAAATTCACCATGATTTATCTTTGTGCTTTTATGTTTTGTCTTATTATGGTGTAAATTGAAGGCACTACTTTTTTTTCTTATACAGTGCATTGACTTTATTTTAATACTGCTGTAGAAGGGTAATGCAAGATTGATCTGGCTTACTTGCTGTTCTTACTTGAGTTGGAAAGCTTGTCCACCCTGTGTGAAAAACACTGCATCTCTACACTAGAATAAAATGTTTAATATGGTCGCACTAAAATGAATACCTCATTGAGTTTAGAAGGAAAGCAGGGAACAGTCTTTCAGCAGATAAAAGAGTGCTTTGTACTTGACAAAACTGAATTTAGCAAATGCTGCCTTTGTGCCTCCTTGTTCTGCACCTGTTGGGAAGATAAATAAAGGCCAACCCAGTTCTTTCCCCTCACACCTCCTAAATATATCACTTTAAGAGAGTTCTAAAAAAACCAACAATGCTACAGTACTCCTCTCTTCCATGAAAAACTGAGTGAGTTTTTTCATATTAATTTCAGGGATCTACCAAACAAGGTGGTTGCAAAACCAAACAATAACAGAGAGATCTGGGGGCACTTCAGTTGTGAAAACATTTGTAGTTGCCCAACACATCAACAGTCCTTGGAAAATAAGTAATGGAATGTATTTCATGTTTCATTAGGGGACATCCAGAGTGCTCCTTAAAGGGGAACAGCAAATCAAGTTTGAAGATAAATTAGGTGGGGAAATTTCCCTTGGGATAGGGATGAATACTAGACTCGTCATTCATGGGAATGCAGCAATTCCAGTAAATTGGAGGTCCTAATTTAATAATTGCTCCAGAATGAAAAAGAAAAAAAATGTTCTTATTCAGACGATAATGTGGCTTTTTCCTGAATGTAAAAATCTGTAAAATGAAGGACAAGAGAAGTGGATAGGACTGTTAACTTCAGTTGTAATTAGAGTTTTCTGTCCCACTGCAAGCAGTTTTATCTCTTGAGTCTTAGGAACTGTGTGACTGAGAAACAGCCCCTTCTCGTCCCACCCAGCCCACTCTCTCTGCTCTCAGTCACGAATTCCTGAAGACTTTAAACAAATATTTCTCTTTTTCACTGCTGTTAGAGAACCGATAGCTGAAGCTATTTTTCCATCATTTCATCATTTTTCACTTTATGACACCAGGAGATTTTGTTCTTTCGCTTTGAAGAGTTGCTGGTGTTTTAAGCCTTAGGGACAAGAGGAATTGCCTGAGATTAATGTCCATGTTAGTTTGTTGAAAATGTTGGTAACTTTGCATCTTTGTAAAGATCCTGATGGTCTTTACACTGTCACAGAAGATCTCTGGGTGAGGAACCAGATACTCAGGTGGAAGTATGTGCCAGTGAACTCGGTGTTCTTGCTCCCAGTGGAGCCAGGGTCAGCCGCTCATTAAAGTCAGAGGTCCGCTGCTACTCAGCTGACCAGCCAGCAGTTGCCTAAACATAGGTGCCCTACTGCCACATTAGATGCCCTGGGATACACAGAATACCCATCTTGGGTTGGCAGATATGACTCAGGACCTGTGGGAGGCCTGCAATGCCATAGGACAGCAGCTAGAAAATAGATGGCCATCTTACAGGATCTGAGTGTCCTTCCTCACCTATGTGTATGAAAATCGAGCCATAAGCAGCTATTTCACAGTGAAAAAAAATCTGATTCCACTGATTATATTGGCAGCTTGGACTCCCATAGCACATCACAGACACATTCATGTCCCTTCCTTTTTCTGAGCACCTTAATGGTACATCTGCAGGGCTACTCTACGGTTTGTTCAATTGCTGTTTAAGGATTTTCTTCAGTGGGTAGTTTTGTAAGAAGACAAGGAGACACTTACATTCCATTATTATTTGCATGTGATACTCAGATGCTCTTCCCCAATTAATAAGGGAGCGCATTAGGCCCAGATTTCCTTGTGCAGAGAGCACCCTTCTGTAGTCTATAATCTTCTTTGTGCTTTGATAAAAATAAAATAACACCAATGAAGAAAGGTTCTACTGCCACTATTTTGTTATTTTGGAGAATCTGATGCTTTTACTTGTAGGCATCAATATATTTTAATTCATGCCTGAGTGTTTAAATCAACTCAGCATTAAATTTTTTGCTTTCCTTCAGTGAGAGGGAACAGAAAGTTGCATTCCTGTTCAAATCAATAATAATTCATCTTCTTCCTTTTTATACAAGCTTACTCTCACTTCCTCCAGCAGCTTCATGCTGTTAGATGAATGACTGTTTACATCAGTGGTATTTGTGCATATGAGAAAAAGCACTTTTAATGTTAAATAATGCAGTGTATCTGAATATGCTACAAAGTGTCAACAAAACACATGTAGATTTAGGAAACTCCAAGAATTTCTTTTTCTGGAACTTTCTAGTTTGTCGGGTGTGGTCTTAGCTCCTAGATGAAGCAGTTTAGAGAAGGGAGTGAATCAGACTAAGAATCCAGTTCTGTGTCCAACAGGACTTGATGTCCTAGGAAGCCATTCTAGCAAGCATGCTTTGGTGAAAGTTTCAGTTAATCACCAATTCCTGGGATGCTGGAAGGACAGGAAGTTACTCTGGACTCAAGAAGTCTGAAGATAAATTTCTGCTCAGAAACCTCTCAGACCCTAAAATATGCAGCCTACACCAAAGGGAGGGGTTTCTCTTTGATTTCTCTCACCCATTTTCTGTGCCTGTATTGCTATCAGCATCTCCACAGAGGAATCAGTGGGGCCTAGACTAAGGTGATACAGGATGGCTTACATCCATATGGCTTAGAACAGCTTCTTCTGATGACCAATCACACTCACGACCCTCTCTGCTGGTTGGTCAAGTGTCTTTATGTGCATTTTCAGTTCAAAGTGACAAAATAACCTGTGGTCTCTGCTGCAGTTAGCCATGGTGGTGTTAGATGTCACAATACTGAGATACTACATGCCCTGCTCTCTCTTTGTGCTAGATGGAGGTTAATTCAGGACATTAGACCTCCTGGAGTAATGTTGAAGGGTTGCTGAACAGAAAGTCAAATATGACAGAGTCTCAGAAAAGTTAAAAAATTAAAAAAAAAAAATACACCATCTTAAAAATTGCTTCATGGAGTGAGGTTTGCCACAGAGTTGTTTGTTTCAGGAAAGGCCATCACAAATATGATAACTTGTAGGTCAGTCAGTGCATGTGTTTTTTGTTCCAGAAGGTGGGAGCATGATTGGGTAACTCATTTCAGAGTTTAGTGCCCCTCCACATGCCCTCTCCATGTTTCCAAAAGGGTACAGACTGTGCAGCAAGAGGGAAATCCTGCTGCATCTTGCAGCAATGGAACATGATTAAGACAGTCATTGCTCTCCCTTCCCTGGAGATTAGGAAATTGTTCTTAAGTAATTTGCTCTCCCTGGCCCTGTTACTAATTGAAAATAGTGTGTGATCTACTTCCTAGGGCAGTTGTCCTTATATGTGACAGCTCCAGCAAGTTATTTTGATCAGATGATTATTACAAAAAGTTCTGTTCTAATTTAATTCTCTGTAGGATCAAATGGTGGTTTTAGGAAACATCTGAAAGCATTGTTCGGTAGTAGCACGATGCTTCCTGAGACAGATCTGTATTAAAATACATTCATCTTGTCTTTGCAGCCCCAGAATAACTTCCTAATTTTGGTCATATGTGCCAAGAGTAGGCTGCAGTCAGCCACAGACATAGATGAAGATTCCCTTTTCCTACAGATTTTGGCTTATAGATCTTAGCTCTGTGCATTTAGACTTTAATTGTGGAGATGTTTGCTCTATATATTGACAGGATGGAACATGATAGGCAGTGATTGAGCAAAAGCAACTCACACCAGAGCACAATTACTTTTTTCTCAAAGGGGAGTCATCCTTTGCTCAGCCAGCCTGCAAAACTGGTCCAAAAGCCTATTCCAGATTTTTCCTTCTCTCAAAGTCCTGAAGTTGTGATAAAACTAAACTGAACACAAATGCAGCTAAAACTGAAAGAGACCCCAACTGAAAAGTTTATCAGCTAAGTTGGTGGGAGAGGTCTTACTCCTTGATACTCACCTACTCCAGCATGCTAGTGGACTAGAAAGAGCAGTAAAACAGTTGCAGAACAGCTGTTGAATTCCAACTTTTGGTATTCTTTTGTTCATTTTCATCGCTCTCTGCCATGAGAGCTTTCTTTCTTTGGTGGGAAAGAAATGCACCAACGGCCTTTAGTTCCAACAGTTCTAGAAGGAAGAAAATCTTCCTTTTATCAGTCTGAGCTGATTGTGCATGTGTAGTAGGACCTTTCACTCTTTTCTGAACTGAAATGAAACATGTCAAACCATTTGCACACCTTGATGTACATAGTATTGTATTTCCATCCTTTTTCAACAGATTTCTTCATTTCCAGTGCCACTAAATCATTGTTCCTACAAAAATTGCAGTAAGCATTTATTCCTGGTGGCGTGGAGAATATCTGTGGCTTGAGATATCTAGGAATGACCACATGAGAAATGCCATGCAGATGGAGTAATTTATAGACTAATAGCTTCTGGGTCTCATCCTGTGATACTACTGTAGGTAGAGATATACATACACACACTGCAGCACATTTGGTATGTTGTGTTTTTATAAGAACATAGTATCTAGGTCAAAAACCTTATTTTAGACCCAAAGAAGAGAGTAATTCCAATGGAGACTGTGGCTGCCACTCCCCCACAGATGCAGACTTCAGTGAAGGCACAGAGGGTCAGATGCCTGATGACATTTTTTCCATGGCATTCCCTCCAGCCTTACTAATCTTTCATCTAAGCTTTCCTTAGCCCTATTTTTAAAGGGGAAATCTGACCTCTGTCCTGTGCCCCTTTTTCTTTGCCCTTGTTTTGCATTTCCATGTTTTGCAATGAAGTTTTCTCTCTTACCTGACATCTTTTTCAGCTGAAGAGGAACCATACACCGTGAGCTGTGACTGCAATTCACGAAAGCATCTTAAATACATTTTGCTGTCAGGCTTTGTAAGAGCTTTCTTTCATACATATCACTTACTGATTTACTGATGCAAACCCCCACAGCTTGTCTGCAAACATCCTGCTATGTGCAAATGTTCCCAAAAGGCAGAGATAACTGTTTTGGGGTTTTTTTAAGTGAAAGCATACTGTTCTCACAGTTATCTTCATTGATGCAGGATGAGATTGAGAGGTAGGAAATGTTAACAGTGGTAACATGGAGGAATGTTTGTAATCCCATATGTGAACACCCACAAAGGGACATACATGATTTCATGTAGGTCTCCTAAACTTCCAGCTACAGAAAGTCCTTTCTTTCCACACATGCAAAACACTCCTAAAGGTTTCCCAGTACAATGCTGAATCCCAGGAATATCTGAACAATGATAAATATTTACATACAAAAAAGTTTACAAAAGGAGAGAACTCCTTAAGTCATTACATAGAAATCTCAATAAAGAAGTACATTTCTGAGTTTTAGTGCAATTTCTGATTCTTTTAGTGTTCCTTATCAGCAATACTGCAACACTGACACAAAGCTGTACTGCCAGTTCAGGGTTTATTTTTAAATTCTTCTCCAAACTTAATTACAAGTCCACTTTGCTTAGCATGTACTGGGACATTAAAACTCACAAAATGTAGTAGTCACTGAATTTTGTAGTCTGTGAGTTTGAGTTACCCTTAGCAAACTAAGAAGTGGATGCCACTACCTTCTTTTTCATCCTGAGCGAGATGTTTTCCGCAAGTCTGATGACTGAAAATCAGCATTGGGTAGAAAATTCAGGGTGAAGTAAGTAATGGATTATTAGTGATTAACTTCTTGGAACAATCCCTAATCATGTAGGCACCTGACAGCCCCGAGCCTGGGCTCCTATTACAATCCCATTCTGTAAGACACTATCTCTCAAGAGGAGGCTGAGGGCTAAACTGCAGATGACAGGAGAGTGCTCTTATCTGAAGAAAGTCTAAGACTCTTCCTTCTTGAAAAGATCACAGAGTATCAGATTATCTGTCACCCGCTGTCAAATAGAGTTTAGCAAATGTTTTTCTTACTTGGTATTTGGATATGATCGTGACAATGTTTAGACCCAGTTGTAGCATATATTACTCTGATAAAGAGTTGATAACAAGCTGATGTATTCAGTCCTTGGCAAATCCCAACATGTGAATGTTTGGTTTTGCCCTGAACATCAAAGAAAAGTTTGTGATCAAAAATCATGGAATGGGAACACCAACAGGATTCCATTTTAAATGGCTGAAATGTTTCCATCTGAATTTAAGTGAAAATTAAACCCATCAGCATGTCTCAAATGTTTCCTTGTAACTGACTGAAAGATGATAGATTGCATGAATTCATACCACCACGGCCTCATGCTGATGTCATCGTTTTCCCTAAGAGCCGATCTCGCTGTGTGGAATGATTTCCCACTGTCTGCACACAACCACATGACTCTCAGGACTACTCTGAATGCCCTGAACATCAGGAGAAAGTCATTTGTAGAACTCAGTACGATTATGCAGAGCGTCAGTTCCATACTCTGATTTCCATAAAGCAATACTGAGAATGATTTTCTTAATTCAGAGTGAAATATTTCAGAAGAGCTCAGCAAAACAACTGTGTTGTGTTTTGGGTTGAGCAAGACTAAAGACATTTATTCAAACTCGTAAATGTTTCCTGAGCTGGTTGGGAAATTATCTGGCAATCTGAAAGAAAGTTTACTACTGGTTAAGTACTCATCTCCTGAAAGGAATGACCTTTCAACTTTATTGCTGAATTTTAGCCTATAATTAAAAGTGCAACTGCCATTGAAAAGAAATTGTTACATTTGAAGAATAGATTACGGTCATTCTTGAGCAGTGGTTCTGTGGTTTATGAAGTGTTTTTTCAATAACCTGGTCTACTTTACTACCTTTTGAAGCTTTCAGAAAGGATGTTAGCATTAGTCACTGTACTTCTATCTCTGGTATTACTCTGTGGGGTCTTTTGCTTTCAATTTGCCCTTGGGAATCTCTTGAGATAAATGAAAATATTTGCTTCTAGAAAAAAAAAATTATTTACAAACTATTGCAAGGAGGGATGGGAAACTGAGAACAAAGCCTAGGTATTGTAATACTTTTTAATGTGGGATCAGACTATTCTGATAAGTGAAATTGATTTTGGTACATATGTATCAAAGGTGAATTAAGTTTGGTTTATTTAAAGAAGAAATTTATTTTGGTACATACGTATCAAAGGTGTATTAGGTTTGGGTTATTTAAAAGGAGAATTTCTCGTGGCTGAAGTAGGAGTAGAAAGAAAGAAACCCAAACTACACCGAGCTCCTGTATTTTGTGTTTATTCAGTGCGGTTCCTGAGCATCGGAACTAGCCTGGCTCGCTGTGGCTGGGCTGTCCCACGTCCCTGCGGACACTAAGGGGCTGAATTTCCCCCTGGGAGCCGGATCCCCGGTTTATCCCGAAGGCAGGAATCCGATCGCCCCCTGCGGGGCAGGAGCGGGGACAACGCCGAGCCCAGCCCCAGGTGGAGGGGGTATTGATTCCCTTCACAGACCTCAAGGAGGCCTTTTAAATACAAAAAGGCAGAGTAAATACTCCCTGTGGTACGGGGCAAGTGACTCTGCAGAGCTCTCGCCTCCAGGAGTCTGTGCCGTCTCTAGAAACTAAGAAGAGCAAGGGCTTTCAGTATGGCACTGCAGGACAAATCTGTGAGGTTCACACGTCTGGCTCACGTGGTTCAGGACTGCTTTATTTTGTTGGTGGTGGTTTTACATGTAAAAATAGGAGCGTTACTTCTGTCCTTCAGACAAAAGCACCCCTCTTGTTGGCTATATTTCCACAGCCAGCTTTCTCCTTTCTGTTTAACCAGAGCCAGAACTGAGTAGTGCATCATGTGAAGCAGGGCTAAAGAATGGCTCAGATGACTGAGAACAGGTAGGTGAGGAACACAGAATGTCAGGAGCTGTGAATCATTTCAGACCCACATTAAGATGGTGGCATACAAACTGAGATGGTGCCATAATAGAGGAAAATTTGAGACCCTTTATCATTTGTAGGAAGAAGCTGATTCTGTGTGGGATTTCTACCATTTTCACCGCACATTTTAGGAGGAAAATGCATACTTGGAACTTTTTTCAGCAACAGTAAGGATTGCATACGCCTCATTGTATAACAATGTTTGCAGTGACATTTCAAAGTAGAATGTTTTCATTTCCAAATGTGGAAATAAAATTTAACACATCAAGATGTGGAATAAAAGATAAATCAATGTCACCATGAATAGTCTCAGGCTCTGCAAGTGCAGTTGTGCCGACAAAGCCTTCTCATGAAGCTGTAGTAATGATGGTAAACTGAACTACCTAAGTACAAGTCACCCAGGTAAACAGTGTAACACATTTCAGCAAAATCCTTTTGTTTGGTAAGTGGTTAACAAGCAAAACTTTACCTATATGATTTTTCAGGATAGATAGCATTATAATATTTTATACTTGAAGTTAAAAACCCCATAAGTTGGGATTTTTGGTTTGGTATGGTTTTAATGATGAAATAAATTAGAAAACAGTGATTGTGAAAAATTCAGTGGAAAATGATTTAGTCAAAAATTTCAGTTTCAAAATTTGACACTCAAATTGTAGTCTACTGCTAGTCTGTGAAGTGTGAGGTAACAACATAGATACTAATTTTTTCTCTCAGCTGTACAAGTGCTCAGGAAAAAACTTTTATGGATTGTTTTCTTTGATATAAAGTAAGAAAAGAAAGATATCATGGAAATAGAATGGAATTCAATTACTCCATCCTGGTGCCTTGTGGACTGAGTAGGCTAAAAATGAATTTAAGAGTGCAGGGGAACTTGATAACCAGACTACAGCCACTATACCTATTTGTCTTAAATACTGTCAATGCTTGGCAGCCTTCTAGATCCCTGTTACAGCACACACGAAATTTCAAGTCTGGAAAAGAAGAAACTTAGAAGACTATAGACATGTAAACATATATTTTATTAAGTTACTTTTGTTCAAGGTCATGATTACAGTGGTCTTTAGAGATCAATTCCTATGTGAAAGCACATGAAATGGGTGCAAGCTTACATATGGTCAGGTTGGATTTAGCAGCATCATTTCAGAAAAGTGGAAATCAGAAAGGAAAACATGCTAAATAAGTGATGATTGTTTTATACACTTCTATAACTATGAATGGCGAAGACAAAATCCAGACTCACCAATTACACTGCAGCTCCTCATGTGGATCTGTAAGCTATTTCTTTGGTGTCTAGTCCATTCCACAGAATTCACTATTACCAGGCTTTTGTTCCAATTGTTCATTCAGTTTTTCAGCCCTCAAGTCAGGAAACATTCTTACACTTAGCACGTGATGGTTTGATTAGCTCCGGTGGCCAATAAAATGCTTTATAATGGAAAGCATTTAGATTAGTCCTGAAATAGGACTAGTCTCAGTGAAAGTATATGCTGGGACTAGTTATTATCCTCTGACTTTTTTGGGTTTTTCTGAATTTTGATCATACGCAAAAATAAATTTTTAAGCAAACTCTTTATTAATTTTACTTTGTCTTCAGTCCCTATGTAAAGATGCATCACTGGACTGTGACACTTTTAGCTGATGGAATATAAATTAATTTCATCTTCGGTGAACATGCTCATTTGTTCACTTTGTTGCAATAAGAGGGAGTATTTAACATGTTGTTTTCACCTTAAACACTGTCACAAGTCAAACCCAGAAGTTTATCTGTCCTATCCATCACTACAAGTGGAAAGAGAAACTAGAAATACATTATAAATGTATCGGTTTGGCTCTATCACACTACTGGCCACAATAATAGACATTTGACCAGCCACCAGACCACGAATAAGTCACCAGAGCTTATTTACTTCAGTCCTTTAGAACAACTTTTGCCTTCAGGACTTAGGACCAATGTCTGTTTAGAACAGTTTCTGTAGGTATATTTTAAAAACAACATAGAAGATGTCCATGGAAATTCATAAAAAATGGTACTGATTTCAGCTGGCATTGTAGTTCCTTGCTACTACTCAGTCTGTGGAAGTTGCACACAAATCAGATTATTTCTCAGTGGAGAGCAGGCTCATGAGGCAACCGGCAGACTCTGCGTACATGACTATGCTCAGGTTCTGCAGAATGATAAGCACTGCTCTCTTTTTTTGAATAAAAATTGTATTTACTTAAGTTTAAGTCAAATTTAATGCACTTTTATTGATTATAAATTACTTTGAACCTAGCCCTCTTCCAGCTCTTTTAATCTGGGGTCTGTTAACAATACTGTTTCCCAATGAAATGTTCCTGATGTTCTGGTAATCTCTATAGTTTGTTGAGTAAATTCCCGCCTCCCAAAAGGTGAGGCTATGGCTTTTATCCACATCACTGATGCCAGTGTTACTTGGGTAAACTGATCCACAAAAAATAGTTCAACCATATTGAGCCATTTCTTTTCTTTGGAGCACCTTTTTTTTCTGGGAATATAAGGAATCAAAGGAAAAAGGTTTACTGCTTTTGTCTGGTCTGGAAATGAGGTCTGTCAAGCAACCATTCCACATCTTTAGTCCCTCCCTGCCAACCAGGAGGAGCATCTACCCCAGGAGAAAGCCTTGTGCCACAAGGACAGTTCTTGTGTCTTACCTGGGCCAGGCAGAGGGGACAATCCTTACATGTGACAACTGCACTGGGGCTGAGGTGAGCCCTGCTCTCTTCCCAAAACAGCATTTTGTCTATTTTTGAGTGCCTAGCAGAGTCAGCACTTTAGGAATGCCTACGTAATAGTTATATTGGTCGGATCCCTCGAGGCTATGTCCACAAGATTAATCCACCTACTTAAATTTGACACAAGTTGACAGTGACAGGTCTT
Organism: Lanius collurio; assembly: GCA_020086605.1. Taxonomy (NCBI): domain Eukaryota; kingdom Metazoa; phylum Chordata; class Aves; order Passeriformes; family Laniidae; genus Lanius; species Lanius collurio. Next base: position 1,893,479 of record JACBWW010000005.1, read on the forward strand.
TGTGACAAAAAGCATTAAGTGACTATCCTCATGTTTGACGTATGAGAGTCTCTTTAATATGTTGCTGTTGCAGACAGATATCATACCTGCATCTGTAATGGTGCAACCATTACCCTGCTTACCTTTCCAGGTAAAAGGGGGATAAATCCACTGCTCAAACTGGGTGAGATCCTGATTCCCTTGGCTATTCTTTGCTGGGTTGTAATTGATCTGTATATAACTGCAAGGAGAAATTAATGCAGAAGACTTTCCTCCTCCTTCCCGTGAATGTTCCAGCCCAATGACGACGAAATGCTATCTTTAGTCTTTCTGCAAGCCCTGATTTAATGCTCAAGGTCATTTCCTTTACTTAACTAAGGAAAAGAAAAAAAAAAAACCCACACACTACTCATTTTCCAAAATGATTGAAAGTTCTTAAGCCTTAAGCCTACCCAAAATAAAGCTGGTCATGAGAACAGAGTTGAATGATGGAATGAGTTATCCAGCCAGACCTCATTCCCACTATATTTGCTGACAGATTGTAGTTCTTGAACGGTCTGAACTGCAGGACTCCAGGATACTTTGCTTTCAGCACAGCAGTAGAGTAGGACCTGGAGACTGTTTTAGGACAATCATACCACATTATGATTGCACTCCAGTGTGAAAAGTAATATATGTGATGTCAGGGAGTTTCTAGGCTTGGTGCTCTCAGAGAAGCCAGTGGAAGTGGGAATCCAGAGCCCTTGAGAACTGGCCACCAGACACAAACTGACATTCATATGTCAGTTCCCTGCCAAAGCTTCTTCTGGCTGTTTCAGGTCAGATGCCAGCGCAATCAGACCTAAAATGGAGTTGAAATTTTAAATAACGACAGCTTCAATCCTACATGGCTCTTAAGCACTTTCATAACTTTAGCACATCAGCTAATCCCATGGAACTTTTTTAAGTTTAGTTATCTATACACATAGCAAAAGGTTTTAAGTCTTATTTTATCTGAAAAACTGAACACAGTAAATGTGGAAAAGAGATGGAAAGCTGTTGGTAATGGGTCAAGTTGCATCTCCTGCTGATTTTCAAATGTGCATGGGTGGGTATATAACTATAAATTACAAATAAAAATGTCTTGGCTCTAAGTGCTCATATCCTGTGTCAGACTGGATCCTGAATGCATCTCATGACATGGCTGAGGCATGAAAGCATTTCTGGAGATATTATCTAAGTGACAGTTGTGCTTTAATTTTATTTGCTAACTGCACTTAATACACTATCTTTTCTGAGTAGCCATGTGAAGAGGACTGCTAAGTTTATTCTTGTTCTTGCTGTAGAATCACATATAGCCAGTTAATTTCTACTCTTGCTGTAGAATTACATATAGCCTGATGCACTGCCAGTTTCACAACCACTGACTAAGCCAAGGTCTGTGTTTAGCATGACACAACCCACTGAAGTGCAACATTCTTAGTTTCTCAAATAAAGAACTGCAAAGAAGAGACCTTTTGTTTCAGAGACTCTGAAGCAGAAGTTAACTTAATTGTTCTGTAGACGGTGCACTTGAAGTTATGGTGTCAATTCAGTGGTAACTGGGCCTTCAACAGCGTCTTTTCCCTTTAGCTCAAGAGGCATCATTGCAACCTGCAAACTGCACTTCTCCAAAGAGATTGAGGATTATACACCGGAGACCTTCTCCACCAGCAGCCCCCCTGACAATGCCTGGACAGAGCACCATATTAGGCAACAGGCTGTGGGGAATGGCATCTGGGGATTCCAGGGGGCATGTCTCCTAGGGAAGGAGCACAACCATAAGCTGCTGGTTGAGTGTATGGAGCCCTGTCCTGGCAGACAAGCCTGTTGCAGAGGTCAGCCAGAGAGGGCTGTCATTCTTTGGGGAGGTGGAAACTACTTGGAGCTATTAATGGGTTTTTTCCTGGCTGTCCTCAGGAATGGAACTGTAAGCCAGGCATGACCATGAAAGGGGTTTCACATGGCCAAAAGATTATGTTGAAGTATCTCCCATGTCTCTCCCTCCCCCAATGCCTGGAACACTCCCCCTTTCTTTTTTCTTTTCACATTATACCTCAGGTCTCTCGTTTGAGATCCATTCTTGCCTTGGTTTCCTTAGCAGCAACTTGAACAGTCTTGAATTATGGTTTAGGAAACAAGCCACTGACTTCTTGGTATGACTTCAGTCATCATCCCATCACAGAATAACTGAGGTTGGAAAGGACCTTTGGAGATGGTCTAATCCAAGCTCTCTGCTAGGAACAGCCTCCAATAGAGTAGGTTGCCTAGGAGAGTGCTCAGGTTTTGAATGTCTCCTTTTGTTGTCTGCATGGATGAGATGAAGTTTAGACCATAATAATAGTGTTTCAGGTCTGGTCTGTGCCACAGATTTTGGCTAGCATCTGTGCTGGCTATGGCAGGACTTGTAAGATGTGTGATTGCTAAGCAACCGTGCAGTATTGGTGAAACCAGGGAAAACCTCTCAAAATTAAAGAAAAATTCAAGGCAACTCCCTTAAAAGTCTCATAAGCCTTTCATTTGAGAGTGGAAAGTACTTTAATGCTTTATTTGTTGAGTTTTCAATTATAAATTTGTAACTCTTACTGGTGAGCCAGGGAGGATTTTCTAATCCAGCATTCATAAGAACACTCCCTGTTTTGAACTATTGTATTTCACAAGGAAAATTATACAATGAATAATTTTCTGCTATTACTTTTCCATGCAAAAAACATACTTCCATGCCACAATGATGTCTCAGTGGAATATTTTACTCTCAGTGGAAACAGTGAGAAATGTCATGGTAGCCAAGCAAATAAGTTCCAAGACATACTCTTAGTGGTGCAATTTTTGTGTTTTCATATGAAAAATTTTCATAGTCTTCTAGGCTTCAAAACAAAACTTAGTATGTCAGTAATGAGACCAGAAAAAAAAATTGCTATGAATCTAAGTAAAGATATTTTATTATTTTCACACTCTGTGTGTCAGTCTTTAATACACTTCCTTCCATTCTGTGTGATGGATGCCGTGATCAGAGGATGCATCACAAGCTCTTTCCTTGTAGCAAGAGATTCTTTTTGGAACCTCTACAAGGATTTTCTGTTGTATCTGTGTATGTGACTGGTAGTTCCTAAACTATATCAAATCCACACAGCTTAAAATTATATTTGCACAAAAAATATCCCTCCCTTTTAAACATTAAATGGATTTATTAAGAATGAGAATTATGTTTTAGCTGTATTTAGAACAGACTGTAAAGGAGCAGCCTTACCAGCATTTCTGTGTGACAGAAATTGGAATTTTGTTTCCTGAATCTGACCTGAGGTGGCGTCCCAAAGGTTAATGCTCATAACATGACAAAGGTCAGTAAGAGCCATCTATTGTTACAGTTCAGTATTTCAACCTTTAAATCTTTGCTTGTTATAAGGCGTTAAACTGTAAATCAATGCACTAGTGCCAATAAATATTGCTGTTTTCAATGTGTATAGACTCCTAAAGCTTTTAAATATTGAAAATATTGAAAATAAGCTTCCTTTTATGTTTTAAAAATATATTTTATCTAGTCAATTTGTTCTTATGGTTTTAGATGGGAGAACATGTCATCCCAAAAGGATAACAAGCCTGGCATCTGTCTCACACATCAGAAAGGGAAGGAAGCGATTTACATTAAAAATCATGGTTAAAAGAAAGAAAACCTGAACGTACTGCAGGTCCTACTCAGAGTAGCTAAGGTCTCTGGTTTCACTCTGTATGATACCCCTAAGTTAATGGATCCTTTGCACTTCACAATTAAAGTAATCTCAGATATTATTTCAGTTAGTGGAAGTTTTGCTTAAACATAGGATATTATCTCAGGGAAGCCCATTGATGTGGTAACTTGTACCTTTAAGCATATCATCAAAAACAATTTACTTAAATAAATCAAACCCGAACTTGACATTCAGCTTGGACTCCATGATATTGCAGAACTGTCCTGAAGAGATATTGCCAAAAGGTCATGAAATGTTCTGGGGTCCAATTTATATGAATACCTGCATATGAGACCTTATCACTCTCTAAAACTGCCTGAAATGAAGTTCTAGACAGGTAGAGGTCAGTCTCTTCTCTCACATAAGAAGTGACAGCACAAGAGGAAATGGCCTCAAATTGTGTCAGGGGAGGTTGAGATTGGATATTAGGAAAAATTTCATCACTGGAAGGGTTGCTGAGCACTGGAACAGTCTTCCTAGAGAACTGGAGTCAGCATATCTGGAGGAATTTAAAAGATGTGTGGATGTGGTGCTTGGAGATGTGGTCTAGCAGTGACTTGGCAGTGTTGGGTTAGTGGTTGGACTCAAGGATCTTAGAGACCTTTTCCAACCTAAAAGATTCCATGTTTCTATGAATATTATCTATCTCCACACTAAACAAGCTCACTAACTTCTCTTTGCAGAACAAGAGCTTTATACCTCTGACCTTGCCACTCTGAAGTTTCCACGTTGCGTACGTGAAAGCAAAATAAATTTCACAACTGCATTTAAATATTGAAGAACCCAAAGTCAACATATACCAAATATATGAAAAATATTTGCTTGTATTTGAAGCTCAATATCTGTCTTCTTTCCTCATTTTGCAGAAACTGAAAATGAAAGTGCACCGCCACCTCCAGGTTAGTGAAAAAATGCTAATTTGAGCTGTGGCACTAACATCAGTTGCATGAGACTAGATACCGCATAGCCATAATATGGTTTGTGCTCATTGTCTCTTTGAAGGTAAGAGGACAGTAAGAGAAGTAAAAAAAGCCTGCCCAAGTAAGATAATCTCACTTCACTTTGCCTGAATACTGATTTTTCAGGCTCTGTTTTTGTTTGCAAGTGACTAGTTGTTTGTTAATATTGCACATGTCCTTCAGGATACAGGTAAATTATGGCTGCTTGAATTCTGTGGCTAAATGATGCTGCTCTCTTTGACGCTAGACAGCATCTAATAACCAAAATATTCCCTTTCATTTTGCCTCAGATGTACACTGTGAATAAAGTTCACAGAATCAAGCATGATATTTATTGTGCTTACTTTTAGTCCTTTGAAAATTAAGTATCCTGTCTAAGTAGTTCAACAGTGCTCCACCTCTGACCAGCAGAGCACATCCTGGGTCACACATGCTCATCCAGTGGGCATTTCCCAGATAACCTATCTAAAATGTCACTAGATATCTGTGTGCAGGCAATTGCTCTGAGGAGTCTGATTGTCTAGAATGGAGTGGCTGAGTTCCAGGAAGCCAAAGTTAGGTGAGGTGAAACTCATTCATAAGGCTGAGGTCTTCAGGTAAAGCTGAAGCTCTGCAAAGCACAAGAGTTCTCTTTAGTGGGAGCTGGTAAGGCAGGCAAGGCTTTGCCTTGTGCCATTGGGTAACTTGAATTACATTCTCAAATAATGATTAATACATATATCTAAAATATGCATGTCTAATTTAACCATTTGGTGAGTTTAATTCTCTGTATGGCAACCTCAACAGCAATTCCAAACCGAGCAAATATTCTCACTACAAGTGTTAAATTTGCTTTTACTTACAGTCGTGCTAACTGGCATTTTATGAGGTTGATTCAAGATGTCTTTCTTCCAACAACACACTCTTTCCTTTAAAAATGACAAAGGTAGTAGTATCATTTGCCAGGAGGAGTTTCATGGTTAAATTATCCATATATTATTTTTATGTGATGAACTCTTTCATATTGCATATATTTGTAAGGCAAGTTAACTGGTATTTAATTAATGATATTCTAGTGAACCATAAAATTTTTACTGTTAGTATTAAACTAATTAATTTCACCCTTAGCATCTTACCTGATGTACTTTGTACTTGAATTCATGTTTTTAATCAGTCTTAACTTTCAAGAAGAACTGACATGAGAAACAGCTTTTTGTACACAGAAAGGAATAGCATCTTTTAAGCATTACATTAAAAATATCTATTAACATTTTCAAATAATTAAATTCTTCATTTCTATTTAAAAACATAGAATTAAAGGCAAAATCACTTCTATAACCTGTTTTTTTTTCTCCTTACCTGTTTTTTCTTCTGAAAAATGAATAGGTTGTCATTAGGCCTTTATGGTTAGGCATACACCAAACAGGGATGTTTCTAAGCTGCAAATGTCAGTCACTTCTAACTTCCTTCTGCCTGACTAAAGATGCTGTCATCTTGGATTATCAAGTGCTAATACACAAAGAGGGAAGTTGGTTTCAAGATTCCAAATTTTATAACTTATAAATATTTTATTGGACATAATCAAGCATCTTGAACTGCAGCAGGAAATTTTTGGCAAGTCATTGTGAGAGCTCCTTCCAGATCTCGATGTCGAGCCACAAGTGTGGAACACTTTGGCTGATGAAGTTTTCAAGTGAGATTTAGACATGCTACCATCTGCCAAGAATAGTAAAATCTCTTATCCTAGTTCCGACTGTAAAAATGAAGTGTTACTGTGGCAAAAGTCCCATTAAAAAGGAGCAGGTTTGACCATCTGACCAAGATGGAGAACCTGACAACTGGAGCTTGGGAATTTAGGGAATCCAGACAGAAGGATCCAAGAGTCTGTCACACTACCAGAATGTGGATTTTCCTGTTAAGATTCAGGTTTAATTTTCATAGTTACTGTGGCTGCACACATGTCAACAAGAAATCGGGATAATCAGAGAATCAACTGGCTCTTGTACATGTTTCCTCCATGGAACTAAAATTATTTTAACTCCATCCTGACAGTGTTATTCTATTGATCATCACCCAAACCCATGTTCTGTCAGGCAGTTGACAGGTAAATTTGCCACAGAAAGGCATTGTTCACAGGCAATAGAATACTGACTGTTTATACCTTGAAGACAGCACAATTCATGTGATTTGACAAGATTCTAGATTACTTTTTATGCAAAGTGAATGAGGTAGGAAACCAAAAGGAATAAGAATCCTATCAAATCCTGAAATACAGAATATGTGGAAATCGTTTTGTTCAAAACACAGTCCAAGTTTTCTCATACATATGAGTCCAAAAATAATTAATATTCATCTGCTCAGAGTAGAGGACAGGTTGGCAGTTCTGATCAAGAAAACTAAAAACAAGTAGTCTTGGAAATACTATGTTGATAATAATGAAGATGATGATAAAGAATTAAAGAACATCCTCAATACACTCTCTGTATTTTTCCTTAAGGATAAACTGAGTGGCAGTAACTCATGTCTGATCCAATTTCTTTCCAACTAACAGTGATATGTAACTCATTTCAAAAGCTTTTGCCAGTTAGCCCAAGAACAAGAGACTAACAATTGCTGCTTCTAAAAACCTAGCATTTTTCTTCCACTGAGTCCAGGAACATCAATCTTACGCAAATTGTTCAAAACGCAGAAATTGCACTCATATGCACAAGCTTTAAAATGCTTTATGGGATTGCAACTGTACATTACATATACACATATACCAATGATTCTTTAAAGTTATTTTTCCTATACTAGCAGAATCTGTATTTTTTAATGCTGTGTAAGTCTTTCTTTTTACTTTAAGATCCTCTCAAAACTATACTTGTACTTCCTACACAGAACAAACAACACCACAGGAGGGTGGAAGTGAAAAGGGTAAAGGTAAGTCTGAAACCATATTTAAAAAATGGGCAATAAAGGCAGCATTCCTGGATGCTGTTCTGATGCTAGATTGTATGAGTTTTAATTCAGAATTTTGATGCTAAATTTCAGGAGTGTGATGTGAGGCTTCCTAAATCCTTTTTCTGCATGACTTAGCCAGCACAAGGAAATTATGATATCTTCAAAAAAATCTACAAACCAGACTGATACTTTAGCAACATTATTTTACATTGACTGTTTAATTAATGGCTCACATTACAAGTGATTTGCATGAGCAGAAAGCTGTGTTTAAATGAGGCTGGATGTTGCCCCTGACCAAGCTTGCTTAAACTCAGATACTGCACACATTGGTAGCTTTTAAATAAAGTGGAAAATGTCCTACAATCATTCTAAGTTGTTTCTGTTCTACCACTGAAACTGGATATTTTACCTTTCTGAAAGCTTCGTAGATTTTTTTCATCTGAAATTAAAAATCACACATTTACCTTTCTGTCCTCATTGGAGCCCAGCAGTTGAGCTCATTACAGGTTCTGAAAAGGGTGTTTGAGGACTGTCTGCTGTAAACAAATAGATAACTCTTCCACTGGCAATGCATGCAAAACTCAGCTCCACTTTTAATGTGTATTTTTGTGCTGCTGAGATTAGATTCCAGCTCTGTTGTCAGTTCTTCTGATTACAAGGATATATTTTGAGGGAACTCAGCCAAATTCCCCTACTTTTTTGTAGGAGCCCTGCCAAAGCAGAAATAAAACACCCCATCAGGTTATTTTGAAAAGACTAATCTTTTTTTTTTAACTTCATTCTGATCAAAGGCTAAACCAGACCAAGATATGCTTACAACTGACGTAATGCTTGCTTTGCATGGTGATGCTTTTCATGGCAAATCAAGAAATGGCTTGCTTGAAAATGTATTCTGGCTTTTGGTCTCTTCCAAGCAAAATCTTGTCTTTTAGACAGACTGGATGCATACTTGATACTTGCAGATTTATTTGGCAAAGGGCATGCATGGCTATTTTTCTCAGCATAGTCAAAATGTAAACACTAAGAGTGTGTGATTCAAGTACCCTTTTGAAAATAAAAATGCTGAACCAGGCTTCAGTGCATGCTATTTTGCCAGTTATGCTTGCACTGAGCAATTATTTTGACACACAGAATTTTGTGTGAGTAATCAAATCTGTCAACTTGGTAATGGAATGCAATTCCAAAATAATTTGCATGCCTAATGATAGGAAAAAAGATGAAGGTCTTGCCTCAAGCTATTCCAACAGTTAGTTCTGCTTGCTTTAATTTGGATACGAGAGAAATGTTTGTTCCCAAACTCAACATGAATAGTGATTTCCCCACTGCTTACAAGCCTACATTTCACTGAATAAAAATGAAAGCATGGTAGGTAACTTACCAAATACTTCTGTTATCTTCTTATACGTTTTTATGTTTCTATTTGGAATTTAGTGAAAGACACAAGTATTTTCTAGGAGGAAAAATGTTCCTCCTGAGAGAAACCTCTCAGTGCTAGGAGGATTTTACTACCAAAAAATATTGTTTGAGATCCTACTATGGAAATCTTTTCCAGTTTCAGTCCATGGTGGCAGATGTTGCTTCTGTAAAAATTCCAATGAAATTCTGAATATTAATACATAGATGATCTTCTGCCATGCTCCAGTGGAACTGTCACCTCTGCAAAGCAAAGTAGATGTCATTGCCAGACACTCAGTAGTAATACTTTTAAAAATTATTTACAGTGCAGTTGTTCCTATCAGCTCTTGTTTTATTGCAGAATATCACCAAGTAAGGGAAAATATATTTTCATAGAGTGATTCTTTCATGTTTGTGTGCCAGAAAAAAAAGTTTTTGTAAGGGTGAGCATAACTCACAAAAAAGGAAAAGGTTCCATTCTTCCAATCTGTCCAAAGTCATTTACACTTCAAAATTAAGAATTCAACAAGGAAATTATGACAGAACCAGCTAGATGTTAGCTTTTGTATAAACTACATGTAAAACACTTTCTGCAGCCTCAGAAGTAGCAGATTTGGTTACTTCCCTGAATGGGAATGAGAGGGGAGAAATTTAATTTCTGAATTCCACAGCAGTTCTACAATGCTTGTGTGCCAGCAGTTGTGACCTGTTTGCTGAAAATTTATTAGATTGAACACACTGTAGGAACCTGAGATGGGCCCTTGCAGCAGCACAGTCCAGCTGGGATGGTGCTGGAACCTGACATCTAGGAAGGAAATCTTGGTAGTCCATGTAAAACCCATAGTCCATAATTTTCACCTCATCTCCAAGACAAAATTATCAACAGAAGTTATGAAGATGGAGTATACCTATCTGTGTGTCTGTTTTACTGTTTCATTTCTTTTAAGTACTTACTGTCTGTGTGAAATTACATATTTATATTCCTTTGTGTTCCCCGTAAAGTTATGAAATGCAAAACAATATGGTAAATTCTTTGTATCTTGTGGTTAGTTTTCTGTAAATTAGGATGTCAGACCAGTAAACATAAAATTTTCTTTCATAAAATAAACCAGTTCAAAAATATCTATAATTATGTTGTAAAAATTCAGGATATGTATGATCATCCATTTTATTTTCAGAGAAAAAAAGTGAATCAGCACAAATTCCTCCAAATTTACTACATTATCTTATATTCTTTCAATTTAAATGGTTGTGTCTTTGTTTTTAATTTTAGCATTATCTTACAGATTGAATATGTTATAATTTTGTTCCCACTTGCTGCAATAATGGTCAAATTTTAATATCAATTTGCTCATTCCTTTTTTTAGGTCCCATCCAGCCATTCAGAGAGCTACTAAAATTTCTGCATGTTTTACTGACATTTTTCCTCTAGGTTTCTTCTGACCATATACTAAAATGTTCGTTGCATGTGTCATCCTTGTGTTTTTCCAGGTTTCACTTATCCTTTCATCTCCCTACTAAAACTTCCCTTCTGTAGCTTTGTTCTTCATTTACCATTTCCAAAATGCCAAGTGCCCTTGACAAGACTGCTGAACACTCTTTGAAAATCAGATTGGCAGTTGAAGTCAACTCAATTTGAAATTCTCAGTCTTACTGTGCTCTGTAATTCCAGCATAAACAATGGAATAGAAAAATAAAATAATACACAATTAATGTGTTTTTGCCACATCTGCAAAACGTTGTTTGCCAACAATGTGACTGGCAGAATAGCAGCTTCCCTTTCATTTGATATGTTTCAGATCAGGGGAAAGTAGATCTAAAATTCTTGATACCAGCAGTTCATATATAAATAAGTAATTACTTTTTTTGTTTTGGACACATTTTTCTACATTTTCTGTGCTCCTAGTCAAGATTTTAATATTAAGGTTACTCCAAGTGTGAGTATAAAAAGATTTAAGTTAGCTTCTTCTGAGATATGGAGAGTTCTTTCAACCAACAAGATTCCATTCCTGAAGAAGCTCAGTCTGCTCCACAGTTAACGGTATCATTTAGAAACAAGGAAAAAAATCATAAATGCCCTATATGTTAATGAGAATGTGCCAGAGACAAAGAATAAAGATTTATATGGAGTAGTACACCTTATCAGCCTACTGTCGAATGAATTAATTGATTTCTCCACACGAAACTCTTGTCATGCTGCAAAACATATTCCATTAAAAGTTTACTTGCAGAAGATAAGGATAGTAAATAAATTATCATAGTTCTACTGACAGATCTGATATTTTTGCTATTTTTTATCTTTAAATAGACTTTATTGTTAGCATAAACAATCATTCATCACAGAAAATGAATTGGCTGTAGCTGTTGAACCAATAGTCAATCAATTTTGTCCTAGGACCCTGAGATATAAGGAGTGATGGATTGATAATGACCCATTTATCAAAACATTCCTTCCAGCATGTACTGTTTTCATACTCTTTCCATTTCTAACATGTTCAATTGTGCTTTCATCTTGATACTTCTGAAATGTGTTTTTGTTCCCTTTGTTTGTCTTTGATGTTAACATTTTGTTTGAAAAGTGATAGATTGCCTGCAGAAACCCCAGCAATCCCTCTGCAAAACTAATAGCATCTTTTTGGGTTTTTTAGTTTTCCAAATGATTGAATGAAAGAGAAATCTGAGTGGCCCTTTCATAACTTGATTATCATACATCACCATGTAGGATGCATCACATCAAATGTTTTAGGCTGATCTTAATTATTTTTTTCCAGCCAGATGGCTCTTCAAGCCATCATCAACCACAATAGAAACATTATTGACAAAAAAAGAGATGAAAGTACACATTATGCTTTCATGAAATATGGAGAAAGATTTGCAGTGGAAGCACATAGCCTTGCATCCATTTAGTTGCATATAAAGTAAGTTAAAACATCTGACATGACTTAATCATTACTGTGCTTTTGCTGAAAATCAACATTTTCATCCCCTCCCTATGGCATTGGATGATTCAGGTCGTGAGAACTCTTCTACTATTCTTTTTTTTTCTTTTTTTTCTCTGTGAATAAGAAAAGTTACTTTCAAGATGACACATTAATCCTTCGTGTGCAGGCATACCTTTTACAACTCTCATCCACTTCACAAGGGATCTTTAAAATGGAGTTTGATGAATCATTAAAAAGGAATGAGTAAAACATTATGGCTAAGTAGATATATTCTATTAACAGACTTTTAATTAGCCTTCAGTAGTTAAACAAACCCAAAAATTCAATATTGCCAGTGTTTATGAAAATGCAACTATATTTTACAGTGCTTTCATCATATTTATTATATTTTTCCTTGTAAAATATAGATAAATTATAACCTTAAGGTCAAAGTCAAAGGATAACTTCTGATTTAAAATGTGGTATGGAAACACAAAGATAAAATATAAAAAAATCCAAACCCAAAGAAAAGTATCTTTGAAAATGTGGGTTAATATTTTTCAAAATATGTTCTTGTTCAATTCTGTTTTCCATTTGAGATGTTCTACAGATTATTTTCTGATACAGTATAAAACCCTGTTATCTTCACGTTCCTTATATATGGAATCCTAAATATATCTAGTTTATTCTTGCCTTTCAAAAGATATCTTGGTTATTTTCTTTCTTTTTTACCATTTGTTTTTTAAGACACTATTTGATTATTTTTACCAAAGCTGATATCTGAGGTTTCAACATTTGAAATTCAAAAATATGTAGGTGACTCTTGTAAAGATGGTCTTTACCTTATTCTGGTTTTCTAATAATAATGATTACAGTATTTCATTTTAATGCCAGTTTAACTTTTTTTCCAGGCTTTTTTTTTTTTTTATATATATATAAATATATGCCTCAAGGTGTTCTGTGTGATTAAACATTTTAAAATAACTGGGTAACAATAGCTTATAATGTTTTAACATCTGGTCAACTTTTAGTGTGATCAAAAGAAAAATCCAGCATGATGATAATAGTTCTTATTTAAAATTATTCTCCTGTTGATATGAGAAAAAAGGAGCTGTTTATTCCTAAGTTACTATTATAGTATAGAAATTAAAAACTATAAATACAGTGGACTAGTTGTAACTTTTTCATACCTTGATTTAATAATGCTGAACGCATATGTGGTGCACATTTTAATTGCAGATGTGGTCATCAGAGAAATGACATCTTCCTCAGGTTAGATATGTGATTGACCTTCGTTTCATTGTGGCTTTCTTACTGTAATCACTTTGGATTACACCTCTAACAAACAGAATCACCCCGCACCTCTCATATAAACTCATGATTTAATAATAGATCACAGTCCACATCTCATTTTTTTTACTTGCTTGAAACATTAAGGTTTACCATTTCAGCTACTGAATTATGCAAAGCTTTCCTCATCAGTTTGAATCTTCCATTGTGAATGCTTCTGAATATTGTGATTTATTTCCCTTTCTTTTGCAGGTTTTACGTTTTCATGTAATTGTTTTAAAGCAGATGCTCGTCTGTGCTTTCAGTTTCTTCATGTGCTTTTTCATTTGTATTTCTTTTCACAGATGAAGATGATACCTCAGTTAGTACTCCACCAGCAGGTTAGGACTATGATAGTGCTTTGAGTGTGTATGTATGTATGTATTTTTCTCTTGACTATTACTGAAGAAAGAATCCAAACCAGTGGACTGAACTCAAAACATACCATTTAGAAAAAATTTTAAAGTGCCCTATATTATATTAATCTCTGTTCAGAAGTACAAGACCCTTAAAGCAGTTAAATCCCTTCCCAGTCCTGTCCTGAGGTCTTTAGTAGATCTTCTCCCAGTGGAAGGTAAAATATTGGTTAGTGGACCCAAAAGCAACTCCAGATAAGTAAGTATCATAAGTTCAAATTTAATATAAGTTTAAATAATCAAAATGCTGTCCCTCAGATAAATATTGAACAACGTAAATTCATCTGTAATATGGAACTACGCAAATCATGGAAAAAACATCAGCTTCACATAACCTTTCTAAAGAAAATCTTGAATGGAATTAAACTAATTTAGATATTCTAGAGGAAAGTGGGGAAGATTTCTGGGTTTTTTCTTAGCTGTTCACTTTTTTCTGGTATTCAAGTAGTTCCTCATGGATGTGGTCCTAAATATTTAGTCTAATCTTCTTGTATGAAGAATCAATGCTCTTAAAATCCTTGTGCTCTGAGGTCAGTTAAGCTGTGATCTCCGAGCTGGTGTCATCTAAATTGCTCTTCCCTTTCAGATGGGATGTCTAAGCCAGCGGAAAGAAAAGATTCAGGTGAGATCTCCTGAAAAACATGATGAAACACTCCCAAAATTACATAATAAAAATACTGTTTAGACTTTATTTTTAAGAGATCATACTTTATTTTCATTATTTAGACAGTAGCAAACTACAGTTGTTGAAATGCATCAAAGTACCAGGGCAAAGAGGTTTCTAGCAGCTAAACCAGGAGTGAGAGAAGGCTCAGCTGCACAAAACAGGACATGTATAGCAGTATTTGACACATACATACATACCTATCTATCTATATCTGTTTCTGTATAGATAGATACATAGCTGTTCCATGCCTCCTCAGCCTACAGGAATTCCATTCCTACATTCAGCCTCACCCGAATCCCACATGCAGGTCCCAGAAGACTGTAGGAGAATGGCTTCTTCTCACACCTCAAAGGATGGTGGGGAAAACTCAGCAAAATCCTCATAACTTCTTTCTTCCTACCCTGGCAGGTAACGCACATTGCACCCACTCTTGTGGTTTCAGGATTTGCAGCCTCTGGAACAAAATGAGCAGCTGGTATTTCAACCATGGTTATAGACCTGGCATAGCCACTTATGCCAGCCCGCATCAAACCCACCTTCCCTTCTGTTTGCTTAATAAATAGGAAAATGTTAATATCTAAAGGTGATGATAATATTTAGGTGTTCTTTTATGTGGCACCAAATTAATGACTCTGTGTAAGCTTTTTCCATTTATTAATATCCTTTTTCCATTTCACCCTGTGGCTTGTTAGGTTTGTTACTGCACGTGACCAGATCCTGTACTATCATCACTTCATCGTCTTCCCACCAATAACTTTCACTTGTTCTCATGTTGTTTCCATACATCACCATGTTATAGCGGTATAATCTAAACATTTAGATTATAGAGAGTATATATAGATATGTATCTATATATATTTTTGTTCAGTTATGTCTGTGTAAATCATTTCATGTATGTGTGTGTATATATATGTGTATATACATGTGTGCATATACATGAATGTCTTTACTTGTGAGAAATATTGTACAAGCAGACATGTACATTAGAGGTGCTAGGCACACCACCCACAACTGACTGAAACACAAAGATTTTATAGCAAAGCTATCTAGCATTTCAATATATTTTTAAAATTCAGAATAGACTTCAGGATAATAAACTCAATTTGGTTGCATTTTCCCATGGCTTCCATGAGCCATGTTGCATTTGTGGGGGGTGGAAAATTTCATGAGTTGAAAAGATTCCCACAGCAGTAATCATTACATATCAGAAAGACTATTCTGACCTCTAATCAGTTTCCCCTCTGTACTGGCAATAACTCCTCAAAAAATGGAGATGTGGCATTTGGACTGCAGGGTGGGATATGCGACATGTCCTTTGCCTCTCTGCAGAAAGTGAGCAGAAAACAGACAGGCATCCCATCCACTGCCTTGCTCTCCTTGCACTTTCTGCTAGGAATCAGTTTTGACCATAGTTTTACCTGAGATGTAATGGCATAGCACAAAGCCAGGACTGTCCAGATAAAGAGGAGGACCAGAAACACACAGCTGTACAGTGATCTTCCTCAGGGAGACCACTCATTTGCTGCTTCTCTCAGTACAGTTCCTTTTCAATTCCAAAGTCCCAGTTTCCAGAAGAGAAGCTGCTGTGTCTGAGCATATGTCACAATCATTTCCATTTGACAAACTACTTTTCCTATAGAATATTACATGAAATGCACATGACAGGACATAGTATTGACTGATCCCCAGATTCTCTGCTTCTGTCATGGCAGAAAAGAACAAAGTTCAGAAGTGAGCTTCATTCCTGCCCTACTTTGCAGACGTAGAGGAAGAATCAGCTTTGTACAATGGACTTCTTTTGGGTTAAGGGAGAGCCACTGAAACTGTGTATCAAATGTGAGGATTTTTGTGCTTCTAGCTGTTTGTGTTTGTGTTTTCAGAACCTCCATCTCTTCTGAAAAACGAAGAGCTGAACTTTGTGCAGTGCCTCTGTAAAGCACTCATGGTTGAATGCTGGTTCCATTCAAGTTGCTCAGTGCCCATCCTGTCTGATCAGGTTCCCCCTTTTCCTCCCTGAGAATTTAATTTTCTGTCACCACAGAGGTAGCATTCTTGCAGGAACTGTACACAATGTGACAGCCAAGCAATGGATGTCAGTGTGAACAAGAACTTACATATCTTTCAGGACATCTGAAGAGAAAGGTGCTAGGGCTAGAGAGTTTAGGAAGTTCAGGTAAGTATACTTCAGTGGGAGTAAAACACCTTCAGATGATTGATATTTCCTCCTCTCTCTACATCTCAGTATGGTCTCTTGGAGAAGGAGCTCCAGAAGAGTCAGAAAAACGTGATGACACCCAAAGATCCACTTTGTTCGTCGAGAAACCTCAGAGTGGGACAGTGAGTGTTGGTAAGTGCTTAGGAACAGAATCAAAGGCCACTGCCAGAGACACAGAGGCTGAGGCAGAGCTGGGAGCGGTACCTGCAGATCCTGTGTCACTCAAGTTTGCCCTCAGCTGCAAGTATTGCCTCTGGTTTCAGCTGGATATGAACTCCGCTCTGAAGGCAAAAGGACTGTAGGCAGAGAAGCAAAACCCAGGAACAAGCTCAATATCTAATAACTTACTGAGCTTAACAGTAAGATGTATAGTTTCTGGAGAAGAAAGCTGGTTGTTGTGCCACTGTTGGCTGTACTGTTATTGATACATCAGGAAGATCTTATGCAGGGTATCAGCAATGATAAGAAGTTCAGTACAGGCTACTTAGTATGTCTATTATCTCTTTTGATACATAAAGATTTGGTCAGATGTACGGATTTCTTTTATTTATGCTTCTTATTTTTCTCAGTTTCTGAGTAGAAAAGAGGATCTGGGGAAAATTTATTTGGGAAAAAAATATAAGAAGTTAGTTGTATTTTCCTCTAGATGAATGCTAGGATAGAAACTCATCAGGGGCTGCACAGTGGTCTTCTGAAAAATGAGAACTTTTACTATTCCCAATTCATTATTTAGAGATGACTCTTTCCTCTCACTTCTCAGCTTAAAACATTAATTACAGAAGTGCATGAAGAGCTCTGGGCTTTCTTTTCCAGACTGCAGTTTATCCTTGCCTGGCAGACCCAGAACACCTGTGCTTCTTTTGAGCAAGCAAAGTCCAATATTAGGAACAATTCACCAATGAGAACATGGAGTTTTGCCCCAAATTTATCCTACTTCTCAGTGTTTCAAGCTCCACACTGACAGGGACAGAAAGTTTACAGACCCCAAATCATTAACCTCTGTATCACTGCAGTACTTTCATAGTCTATGTGACTCCATCTGACTCTTAATTTTGTGATAGAACACATGGAGACTGAATAGAGCAGGAAGTGAAAGAAACTTGTAGAGATATAACTGACCAACCACACATTCCTCAACAGCTGCATTATTCTTTTCTCTTTTTGAAAGGTGGGAATATTACATTCATAGCCAAAGTAGAAGCCAAAGACCTTCTCCGGAAGCCAAATGTTAAGTGGTTTAAAGGAAAATGGATGGACCTGGCCAGTAAAGCGGGGAAGCACCTGCAGCTGAAGGAGTCCTTTGAGCGTCACACTAAGGTGTGTCTTTCCTTTGCCTTCTTAAGGGGGCAAAGCTCCAAAGAGAGCTTAAAGATCAGTTTAAGACAACAGGTAGAAGCTCAAGAGCAGTGGCGTCTAACCCTGGCTTTCCCACACAGATTTCAGTGGTGATCTCTGACACTCTGCAGAAGCAGACTTTTCTGCTCTCCCAGCACAGGACAAGCAATGGTGGGAAAATCAAAATTTTCCAATGCCATTTCTGGATTCCAGTTTCTTTTCAGAGCCCATTATTTGAGTTATTCCTTGTTTCTGGTGCATGTCTGAAAGACTCATGTTTTAGCTCTGGCTTTGTGCAAATGCATCCTCCACATTAATGGACAACTATGCTTGATTTTTAGATTCACACATTTGAGATGCAGATCATCAAAGCTAAGGAAAACTATGCAGGGAACTATCGCTGTGAAGTATCGTATAAGGACAAATTTGATAGCTGCTCTTTTGACCTTGAAGTCACTGGTAAGGTTCCACTTGTGTCTGTAAAGATTTATAAGGATTTCTTTCTCTTTATAATTTCTTTTTTATTTTTCTAAATTTGAAATGACACTTCATTTTGTTCAGACCCTTTGAATTAGGTAATGCTTAAAGTGATCATTTTTAGCATAGAGCTCAGATTGCTTTCTTCTGTCTGTAATTTATTGTCTAAATGAACACTGGGATAGATACTACGTATTATCCAAAAGTTAGAAAAGCTGGCAGGTAAAACTAGTATTGAATTCAAATCACGCTCTGGCACACAAGACCCGGGGCTATGTGTGTGTGTGCTCAGAGGTCAGCAGATTGGGGGCCAGCCTGGCTCCATCCATTCACTGGCTCTGGATCAGAACCATTTAGTCTGATTCAGGTTGTCCCAAAGGGATAATTCACACAAGGAGGGTTCCACCTTGCCCCGAGACTCAGTGTGAGTCTAGCTGTAGAGGAGACAGTCTCTGTCTCTTCCCTCTGTCTCTTCCCGCTGAGCTTACTGAGAGAGCACAAGGCGCCAGCAGGGAAGAAAGCATAGGAAGGGAGAAGACAAAAAGGCTAGAGCCTGTGAATAAGGCAGGAAGAGGGATAGATAGAAACATCAGAGTAACAGATGCCCTATGCAAAACTGCAGAAAGGACTTTAGAGAAATGGTACACTTAGCACTGACCGTATTTGCAGATATCAGAACTTAATGCCAAAGGGGAAGCACAAATGCTGGTCACTTAGCAGGAAACTTACAAATTTTATATTCAAAATTACACTGGTTACATAAATTATGTGAGCTTCAAATTATGTTTTTAATTCCTGTATTATGGTTATTTCATAGAATCTTCCCAAGCTGCTCCATCCATTGACATCAGATCTGCTTTCAAAAGAAGGTAACTGCAGTGGTCCTATCAAGCTCCTCAGTAACGGATACTGGTAGCATGCACAGAACTTGTCAGACAAGTGCATCAAGTACTTTATAAAATTCTTTTTTTAAATATAGATTAAAGAAGTAGAATTTCACGTAATTGGTGGTGGGTAGAATGAAATAGATACAGCACATAGTACATACATTATTAAATACCCCTAGTGTGACATTCTAGGTGTCATTAATTTAAGGGAAGATTGAATATTTATGGCAATTAAATTTATGTTTCTTTAGAGATTTTTAAAAATGTATTTTCATTCACTAAAATATTTTATTGCATGTTTCCTGAAAGCTGTCAGCCACAATATGAAAGTTCCAGGTCCCAATCCTGCACCGATTAAAAGCAGAGAGAAAATTCACGTTGATTTCAAGAAGACAGGATATGACTTTGTAATCTTACAGTAAATAGTAAATACCATCAGTAAGGAAAAACAATAAATAGTATATTACAGAGAATGTAAAAAAAACCATTGTGTCTTAAGGTTTGTTACCTTTCTGATAAAGCAGCAATTCTAACCAGTATAAATGTCAGGTTTGTATGATGAAATATAAAAAATATATAGAATGAAAATATTTTACAAACACATAATGAATGCAGTTTGTTAATCTAGAAGTGAAGCTGTGATTCAGAGACTGCTTTTATTTAGAGGGCTTTAATTTAAAGAGAAAATAAAAAGATATTACATTCAAGGTGCATTTCCTTCTTTAGCACATTTTAAAAAATTCAGTACCTACTCTGCCCAAGCAGATGAAGATACCTCAATATTTTCTTGTTTTCTAAATAATATCTTGCATGTCAGTCTTGATTAAACATTGGCATCATTTCAGTTAAGATGTGCACTATTTTGCCCTTTTAACAAATATCTAGAGCAATTTTTTTGTCTGTATGTGCTCTATGATAAGGTAATTCTGCTAAAGATTGCGTTATAGAAAGAAATGCACCCTCATAGGACTGTTATTTTATCTGTAAAAATGGACAATGTACTGTTTTCTTTATAACTGTTTTCTCCTTTCATTTAGAGAAAGGTTAAATCTTTAAGGCTAAGTACTTTTCAATCAGTATTTGACAGACCTATGCATCGTTAAAAGCACCACCCAGCAATGCAAATCTTTGTTTTGTATTCATAGCAAGAGTTCAGCACAAGCCCTTTGTTTTATGCCGTGTCCACTACGGAAATGAGAAACAAAGCTCCTTGTGTTGAGTAGCTCACATTTATTTGTGTTACTGAAATCTAACACAAACCTCGGCAAATTTATGTACGCAGTTACAAAAATTTGCCATCAGAGTACAATAAGAAGCAATACAAACCTTTGTGTTATTTTTCACAAGTGCCTACAGAAACAAAATCTATGTGAAAAAGCTTACAGGTTTGTGTTGATTTTATACAATTATTTGTGTGTCTGGACAGTGTTGGGTATATGAGAAGTGTAGAGCATTTGCAATGTGTGTTGTCTAAGTCTTCCTGTATTAAACAAAGATTTGATCTTTTTCTGTCAATAACAGCGGTGAAGGACAAGATGATGCAGGAGAACTTGACTTTAGTGGTCTCCTGAAACGTAGGTGAGAACCAAGTGATGCAATGAGCAGGTGTGGATTGCAAACCATTAGGTTCGCACACAGAAACAGTCAGGTGTAGCATTAATAACTTCTTAAGAATTTTCTGACTTTTCATTTTTTTAATGTTTCTAACTTATTATTCTCATAGTATAATATAAAAATGTTCAGTTATTTTTCCCTCTAAGCGTGCAGAAGAGAAACCTCAGATTTGAGTGTGCTGGTAAAAAAAAGGAGCCCCAGCCTAAAGAGGCCGATAACATTTAGTTCACTTGCTATTTCTTCTGTGTTTGCATGGAAGGCAGAGGGGGGAAATTTCCTACACAGGGATGAGCAGTTCCGAAAATTGAGTCTGGTGCAAAAGTAAAAAAACATCCTGATATGAAAAAATCATATTTCGTGTTTTCAAATTATTACTATAATTCTTTATAGTTTTTTTTTAATATGTGCAGACAAATGCCCAATCATGTTTTATTTGACTCAAGTGTTTTGATGGAGAAAAACTTGGGCGCATGTTACTCTGGTTTGCCTTGAAAATCTGGTGTTATGATAGTTAGGTCTCTAGTTATTTCAGATCTTAAACCCAGTTTAGTCTTTTACCAGATTAAGACAAGATAGTTAATTCACCATCTTTTAAAATCAAGCAGAGAAATTCAATATGCCATGGAAATCAATAGCAACTGATCACAGAGAACTGGAAAAGGAACTACATCCTTTATCTCATCTACCACTTACTCTGAAAGAAGAAAGTCTGCAGTATTAATTTCATTAAAAGGTCACAATGAGCTCATTGGCTGTGAGGGCGAGGATAGCTTTTTAAGAAATGAAGGCACACAGGAAGACCTGAAGCTGAAAGTAGACAAAGAATTACCTGAACCAATTCCAATCCACCAGGTCTTTGGTTTTTCAGTCTTCTCATCCCTAGTTAGGATCTTCAGTTTGTCTTTTATTCCTACTAATAAAACTTGTTGTGCTGGTTCTCATGACCACCTGCATGGTGTTAAAGTAGCCACATGACAGTTGCATGTAAGAGGTCTTGGTGTTTTCGTGGAAAGATAAATGTGGTTCAAGAGACATTATTACTAACAATTAACTCTTAAGATTTTTAAGATAAATACCATACAGCCATATAAACATAGCATACCTATTGTTTGCTTAATGGATAAAGCAAATATTTAGGTTTTAGATACCATTATTTGACTTTGGTCAAATTGGTTCACCTTACTTCAGGCCTTGAAAAGCAACTTCATATTTCTGAGCTTAATTGAATAAAATTGATAATTAAACCACCGTGTGGATATTAATATCCATGTCTGTGGATATTAACATCCATTATTTAGAAGACAAGTCCNTCAGGAAGCACTGTGAGTAAATAAATCACTTGTCCTTGGTCCTGAGTCTGGAGGTGGACACAATCTTTCTACAGTAATTATGTGCTAAGAGCAGAGATGTTGAGATCACACACTTACCCACCTCATAAACCCCCCAAGTAAAGGGATGTGAGGTTTGTCTCATCTTCCTCTACTCAGTTAACTTTAACAGACTGAAGTCAACAACCTGCACCATCAGTCATGGGCAACCGATCCAGTGTACACAATCTTCTTCATCTGTACCCCCTGCATATTGGATTCTTCTCTGGCCTTTCCAGAAAGTGGTCTTTCATTTGCAGACATTTGAGTACATGTAGAGCAATGCCTGGAAGTTGAGGACAGTCCTTTTGTGGGCACAACCAACTCTTTCAACCCACTGCAGAAAACCCCATTCCACAGTCAGACACAGCTGGGAAGGACGTGTATAAAAATGTAATGCTCCTCAAATGTTTCTCAGCAGTACAAAATCCTAGCCTTTTTTTCCCCTGACCTAGTGAAAAAAAAAAATAGTGATTAACAAAAGCCCTCTTACAGAAAAGAAGCAGATTTCCTTCATTCTGTTGCTCCAGAAATCAATGAAGGATTTTGGTTAATATTCATGATTAACAAAAAAATGGATAATAGTGTACCTTTTCTTTAGCCCCTATATCTGGCATGAGCAGTTCAGAGCTGTTTTGCAGGCAGCTCTACGGATTCCTCTCCAGCAGGAGGGGCTGAATTAGGTACTCCAGTGCATTTCTACCAGGCTGCTGAAGCAGCTGTCAGATGCTAACGAGCTTTGGTCATTACAAACCTGGAGCAGATCTAAACTGGTGACATAAAGGTGAAAGGGTCCATATCCCATTACCAAAACCCCATATCCCATTACTGATATCTTGTGCCATCTGGCCTACCAATAATATTAACTTCTTAACTTTGGCTATTATTATACTTCACAAAAATTTTGGAATGAGTGATGGTGTCCTCTTACTGGTTATTTTCAGCTTTACTCATCTAGAATTTCAGACTCCATTTTATTTGCCATCATTCCACTCCAGCCTCTTCTTTTTTTTTTTTTCTTTTTTTTGTATTTCTTTTTTTCATATCACCCAGTGCTGCGATCTTGGAACAAGCTAGAAGCAGCTTATTTTCACTCTACATCACAGCTCTTTTTGCTAGAAGTCTGACAGCTCTGTTGAAACTTGGAAATTGCTTCCAAGGACAATTTTTCCAGTAACGTGTAAACCTCAGAATTTTTGCCTCTAAAAATCCCTAAAACATTTTCTACATAAAACAAAAGAGTCCAGAAGTTCTGCTAATGTGTCTTTGCTATTCAAACAGATACATTTTTGAGCACAAAGGTAACCAGCGAATTTTATTCATCAATAACTGTTCGATGACAGACGATGCTCGCTATTACGTAACAGCTGGTGATGAGAAATGCTCCACAGAACTGTTTGTGAGAGGTAACTATGTCAGCCTGATGCTTTTTCACCTGCACTAAATTTATGTGGCTTCTTTGGCTGCAACAGAAATTAACAGGGAGGACCTGGTTTGGTATGTTTTTGAATTTGTGTTTGAATTTGTATTTGTGTTGTTAGGATCACTCGGTATTTCTGTGATCCCTGGCCATTTTTTCCTGTCATCCTATATTTAGCAGCTTAGTGAAAACCCTGAAATGGGGATATAGTTGATTCGATACTGTGCATTGGGATCTAGTGGGGCTGTGGTGCCCTTCATGATTTTAAGCCCTTTTGTAGACTCTTGTGTCAAAGGACTGGCTTCCCCTAACACCACACACATGGTACCTGAGGACTCTGATACTGTCCGAGTGCCCTCAGATCAGGCTTTCTAGAAGTCAGTTTTCATTCCATCTGCATTGATTTGAGGGAAGATTCTATCAAAAGTTATGAATGGGTGGCCATATCTTCACTCTGTTTGCTCCCATGGTGTTGATTATCCCCACATGCACAACAACCCAAACAGAAAAGCAAAGCTTATAGTGAGAGAAAAAAAATCATCAAATATTTGAAAGATACTTTTAGAATAGCAGAGCCCATTGCCCCTAAAAACAGCACGGGGTAACTGATGTACAGTCTTTTGCTATTAAATAAACTTCAGTTATGATATCAGGAACGGATTAAACAAATAAGGTCGCCACAATATGCCATCAGGTCATCTTATTATATGGGTATATATTCCATAATGGGCTGTAGGACCTGATGAAAACACAGTTTTATAAGAGGGTTTTGTGGGAAGCAAAAGGGGAATGTCAGCTTCCCATGTCAAGCTGCCTGGACAAAACTGTCAATAAAATGGGATGCAAAGCATGTATTAATATGAAGAAATGTTATTTTTCTTTTATTGATTAAATTTCCTACTAGCATCCTAATGAGCAACCACTTTTCTGATGTAAGGCAGAAGAGGCTGCACCAATACTCAGAATTTTAAAGTAATATTGCCTTCCACAGCATGATTTAGAAAATCTCTTCCACTTAGTTTTCCCTCTGAGGTTGTAAATCTGTAAAATTTTCTTCCCAAAGATCCTCCAATTTTGGTGACCAAAGGCCTGGAGGATACCAGCACCTATGTTGGTGAACGAGTAGAACTGAGCTGTGAAGTGTCTGAGGATGATGCAAACGTGAAATGGTAAGTGACACTTTGAACAGCTTCCTTAAGAATAAAACCCAGAAGCTTTTAATCATGAGCAAAAACGTGGGCAGCTTTTTCTACACCAGTATATCTGAAAATTGTTAAGAAAATCTCAAGAAAACTCTATGCAAAAATGTAGCAACAGCAGAAATACGTTCATGGATGAGTTTGTTTAATCTTTCTAGTGCCTTATAGTCTTGTAATGTCTTCTCTGGGAGCTTCAGTCTATGGAAGTCTTATTTGCACAGGACTTCCTTTGGAAAAATAAAAATTCTTTGTTTTCCATTAGGTTTAGAAATGGCGTAGAACTTTCCAACGATCCTAAATCTCGGTATCGAATTAAGGTTGAGGGTAAAAAACACACTTTGATCATAGAGGAAGCTGCCAAAAATGACACTGCAACTTACTCAGTAATGACAACTGGAGGGCAATCAGAAGCCAAGCTTTCAGTTGACTGTGAGTATCCTCCACCTTGCTCTCGAATGTCACAGAATGCTGGCATACAGAAATAAACCATTCTCTTGCCTTTCCCTAGGGGTTTAAAAGGAGCCTTAACTTCCGTACCAGTTTTTTAGCTGGAAATCTCCAGAACATCCCTTTAGACACTGTTTCCAGTAGCAAGCCATGAACTAGCTCTGCTTGATAACCTCCTGTCACTCCATTAAGATGGAAAACAGAACAATCCAGCCAAAGATACAATAGGTCAATAAAGTGAAATTTCTGCTTTTCTTCAGTCCTTTCAGATTTTCACAGGAAAGTTAAATTTAGGCACAAGCACATGACTGTGTAGCCCCCCTCAGCTTTGTTAGTGCAGTATCTCTTTAAATGCTTGTGTTTTTAAACAAATGCATCTGACCCAAACTCTGAAGTTCTCTTGCGTTCTGAGTAAATGTTCACTTTTATTTGTAATACTCATTCTGCTCTTGACTATTTTGTACAAATTGGCACTGACAATTCATGCTCTTTCATTATCAAGCTGGAAATTATCCCCCATGATTACTGAGCTTCATCATCTTTCTTTAATCTGCTTCTGTTACCCTAAGTGAGACCACTGAAGATATCACTTGCACTAGAAGACCAGACTGTGAGGCTTGGACAGGAAATCCACTTGAAGTGTGAGATATCTGAGAATGTGGAAGGGAAATGGTACAAAAATGGGCAGCTGATTGAAGCTAGTGACCGTGTAAAGCTTTATCACAAAGGAAGGTAAGCCTATTGTGTACTGACTTGGCTTTGGGTGGAATGAAGCTGTGGAGATGTGCCAATATATGGGTTACTTCACTAAAAATTATCTGCTAATCAAGCCTAACCTGTGTCCCTCAAGACATACTAATTTTTGCCATTTTAAAAGTCATATCTCCTTGCCCCCTTTAATCTTGTGTATTTTGGCTGGAGAGGACAACAATCTCGATCCACCTAACTGCTAGCTATTGATTTTACTTGACACTTTTGTTGCTCTTAGTATGGGACATTAGGCAGAAAAATAAAATTATTGTTAGACACTTTTAAAAGTATACACTTTTAAATCCCCCTTTTTTCTCATAGCTCCTGTTTGTATCAACTCACAAAGGTGGTTCAGCAAAAGTCAGAATATTCCCACAATGGGATCACCTACAGCTTTTTTCTTGATCAAGCAAATTGCCATTGAATGGCAGCAGCACAAAATCCCCATGTCAAAGAGATTACACTCCTGAATTTTCCTTGTTCAGTATTCCAACAAACAATATTAGAATTGGTTATTTGGTGATTGTCTCAAAAATATTTTGTACAAAGCACATAGTATTTAATTGTCTAAAATATCACTAAGCAACAAGCAAAGGATTTTTAGTCAGCAATTTTACACACTTGCACAGACCTCCTAAAATTTTTTCAGATTTTTCCTTATAGCTTCAAGCAGTCTTCAAAAATAATTTACATAGATTTCTTTTTCAATTCTTTTACAGAATCCACAGATTTATTATACCAGTTTCTGCTGTTGATGATGAGGGTGAATACATGTTTGTGCCAGATGCCTACAACATTAATATTCCATGCAAAGTACATATTGTGGGTAAGTATACTGCACAGTGACCTATGTAAAACATCTTTCTGTGACCTTTGGAAATTAAAAGCAGTGTGAAATGCCCCTGATTACAACCACTTTGTACCCTCTGAGCAAGCAACCACCAGAGAAAGCAGACCTGCAGCTTTGGCAAAGTGCAGTTGAGCTGCTGGGAGAGTCCTTTGCCTGTGCTCAGGACCTGCTCACAGGTTATGTGCTGGGGGAGCTCCTGGGGAGGTTTCTTGAGGCTGTTCCTAAACCATTATTAAGAGTTTGTGTAAAACACCTGCTGCTATCTACTTCTCAGATATTCAGTGCTATCTTTGAAGAACTGGCTTGCTAAGATTGCAAAGTGTGATTTAGCTTGACAAAAGAGTAGTAGAATAAGTACTTATTTACCGACTCACTGAAAACATTAAACACTCTCTAGAGGGAAAAATGTTCTGCTCAGCTTTGATTCATTCAGCAAAGTAGAAGGCTTGTTAATGATCCCAGTAATTAAAACAAAAATAAAACAGGGCATTGACTCTTCCCACAGCAATACCTCACCAAGTTCTAACTACAACCAGTAATTTGGAAGTGGAAAGGGGAGCAATAGAAGTGACCAAAGTTTTAGAAAACACGATCTTTAATTTAATCTGAAAGAAGTGGAATATCTGTGTTAGAAAAAGTACTGATGAGATAGATTTAGGGTCAATGAAAAGGGAAGTGGTACTAGAGGGGAACAACCATTGTTATATTTCTAATATGTTAAAAAAAGTTGCAAGAGGATATTAATCTGTTGTTCTCCCTATACACAGTGTATAACAAAAGTGATAAGCTCTTTTTCAGAAAAGGATTGGTGTTAATAAATTTTTAAACTGTAAGAACAGTGAAGGCTGAAGCTTGGTAAAAGGTCCCATGAGAAAGCCAGCAAATGAAATTTTCAAGAGTCCCATAGAGGAAATCTCTCTCAGAAGTTACCTGAATACACATAATTCTGCCTCAGGAAAACAGTTGTGGGTTTTTTAATGTGATCTTATTATTCCAAAATGCCTGTGGTGCCAGGATTTCTTTTTTGTAAGACAGCTGTTTTCTTAAATAGATTTTTCTTCACAAGTTTTCATCAAAACAAAATTAATTTGCTTAAAAATACCAAGAAAATAAACCAAAGAGCATGTTTCTGTGTGTTGCAGACCTGTGCCAGGTCACTGAACTCTCAGAGAAGCAGCTACATGGCAAATTTGGACAATCTTTCTCCTTTTTCAGATCCTCCTAAACTCCACCTGGATGGTCTTGGGGAAAATAACACTGTGACAGTAGTGGCAGGAAACAAACTACGACTTGAGATCCCCATCACTGGTGAACCAACCCCAAAAGTCTTTTGGAGTAGAGGGGACAAGGTACATTGTCATTGCACATGCTTCTTTAGCTTAACAAGGAGACTTTTTCTTCAAAAAATAATCTTTAGCCTTTTGAAGACATTGATTTTAATAGCAGAGAATAAGTGGGAGATGACCTGTATCTAAAAATGCTTCTTGCTCAAAAAAGAAGGGTAGAATGCAGAAATATTATTTAGTATCTTTTGGATCATTTTAAGGAAAGGCTGAAATTAATAAGGAAAAAGATATGGGTTTGCTATTAAAAATTAGTAGAGGAGAAGGATATATGGGATGCAGAAGCAGACTTGTGAAAATGTACCAAATGGCTATTACTTCTATACATTCAATGCCCAGAATGGCTGCCAGGTTTTGGCAGGAAGCCATGGTATAGTCTGGTTTTGTAAAATGAATGATAAATTCTAATGGAGTTCAAGTCTCAAATGAAAAAATAGGTTGGGCAACTGGGGTCTTGCATTTGGTGTCTTAATGCAAAACTTTTGTTTAGATCAATCCCTGGCTGTGTAAATACAAAAAAAGTCAATTTCTATATTTAAATTTTCATTGTGCAGTGTGGAAGCTGGGACATGTTACTACTACTACATTCATCAGACCTATCTGGTCAAATCTGTGACCACTGTTTCTCAAATATTAAGTGTAGTGTCACCACTGTGATCCTATCCAAACAGGGAATTATTCTAGAAGAGCTCCCACTCCAAAATATGTGACAGCACTTGAAATCAGTGAGGAAAAACTACTGACCATTACAGTCACTCAGACCTTTAAAGTGAATGACTTAAATTTTAATCTGACTTTTGGAAGAATACCCTATTCTTTTTCCATCAAATTGATGATATGTGGTGTTGACAAAAGTGTGTTCCTGCTCACAGGAGAAGCCTAGTGCCGCATCATTTCTAATGCAATGGCTCAACTGAGTACTAAACAGTTACTGTATTTTACTTATATTAGTTATTTTGTCATTTTTGTCATTAGATGACTAAAGTTCTGAGTTTTAGTGTGGGTTGTCTTACTTTGCTTTAATGTCTTTGTTGAAGTGACCTGTGCTATTTTGAATTTCGATCTTTTGAGTATTTTGATTCCCAAATACAGAAAATATGACTTTTCCCTCTGCTTACTGTGGTTCCTAGATGGTCACAGACAGTGGAAGAATACGGGCAGAAACATATCCAGACAGCAGCTGTCTGGTCATTGATGCGGCTGAGAGGGAAGATTCTGGTCCTTTCAGAATAACTTTAAAGAATGAAGCTGGAGAGGACACGGCTCTAATCAACATTAAAGTGGTTGGTGAGTCATGTGAAACAGTGCATATGAGCCACGTCTTTTGTCTTTTATCACCGTGGTAGATTCTCAGGAAACTTCCATTTCCTGATTTGTCCCCATTGTGAGGTGTGGAATTGAGATGCAAGGGTACTAAGGTTCGGTGTTACTCGAGGACTAGGAGCCTGGGATTTAAGTAGGAGTTAATTATCACTGCTGCCAGGGGCTAAACTTCTCTGGTTGCCTCAGGCTGCCCCTCTCACTCCTGGTGATGCCTTGAGAGGCCACTTAAAAACAGAGACTAGACAAGAATAAGTGAATAAAGGTAGGTATTTATTTGAAAGGCCTTCAAAGGTACCCCTGGGGAGCCAGAGGCTATTGCCAAGATGGACCCCAAGATGGATGGCGGGTCACAAGTTCTTCACACTTTTATAGGTTTGGTTCATTTGCATATCAGGGTTAATTCTTCAATTAAAGCTTCGGTTTAATGATGTAATTTCTCCAAGCTTGCCCCTCCCCCCTACACACCCCACCCCCCCCTTCCCCCCTTCCTTTAGAAGCTTTTGGTTTATAATTTTGGGCCTAGCACGGTCTGGGTGTCCTTGAAGAGCAGGCCCAGAGAGGCTTTGCTATGTCTACCTAGCATGAGAGAGCAGAAGTTAACAGGTTACAAGAACTTCAGAGTTACACACTAGGCAATACAGGATTTGAAAAATATGAAAGTTAAAGCCTAAGGCATCACTGGTTCTCCCCTCTCCCTGTGGCTGTGGGCTCTGCCTTAGCACATGCCCTCGAGTGCCTCTCAAGTGTCTTGACCGTGCTGAAGACCTTGGTATTCATCCACTCCTAACCACCAGCCAAGATCCACTAACTTTCTTTTTCTCTCTCTCTATCCTCATTAGGAATTCCTGTTTCACCTCAAAAACTATTCAGATTTGCTTCTTATTTGACATTTTTAATTTCAACCCATTCAAAAAAGAAGAAAGATTTTTTTCTTTAATAATATTTATTTTGTTTACAATAGATGTCCCTGATCCTCCTCAGGCACCAAATGTGACTGAGGTGGGTGAAGACTGGTGTATTATGACCTGGGAACCTCCAGCAAATGATGGTGGATCACCCATTTTAGGTACTTTTTTTAGTTTTTTGGTAGTGACTCTCTACTATAGACAAAAGAAGCAAACCCTAAAGAGTGGTTGCAACAGGATCAGAGTTTAGTTCAGGCTCTGGAGATTGGCACCGGGAGCGCGGAGAATGTTCCACCTGCTCTTTGACTTTATCAGATACCTGTTTTTCTAATGCTTTGAGATTTGTCATTTTGCATGTTGCCACAGTATCAATCCCCCTACTTGAAAGACAACCTCTTATATAATCAAACTTTGAACTGTTATTAGCCTGTTTGAATGTTAGAAGGAATTTCAGAAACAATTTACTGAGTAAATTGGAATATCTTTTAATACACAAAGCCAAGAAGAAAGTCAGAGGGGCCCAGAGGTCAGTAGAACCAGGCCCTTTTCACACTCAACTAAACACAGCAGTCTTCTAAGTCCAAAAAAAGCTCGTATATGGCCATAAAAGCAAAATAGGTGACTATATAATAGCTTTCAATGGGGAAAATTATCTCTAAATCACTCTGAAGCTAGAAGTGGATATTGAGGTATATCCAGATAAAAAAATGTCATTGGGCAGTCAAAAACAGACTCTTTAGTACTGACCTTTATGCCATCACTTATAATAAAATCTTTTCTGGTCAAAAGGATATTTCATTGAGAGGAAAAAGAAACAAAGCTCCAGGTGGATGAGGCTGAATTTTGAACTGTGTAAGGAAACAACTTTTGAGCCAAAGAAAATGATTGAAGGTGTTGCTTATGAGGTCCGTGTGTTTGCTGTCAATGCCATAGGCATGTCCAAGCCAAGTATGCCTTCCAAGTCCTTTGTTCCTTTAGGTAAGTAGCCAAGAGCACAGACATTGCTTTTAGAAAATAACAGAGATGCATTTAGAAAATAACCATTAATATGTTATTATAGTCATCTGATTTTTATATTAGTGTGACAGCTAGAAGGCTTTGTTGTTCACATTTTGACAGGCTAATTCAGTGGCCTTTTCACATAAAGAAACAGATTTTCAAACTATTGTGACAACCATAAGTCCCTGTGTCTTGTTCTGTAGATAGCAAAAGTTCCCACCTTGATCAGCAGCATCCCTAGAATGCAGAGGAGGAGAAAGGAGGTCATTGTTATAGCTCCAGCATGCTCCCTTCTTGACAGAAAATACCTGCTGTGATAAAATACACTGCTTCCAACTTCTCTGCTCTGCCTTCTCCAGCTGTTTGTCCTTCCCTCTCCTCAGCAGCAGGAATTTATCTCTGGGTCAGGCTGTGAGCAGATAAGGGATGAGGTAGCTGCTTCTCCTAGTATGGTCCTAATTAGGAAAGATGTGCCAGGGATGACTGGAAATCATTTTGGTAGGCAGGATAGCCTGTCGCCTGTGACACTAAGCTAGAGGAATACAAACTATAAATGTAAACCTTTGATTGTAACAACAGTTTTCTTCCTTCTCCCTGCTTGCTTCAGCTGTTACCAGTCCCCCAACTCTGCTGGCAGTGGACAGCGTGACCGACACCACGGTGACAATGAAGTGGAGGCCACCAGACCAGATCGGGGCAGCAGGGTTGGATGGCTATGTGGTGGAGTACTGCTTTGAAGGAAGTAAGTGAGAACACCTGGGGTACCTTACTCACAGTGAAAGTGGGTGAGACTTTCTCCATTTTTTCTCTACAGGTATCAGGTGCTCTGGCTGTCAGGCAGAGACTAATCAGGCAGAAAACCTCAAGCAGCAGGGGTTTGTGCAGGCTCCCTTTGGTTTGTATTCCAGATGCCATCCACTGACTATAGTTCAACATACCTTACACTTGATTTGAAATCCAAATCAAAAGCCATATAATCTGTTGTAATGTACCAAGTACCATGTTAATAACTGTCCTCTTTTAGATGCCAAATGAGAGTCAGGGCAGTACAGAGTTCATTGGTGGATGAAGATGTAGGAAATAATGAATGGCTAAAAGTGTGGCCCAAAATATGTTCAGGTTGGCTGGGTTTTAGGGACAGGAGGTCCTCAGTGTGGCAATCCCTATGTTGACATATTACTAGCTGGCTCCTTCAAGTGCTGCCTGCCCACACTGAGAACAGCCTCTCCAATAGATCCTGTAGGTGTAATCTAGGCATGCAAAGTCTATGTCTAGATATTTAATTTCTCCAACATTTCAGTGCAGTTAAGGGGACCTTTGACTATGTCTGTCTGAGATAAAAATATTTAAGATCTGAAGGAGGAAGATAAAGATGTAAGAGACTGAATAAGCTTTTGAGAGTAAAATAAGAAGGAACAGAGAAATATAAATTACATTTTACAACTAAGAGTCCTTGGTGATCAAGTAGCAGAAACTTAGAGTTTTCCAGGAGATTTTCTTCTGAACTGGCATCAAATGAAGACTATTTTCAAAAAGTAAAATCCACCAGTACCTGGGTAAGTATCAAATAGACTGGAGTGGTATGTGGCAAAACCCAGCCTCTGTGGACCAACAGCATCAACTGCAGCAATGTTGTGGATGTGGATGAAGGAAACACAGTTATCTTCGTCTCCTCTGCTGTTGCTCTTAACCGTGCTGTAAATCAAGCAATGGGTCGACCACATTTTTTCCATGAAGACATTTATTTCAATGAAAGCTTTTCATGAACACAGTCCATACCTGGAGACAAAAGGCAGAAGACAGAACCTGTCCTTCATGCTGTCACATGTTTCAGATTCAGCCAACCCAGGAAAACAGTAGGTCATAAAAAGTGGTCAGGTGCCACAGGATCAGAGTACACTCAGCTCTCTCTCAGGCAAGTGGGAGAGGGAGTGAAGAAGAACCATGGCTTTTCCCAGGAGCACTTAGCATCTTGTAGTATTGAGACAAATATCTTTGAGGAGCAGGACTGCAAGAAGCTCAGAGACCTGGAGAAGAGTACCTGAAGGCAGACACAGCTGGACTGGTAGGAAGGGTTTTCCTTGTATGTTGGGAGGGAGCTGAGGGAAAAGCTCAGAGAGAGTAAGCATGCAGTCTTCCCTCAAGACACAGTGTTCTTGTATTGTTTCCACTGCACAGGCCAGATGTAGGGGAATGTAAAGGGGACTGTCCATGTGAGGACTTCAGTGTATACTGTTATTATGCTTTGTTTAGCATTGGTAGAATGGCAGGGAAAAATTAAAAGTGCTTGACATTACAGTATGTAATGTCCAAATTAGGCAGTAAGAGAGGACGAGAAATATGTTAATTCAAACTATGGCTTTCAGAGGAATCTTCCAAATCTGTCTTTAAAGGGCTGTTAGATGAACATTACATACCTGTTGAATGGAACAAATTCTTTACTTTTTCTTCCAGATAGGTTTTAAACACATGAAGATACAACAAAATGGCAGCTAAGTCTGTCATTTTACTGTTACCCACCTCAGTTAAAATACAATGGGTACAATGTATTTTACATAGTTTTGAGTGTTTATGTATATCTATATATGTCGCCTGTATATGAATATACATCTATATATACACAATTGATATTATGTATATATATAATGAAAATACTTAGGAAGAAGCAAGATAAGTAGAAAAAAACAATTTTAAAATGCCAATTTTAAAATACCAAATTTAAAAATCGTGTTACTGGATTATTCATCTTTTTCTCTCTGTTCAGCTGTTTATTTCCTTTTTTGAAATATCTTAGTGCATCTTTTTCTCAGCCCTTTCTGCCTGTTCTGCCTCAAACTAATTTTTTTCTGTAATGTTTAATAACTCTTTTTAATTTCAAGATACTTTTAATGACTGTCTCTATTCATTCTGCTGCTTTTTTCTCTTAGTTATCTGTTTGTAAACTCATCTGTCATTACATTCTCCATTCTTTCATTGCTGTCACTGAAGTAGTTTTAAAGAAGGCCTTTTAGAGTCTTCCTTAACACAGCTATCATTAGGAGAAATCACAAGTTGAAAATAGGAAGACAAAAAATATATAAAGATAATTTAGAAGAATAATGTATCATAAACATTGGTTTGGCTTTGTAAAATTTGTATTTCCCTCTAGTCTGCACCTCAGAACTTGATCTGGATTCTTGGACTCCTTAATTATGTACCATTTTTGACAGTTCTCTGTGCATGTTACTGAACTGAAGTCTCACCATAAGTAACCTGATCCAGCATTGCACAGTGTGAATAACAAGAATATAGAATATATATATATACAGTGAGAGAGAAATCCCCAGGCCTAGCATACAACATCCAACTTTGGCCCTCTTGCTGTGGTGATGTGGCGTAGACCGAATCCTGTTGACCCTGGAGAAGTCAGTCACTTGTAAAGTGTGCTGCTGACTGGTTCTTGTGTGGCATTTTGAGGGCAGCCCGGGGAGCATGACCTGAGTGTTCCCCATGATAATATATTTATTTGCTTGTAGAGGCTGTTGTAGCTGCAGATGATCTGTTTTCAAAGCTAGTAAATAAGCACATTGCAGAGTTTCTGTTGGCTGAGATCTTTCCCACCGTACTCATCCAGGACCATGCACAGATACTAGAAGAGTATTTTTATTATCCCAAAAATTTCCAGCTCCAGGATTACAGAATATCCAGGGCAGAGATAACTTTGTTCAGGAAATAAAGCCTTAGAGTTTACATCGTATCTGTAATCATCCATGGGTTTGGTCTTCTTTAATCTTCTATTTATGTTACCTTTAGCTAAATGTGTTCTCTTCTTCTGTTTCCTCCAAGTTTTTTTCAAGACCTCTTTTTTTCTGTCTCTCTTACTCAGAATTTATCTCTGAATTTCTTATCTCTTCTATGATGTGTTTTCTTCCCCTTCTACACTTTCTCTCATCATCATTTTGTTTCATTTCTCTCTTCCAAATGTTCTTTTTGTCTCTTTCTTTTCATATGTCTGGGGCTATGCTGAGGCCCAAAAAAACTCATAGAATTTTATATCCTCCTCTTCTTTCATCCTTTAGCTTTCCTGTGGGCATCACACATAACTGCTCTGTGATCCAGATGCCCTCTTTCCATCTCTTTTCTCTCTGCAGTATCCTTAAATATGGGTTCTCTAAATCTGTAAAGCCCAGCATCTTTCTTTGCATACTTACTAACAAAAATTGCTAACCACTGACAAAATGCTCCATCTGTGTGAAAGTGGGTGTCTCTGATTAATTTTAAAGATGGATTCTCTCAAGGTATATCGACAGATCTGTCTGAGGAATTGGGGGAGCCACCTTTTAACCTGGAAGGTACAGTATTCCACAAAGGATATGTCTTCTTTATTGAAAGAAAAACTCTCTTCATAAAAGTAAAGATAAATTCCTGACAGTGAATTCTAAGTGCAGCAGTCTACGGAATTTTCTGCAGTATAGGTGTGAGGGGAGGGGGAGGTTCTTGGGAAACAATCATTGATTGAAATCCTTTTTGACTTGAAGCTTGAAGCTTCCTAAAAGAAAGACACTCAGTTATGAAAATGTACTATAGCACTACACTCTACATCTGCAGGGCTCTCCAGTTTGTAATAGTTTTCTTGTCTTCTGTGCCCATTTTATAGTGCTATCTTTACATGATGTGGAAAGTATCGATCCTGACTTGCTAGTTCATAAATCTGGCTCCAGTGCCCAGGTGCCAGCAGTGTTAGGGCACTCTGTGCTGGGAGGACAGGGTGGATGACAAAGAATGGTTTGTAATTGAAGCTATTCTGAAAGACTGTACTGTTATGATCACTCTATGAATTTCATGTGACTGCCTGGGATAGAATTGAAAATCTGAGAATGCTGTAATTATGTGAATAATTCTGACACAGCCTTCCATTTCTAAAGGCATGAGGAGAGATGGCATTTCATTGCAATATGTAAATGATCTGTGTTTCTCTTGTTCCTCAGTTATATTTTCAAGGGTACTCAGCACTGGTTGAAATTAATTGCAAAACTCATTTCTCTCCAAGGAAGCTGTTAAAGCAATGATGACTGCTTTTGGAAATATATTATTCGTGCCCCTTGTTTTATTCTAGCTGAATTTAAAAATCTAACCAGTTTTCTCTCTGGTACATTTAAATTACAGACATATTCTAATAGCATTTGTATCATTATATAAAGACTTATAAGTATATGAATATACAAATATGTAATCAACAAAAACCCCTCAGGGCTTGAAACATTCTTCCCACATATGAAAGTGAATCTCTATTGTGTTACAGCATAATTAGAAAAACGAAACAGAATTATTCATTAGAATCTAACTAATCTATTACATTTCTGTAATTTTCCTCATTCATGATGTGGATGTATTTATAATTGGCTATTCTTTGGATGTGTCCTCCTCCCCTCATTTCCCTAAACCAGCTGATGAATGGATCGTGGCTAACCCAGAGCTGACAGACAAAACAAAATTTACCATCAGTGGCCTTCCAACTGGCTCGAAAATCCTTGTGAGAGTAAAAGCGGTGAATGCTGCTGGTGAAAGTGAGCCCAAGTACTACCCACAGCCTATTTTAGTCAAGGAGGTGATAGGTAAGATCTTCCTGCCTACACTTACCCACAAACACACTCTTCTTCCATATGGATACCTGCTTTTTCAAGGCTAATACTTACTTGTTATTTGTAACTGATGATATGGTCTTGCAAAGCCATTGTGTGGTGGCAAGAAATCATTAAACCATCTCTAAAACAGTACTTTTTTTTTTTATTTAGTTCATTATTGAGCCTTTGTTTTTCAGTTTTTCAGGGCTTTATTTTTTTCCTGCAGAACTTGAAGTTGATGGTGCTTTTTTTAAGTTGCACTAAGCTTCCCACCTATTTCTACCATCATAGCATTTGGTGTTATAAAAGCTGACGGTGTCCTGAATGTAATGCTGGGGGACCAAGAAATTTAAGACACCTCACTCATTAGTCACTTCTGGGAATTGTAGACCATGTTGTCATCATTTTATAATGATGCAGAACAGTGCTGCCTCAGTTAGAAAAGAAAATAAGTGCTTAACACAAGCTTTTGTTTTGTCCAGAACCTCCAAAGATTCGTCTACCAAGACACTTAAAACAAACCTATACTCGAAGAGTTGGAGAAACTGTGAATCTTGTTATTCCTTTCCAGGTAAGAATTAAAAACACTGACAGAAAAGTTCTCTTTGCTTTCCTCCCCCCACCACCTTTTTTTTTTTTGGATACTGCTGCTTTTTGACTCATTTCTCTATAACTTTGGCCAGTGATCTAACCTAAGCTGTCGGCTTTGCAAAATTGGTATTTCCCTCTAGTCTGCACCTCAGAACTTGATCAACGTGATGGATTCTTGGTCTCCTTAACTATGTACCACTTTTGACAGCTCTCTGTGCATGTTACTGAACTGGAGTCTCATCATAAGTCTCCTGATCCAGCATCGCACAGTGTGAATAACAAGCACTCTGAAGTACAGAGGTGCTTGAGAGTTTTTGGTTTGACGTGTCAAACAAACGATGTTCAAGTAATGAATTGGGTAACTCACTCATACTGATTGGTCATCTGCCATCCAAAGGGCCCTTACAAATCTTCACAGGAGACATTGCATGTGAGAGAATTGCTAGCACAATGCAAAGGGGTTGCACTGGAAGCAGTTAAATACAGTTATCGAGAATGGAATGGTAGCATTTCATAATTTCCTTGTCATGAGAGAGGAAAAGTGAATGAGCAGACTGCAATTGTTTAGTCCTTTAGATCATAATTGTAATATGACTATTTCTAAATACATAGCATGCTTTCCCACAGCATCATGTTAACCTTCATTCCCATATCTT
Organism: Lanius collurio; assembly: GCA_020086605.1. Taxonomy (NCBI): domain Eukaryota; kingdom Metazoa; phylum Chordata; class Aves; order Passeriformes; family Laniidae; genus Lanius; species Lanius collurio. Next base: position 1,931,794 of record JACBWW010000005.1, read on the forward strand.
TTAAACAGCAACAGCCTCTCTCCTTGCAGAATCTTTCTGAATACAAGAATCATGGAAGAATTAATTTCTATTTCATGTCTGCACATTTAAAGATACTGGGTTGGCATAACTCAGCTTCACAGAGGCTGTTAAAAGCCTCATAAAAGCTTGATCAGCAATACGCTGCAAGATATATTTCTCTTGAGAAATTAAAGGAATATTCTCTGGTTACTCTCTAAGATAAGGTTTTCAAAATGGTGTGTGATTACCCTTTTCAGACAACATCTGCAAACTGCTTGCCTGAGGAAGGAAAATCCCATGGCAAAGCAGGTGAAATTCACTCTATTTTAAGCACCTATATGGGGCACTTAGACACACAAAAATGGCAAACAAAAGATATCAATCCAGCCTTTCCAACAGCTATTACAAGTTCCCCTGCAATGAAAGAAGAGAGTTTAAGACCCCTGGAGGTTTAGTCTATTACTTTCCACTTCCAGCGGTAGTGTAGAGAATGTAAGCATTTCCAGAGGGTGAAATACTTTGTTCTGTATTTTCTGTGGGTTATTTTTTTCTCCCTTTTCTTTCAAAAACTGGAAATGATTTGTCAAATTTAGCCAGAAAGATAATTATCCAAAATAGCCAGAAATTGCAAATATTTTCAATCTCCTGGGTAAAAAAAAAAAAAACCAAACCAAAAATGGAAAGAAAGTTATATTTTAGGTGAATTTGCATGATTGTATCTCTAAATGATGTATGATTTTAAAAAGAATTCTGTTTCTTTCAGGACAGTTTTTATTTGCTGGTTGGGAAAATGGGAAATAAACCTGTTTTCTTCTCTCAAAAAAAAATCATATAAAAATTCTTTCCTGGGTCCTTGCAGGGAAAACCAAGAGCAAAAGTATCGTGGCAGAAAAATGGTTCTCCGATCGACAAGAACGATATCAACATCCGCAACACGGAGAACGACACCATCATCTTCATCCGAAAGGCAGAACGGGGGCACTCTGGGGAGTACGACATGAAAGTGGAGGTGGAGAACTTGGTGGACAAAGCTACAATAGATATTCAGATCGTTGGTATGTTTGAAGAAATGGAAATAAATCCAGCCACTCCCAGGCTACAGAATCCCAAGGATCATCTCTCTTGACAGTGATGACTCTCCGCATCCAATTACTTAGCTGTAGATTCGCGGTCTCTAAGGAAAGCTCCACACACAATAGCATTGTTGGAATGTGTCAGTCTCTTTATTTCCCTGTTATGCTCCTCATGGTCTTTTTCATCCAGGATGCAAGATTTTTCCTCTTCCCATAGACAGAAATGGCTGCAAATTCACAGTAAGTTTGTCACAAATGCAGTGTGGAAGAAATCATAAATGCTGAAAGGACAGGAAGGTAGGAAAGATAGACAAGAAAACACATTTACTTTTTGGTTTTGCCATCTATTTCTTTATGTAATAGGCAACACTCACAGCTCAACTTCAAGTATTAAATTTATTTAAATTCTGACATGCCTTCACTTTGGCAAGTTCTATTTTGCAACCACATCTTTCTTTTTACATTGTTTTTTTTGTAAGAAAGAGAGAGAAATCAAACTAATTGGAAGATGTGCGTGGGAAAGAGATAGGGAAAGCAAACAGTAGAATATGTCAGCTGTCATATTTTTGTTACAGATCGCCCAGGCCCGCCAGAGGTTGTAACTATTGAAGATGTCTGGGGAGAGAATGTAAATTTGTCATGGAAGCCACCAAAAGATGATGGCAATGCTGCCATTACTGGGTACACTATTCAAAAAGCAGATAAGAAGAGTATGGTAAGTAATAAGGAGATGTTTAAAAACTGGATGGGAATTCTCCCTTTTAAAAACAAAAAGCATTATATGCTTAAATATATGTAGGTGGACAAAGCACTGATTTATCAGCATTCAAAAAATCTCTAAAGACATCTCTAAAAATCTCTTGTTCACTATAACTAAAGCCTAGAAATCGAAATCTTTTCAAATTATGCCAAAGAGGAGGACTAAAAAAGGAAATGATCAGTGGATTTGAGAGAAGTAATTCTGCATTTTTCCTTTGCCTCAGTAGAGAAAATGAAACCCCAAAATATTAATTCTGTATTCAGTAGGCTGCTACTAGAATAAAAGTGTACCATTGATGCTGTTTTCAAACCGGCAATGTCACATTATGTAAGTCATTGCCACCCCTTAGTACCCACAGCAAAACAGTACATACATCACTCCTAAACTGCTCTGAGATTTGCAGATGAAAAAAGCAATACAGAAATGTTTATTATTTTTATTAAACTAACAAAAACTTTACACATTCTTAAAAGACAGTAGTTGGATTCTTAGATTTAACATTTACTGCAAATTTAAACACTGGAAATCTACGCCAATATTTTCGGAGTTGCCTTATCCAAGAGAATGTTTTGCTGTCCCCTTCTGCCTCTCACATTAAAATGCTGGTCTCCTTCATGGTGTGAACAATTCATTCTTCCCTTCCCGTGCTACTATTTCCCTTTGCATCCTTTTTTTTCTCCTTTCCTTCTCTCTCCCCTCTCTTGAGACTGTAAGAAGATACTGTCTCTGGTACAGTGAACAGAACGATGGCCCCTCTAAATTACTGTGATAAGGAGAAAGTAACCACAGCAGTAGTATCCAGGGTCCAGTGTGACATGGATCATTCAGGTCATTTTCCCCATAGAATCTGTGGTGGTACATTTTGCAATTCTGGCACAGCTGGTCTTATGCAAAAAACTGTTTTCCCAAAGGAACTGTGGCTCTTAAAGTTGACCAAATAATAATGCAAATTGTGGTATAGGGAACTCAGCACTAAGTTCATCTTTAGAAAAGCAAGAAAACTATGTAGGGCAGAGCAAAGAAAAGCAAAAACATTGCTATGGTCATATTGCACTTTATAATAATTGCATTTTTAGCATTAACTTCTTTCATCTTCCATTGTTGTTTAGGTATTGTGTAATGGGACAGAATTTACATGTCCTGTTACTGATGCAAGACCAAAGTACTAAAACCCACTTCCCCATCTCAGCCTTTAGATATCAGAGGACCACCAGCACAGAATTACATTTCTCATGAACACTCAGCCTGTGCTAGAGAGGGCAGATTAGAGCAGTGGCCTCTTGTGAGTGCATAATACTGCAGAACAGTGCATACTATTGCATTGCCCACAGGAATGCAGTTTTCTTATCTGCAACTGTACTTTCTCTGTCAGCAGCATGGATTAGGAATGAGGGAGCCTGCCTTGCTGACACAACACAACCTTTGTAATACTGGATTTCCTAAAATGAACCCTTCCAGCTGCCAGCGTAACAATTCAGTAGGGTTCACTTTCCATTTGGCCTTCATTGCTCAGCAGTGAACTCTGCAGTATTTCCATTATTGCTCATTTCACTAATTATTGCTAGCTACAGTCTCTTCAAAGAAGAACCTACTCCCAGAAGCTTGATGATTCTTCCAGTGAATGTCTAGGAGGTGCAGGGTGCTGGCGGGGAGCTCACCCTCTGTGTCTGTGCCTTTCAGGAGTGGTTCACCGTGATCGAGCACTACCACCGCACCAGCGCCACCATCAACGAGCTGGTCATAGGCAATGAGTACTACTTCAGGGTCTTCGCTGAGAACATGTGTGGCCTCAGCGAGGATGCAACCATGACCAAAGAGAGCGCTCTGATTGCAAAGGATGGTGAGTTCATTACCCATTCTTTGTCAAAGAGTAAGAGGTGCTCAGGGGCTGGAAGGTGACTAAAGGTAAAGACATTCTAAAGCATTCAGAGGCACTCCCAGCCCCAAGGACAGGCACAACTAACAGAGGGGCATTTCCTACTCAAACTTCATGGTTTGTCCACATAGTTCATAGTCGCTGTTTTTAATCAGGAGCGGAACATTTTCCCCACGTTTTGACATTTTATATGTCTTAGATCTCAGACTCAAGTCAGCACTGGCAGATATGAGTTGGCAAGAGCTGGAAGATGAGTAAAGAAATTGTTCTGTTAGAAGCAGTGGGTCACTGCCCTCCACTGGAGACTTGGCATCAGCTGTGCAGGCACTCCCGCCATTTCAGGCAGGATGCAGCCGAAAAGCATAACCCCGGCTTCACATCTCTTGAGGGTGGGGTTGGGCAAATTCTGATCCTGCAGTCAAAAATCCTGTCATTTCAGAAGCTGTCAGTTTGAAATGGCACAATAAAATAAATTAAAATAAATAACTTTCTTATGGAAAGGAAATTCTAAAAACAAATCGCTTACAGGAAGAAAATCAAAGCAGTTTGTCTGAAAGGAAGGAATACATGACTGCCATGATGCAGAGGACAGGAAACCTGTACAACCCACGTAGCCAGGCTGAAAGACTGAAGGCCCTCTCTTTTAGACATGAACAAAAGAATGGCTACTGGAATTCTTTTTCAGCATTACTTACTTGCCCTTCTCATGAGAGAAGCATTAGGCCTAAACTGCACTGAAATCAGCATGAGAGCTTGAATCGACTTTCAGTGAAGCAAAGCTGTTTAATGATACCTGTGCTCAGGAGTAGATGTCTGTTTGTCCGACCATTTTAAATGCCAGCTGAGTGTCTGGCTGAAGAGAATTTATTGGTGGTAATCTCCAATGCAAAGTGGGGATAAACTGGCAGTGAAAAAATACATGTTACTGCCTGGCTTTACTTGTTCAGAAACTGCATCCATTCAGGTATCTGTGTTGTCAGTGCACCGTGTGAAGCAGAAAGAAAAAATGGATTTTCAGATACAGAGACAGTTTGTAATCAGAACAAACTGTGAAAAATGACTGGCGACAGAGTGAACAAGGCTTGCCAAAGGCAGGCATCCTGCAGTACATAGGTTAGGATCCATCCTGCTCTATAGCATGCAGGGCATGCAGGCACAGGAATGGAATAAACATGTATTGTTTCATGTACCACCTGCAAAGGAAACAAAGAGAAGCTCTCAGACATCAATGCCACAGCATGACGAAGGGCTGTAGTCACTGTGCAGACCCACCTCCAGCCTCCCCTACGAGTGCAATTACCGGAGTCACACTGGTACATAAAGCAGTGCAAATCAGAACTGACTCTCTGTAGCCATTTAATATGCTTGGATGTTTGGCTACATGCCAACAAATGCTGATTTTATAAATGTTTTATTTTCATTTCATAGGTAAAGTCTACAAATACCCAGTTTATGATGACTTTGACTTCAGCGAGCGGCCGCTGTTCACTCAGCCCCTGGTGAACACGTTTGCTGTAGCTGGTTACAATGCCACCCTGAATTGCAGTGTCCGAGGCAACCCCAAGGTACTGCACAGCTCTGACAGCATCACTTGAAGCACAAGAGACTTTAACCTGACAGTTAAAATTAAATGCCACTTTTACCATTTAACTCACAAGCCAGGCTGAAGGCAGACAGACTGGTGTGGGTTCTAAAGAATACAAAAAAAAAGGGACCTGCTTACCTGTGCTATAGGCACTGTAATAGTTAATGCACAGATAACTCAGTGAAGGGGCAGAACCTCAGGAAAAGGCTGGGCTTTATTAGGACCCTCACTGAGCTTTACAGTTAAAATATCAGTAAAAGTTGTTACTAAAACAAGGCCATAATTATTCTATAAAAAGCTAATTTTTCTCTAATTAAGCATATTGCAGGAATGCTCGGGGTGCCACATTGTTTCTCAGACCCATTGCATGATTTGTTTTGTGGTTTCTTTTGAATTGTGTCTTTTTGAGATCTTTTTTCTGTTGCAAGAAACTGATCTGGCTTACTCACCTGAGAAATGCAGAGTGCTGTTCACCCCTCACCTTCACAGTTTCTGACTGTGCAAATTACTGTGGAAAAATGTGCTTTTCTTATTGACTTAGAGTAATTGGATGTCAAAAGCTAATGATCAGATGTTTGCTATCATTACATAGTCCTTGTATTGCTAACAGGATTGTACTTATGACTTTAATTAGGTGATAAGAGCTGCACTGAAAAAAAGAAGTGCTAAAAACCAGATGCATGATGCAGGCAATGCTTATCTTTGAGTTGAGTCACAGTTTCTTTTCCATCACTACTTCATCTATTTCCTATCATTTCTGGATTACTCAGCTTTAACTGAACACCGTAAAAAAAGGGATAAAGTATTTCAGTTCACAGGTTTGTGCATTTGGGCTTTCTTTTGTTTTTTTTTTTTTTTTTCCTTTGTGTTTGTTTGTTTTTACCACAGCCCAAAATAACCTGGATGAAAAACAAAGTGGTTATAATGAATGACCCAAGGTACCGAATGTTCAGCAACCAAGGTGTCTGTACCTTGGAGATCCGCAAACCCAGCCCCTATGATGGAGGTACTTACTCCTGCCGAGCAGTCAATGAACTGGGAGAGGCAGAAGTGGACTGCAAACTGGAAGTAAGAGGTAAGGGCTTTAAAACATTGCAAACACCCTGTTTGCCTAAACACTGCCTACGCTGGAGTTAAAAAGATGCAAGGCAAGTCCAAAAGGGAGTACAGCTTTCAGGAATTAAATCCAAATCTCTGTTAGGACAAAATAATATTGGTCGCTTACTTTTGTTTTGTTTTCATTAATGGACAAATGTTATGAATTTCAGGTAGTTTAAAATTAACTGGGATACCATGAATGGCAACAGGACTTGGATTGGACTACTAATGAATAATCTCAGGACCGTATTTTTTGGAAAATTACTTGCTAGGAAAAGATAGGTTCATATTCAGCTGGACTAATTCCCACCTAAGGCTTAGTTTCAGCTGTGGAATAAACTAAGTATTTCCCAAAAATTAATCTGAGGTTATAAGTAAGGAAAGGTGCCTAAAGCCAGCTGATAGGAAGTGTCTAACTAAGGAATTTAGAGGAAATTTGGGTCATATCAATATGGGTCTAATTATATTACTTCCATCATGCTAGTCTATAATGAAAACCACGTTTAAAATTTTTATGGATTGTATTGTGTTTATTTTGTATTTCAGATTCCATTTTCTGCATTTTCTGATGTATCTTGTCCCACAGATCAAATTTGTCAGCAAGAAGACATTTCAATAAATGTTTGGTCTATGATAAGCTGAACACTTAATTAATGCAATGAAAATATGCATAATGTATTTCTCAGATTTTATTTTTTATTTTTAAGATACTGTCTTTAAAAGGTGATGTCCTCATCCTGGAATTAAGGTTGCTTTCCTTAATCACAAGCAAACTTTCTATTTCACAGCCTAACAGAAGATCTCTACACCTGAGAAGGCTGCTTTGTCTATTTTTTTTTTTTACGCTGAAAAGCCAAGTTAGGTTGCTAAGTGAACACAGCAGCTGAAGCTTAGCAAACCAGGATAGGCTCAGGGTTTGCTCTAAGCAAATATAGCAAATCACTCTTAAACAGGCAGAGTATAAAGACATCATTACATCTTACTTCTCTCTTCTATTGACTTAGATGTTGATTTATCATCCTCTTAAGTTTCCCAGCATGTTTGTTCATTTAGGAGGGCTCCCCAGATGACTGCTCCTCATGCTGTTACAGAGCAGAGACCTTTGGATTTCTGACTCACTGGAAATGAATTACAGTGTGTGTGTGTGTGTGTGTGTGTGTGTGTGTGTGTGTTTGTTTTCATGTGTATAGCTTTAAACTCGTTCAGCTTTATTCCCGCAAGTAACTGTCAAGGTCTGGGTTTGTAAGATGACGAGATACAGCTAAACGTTGTCTGAATAAGACTAACAAGCTCAAGGTTTTGATGCCTAGCTGGTAAATGTACAAGCTGCAGTGCTATTACTACAGGTAGTAGGTATGACTTACTAGTAAGTCATGCTAGAGCGCTTTATGCCATGCAATAGTATTTACTGTAGCAAGCTAGAATTATACTAGCTAGAATTACTCTTAGCCATCTATCTGTGACATATTGGAAATCTTAAATTTATCATGCACATATAAATGCTCAGCCCCAAAAATGTCTGAACAGCCTAGGATTTCCAAATGTGCATAATATTGGAACAACTGACTAGTTAGGAATACTCTGGCTATGAATGTTATCAGTATGCTACAATTTTTTACATTTTTAGCCATTTCCTTACATGATTTTAGGTGTAAAATTAACCCCCTTAGTTGTTGCTAAATTTAATGCTGGTTTCCCGAAAACATTTTAGTGATACTTATAAGCGCAACAGTTAAAATAATAAAAACTTATGCTGTCCTCAAAAGAATTTTTTCATGTACTAATGTTATTTCAGATAGATAATGTTTTGTTCTTTAGTTTTAAGTTTTGCTGAGTGAACTTAAAAATGGAAGTTATGTAACCTGCTCAGTAAAATTGCACATGGAGTGGCTTTTTTTTGTAAATGCGTGTGTGTGTAAGAAGTCATGTAATAGATGATTCTTTCTCATCTGTCTTGAAAGACAACATATGCAGAATCTCATTATGTTTCATACTCACTACAGAAAATACCATATAGGTCTTTTGAGTCTGTTGAGGTAGATCCCTAAATTTGGCTCTAAATCTCCTGTTACAAGCAGTAAAGAAGTGATTCTTTATCATCTTCACCAAGGTCAATGAAAAGAATTAGATAAGTTGCTGTGCTTCTTTTATCATGGAAAAAAGAGCTTTGGAGAACTTTTATCTTAGAAGTGAAATCAAGAATGGTGATCACTCTAATAATAGGTTGGTGATAACAAAGTTGCTGTATAAGAAATATTCTTTTTAAAAGGTGTTAAGATCAACTGGGAAGAATTTCAAATGCGAATAAATACCACTATAAATATTCTAATTCTGCAGTGATCTATCATGGAGTAATTAACCCAGGAGAACCACTCAGCTTGGCGGGGGATAATCAGGTTTATAATGCGCGTACTCCTCTGGACATTCCATTTCATTCCCATCCTCTCTTTCCACATGCAAACGCATTTTCTGCATGCAAAGTGTGTATTTCTTTGCTTTTTTTAGATTAAACTAGCTAGTGTCTCATGGCATACATTGTCTATGTCACATGAGCAAAGAAGGCCAAATTAATCAAGACAATACCCAATCATGTGGGTATTTAATATCAAAATTACTAAGGTTTTAGACATATTTCATAGAACTACATGTATTTATAAAGAATTTATTTAATGACTGTGAATATGTTTGACCACAACATTTAGACCTTTCCAGGAGAAACAAATATGCATTTCCAAAACAACCCAGCTCTCAGTTTGTAGAATTATTGAAAGATCAGAAGTATCATAAAGTCATTTACTGCACTTAAAAGATATTCTTCTTAACAGATCAGTCTTTGGTTACAAACTAGTGCTCAGAATAATAATCCATGCCTGAACTTAACCTACTGATTTTAAGAATGAAATCTTGATTCAATTACTTACAAGCAGAAAATTTTACTTCATTTTCTTTATTTTCCCTAAAACTTATTTTACATTCAAGTTCATTTGGGTTCCAAAAATTTAACTCTTCACACAGAAAGGTCTTTTTCCTTGCAATCTTGCCCAGAATAAGAATATTAACAGTGAAGTTTTAAAATGACAGTGATGCCCAGAAACTGGTCTGCAGTATGTTATGCATCCAGACTTAAAATTTCAGTCCTAGAACGTTAGGAGATCAGACTGGATAATGTTTCTGTAGCTTTTGAAGTATTGGGTTATTTTTCTTAAAAGGCTACAATAGATACAAATTTTAGTCCTTTCATAGACATACGCATAGATAGGTGTATATATATGGGTGTTTTATAGAGTCAAAATGTTTAATTAAAGGTAAGGGCTCCTACAGAGTAAATAGCATGCTTCAAGTAAAGTAAATGTGGATATATGACAAAGTACATACTATAGTGCACAGGTATATAATTAGTCTGTACTTGATTATTTTGCCTTACAGAGTTTCAACATATATATATATATATATGCTTCAGTGTTATGTGTGTGCCTTTTTTTTCCCCTGGTGGAAAATACTATATATATATATGTGCTAGCTTCTTTGAAGCTACATTTGGAAACTTTTATCATAAATATAATTTGGTTCCAATCTATACTTTAGACTAATTAGAGGTTTTTATAGTTACTTGTACCTATTAATCTAGCTTTTACATATTAATGATAATTTTGAAGTGGAACTGGATCCCTACCTTTTTCTCTTCATGTGCTTCTATTCCTACATATTTTACATGACTAAGGATTAGATTATCATCTTGAAATAATTGTAATAATAATTTCACTCAACATTTTCTCTCCACTTTTGTGTTTGCAATTAAATTGTTACTTCTCTTTCTCTCTCTCCCTTAGTTACACAGTAAGGATTTTTGAATGTATATTGTCATCTAAGGTAAGCTTTCATATGGTTCTTGCATATGAAGCTTATGTCTGTTTATACGTCATACAATGTCTGCCTAGTATGGCATGATTTTCATTATGTCACTTAATGAAAATGTTTTTGTAAGTTAGCAGCATGATGATTTAAATGCATTTAAATTCAGATTTTAATAATTGCTTGTCACAGTAATTCTTAGTAGTCCATCCCATATCTTGTAATGGTGCACGTTTCAATGGAATTTAACAGTGCATGAGCTGGCATGATTCATTAGCACGAATAAAATGCAAGTAATAGAAAGAGCATTTTGTATTTACAGCAAGTTTTTTTTTATAGGAATATACCTCTACGTAAACAAAATATTTATTCCAGAGTTAACTTCATTTAAAAATGAATGATTCATAGCACAACTTGCACTCCATGAGCTGAAAGAATGGCAAAAAGCATGCTTTTTTTTCCTTCTTTTTAATTTTTTTTTGTTGTCTGTATTGTGCATCTACCTAAGGTTGGGAGCAGACAGTTCTGCCACAATGACAATGTTAAATGAGACAGTGCAGTCTCATAATCACTAGTAACCAATAGCATTTTAATTGAATAATCCTTGTATTAATAAAGGTTATAAATTCGTAAAAATCTGTACTAGACATATATGTTGTATGTAAGTATCAGCACAATTGCATTTAGCTGAAGCATTCGGAGAATGTTCACCCTGGCAATGTACTTTTGCTTTAAAGCTTTTGGTGTGTTCCAGAAAAAGCTCAGAAGGTAAGTGTAGCTATCAGTGGGTGGTTTGCAACTTGCAGAACACAACATTCATGAAGATTTGTAAGGGGAATAGTAATGGTATCTAGCTTTCTTAAAGCAAATTATACCCTTTGTCTGGAGAAAGGGCAGATTCTAAAGTTTTTAGCAAAATATTTCTCATTTTCCCACTGTTTCTTCCAAATATAATTTGATTTCAAGGAAATTAACTGAAATAATTGTGTTTAATTTTCATGGCTTTTATTTCAGTGGCATGAGGCATCCAACAACCTCTATGGGCAACCTGTGCCATGGCCTCACCACCCTCGCAGTAAAGAATGTCTTCTTTGTATCTAATCTGAACCCAGACTTTTTCAGTTTGAAGCCATCACCCCTTGTCCTATCACAATAGGACCTTGTAAAAAGTCCTTCTTCAGCACTCTTATAAGTTCCTTTTAAGCACTGGAAGGTGCTCTAAGGTCTGTCTGGAGCCTTCCCTTCTCCAGGCTGAACAACCCCACCCAACAAAAAGTGAAATTTTGAAGTGAATTTAAAAGCAAATCCAAAATGTTTCTTCAGACTTCCCCAGCAGATGAAAGTTTTGGTTTTCATAGTCTCTCTGGAAACTAAGGGCACCCAACTCTAAAATCCTGGCTTTTTTTCATATGATTCTTTCACATCTGTCATCCCGCTTGTTATTTTCAAGCAACATAGTAAATATTTTGCTAAATACCTAGAAACCATTTTAAGACCCCAAATTAGAATAAATTGAATATCTCTGCATGTTTTCCACAACTCACCCCAGTTAGTTGTTTTCTACATTTTTCCCCCTGCACTGACTTCCATCTCTGACCATACTCCACCCAGCCTGATGGAAAGCCAGGAGAGTTATTTGAAGTGAAGTTTATCATAAACTATTGCATGTGGTGAGATAAATGACTGAATATATGATATCCTAGAAATGAAGTTCACCCTGCACAAGAGGACAGGAAAGGCCTGTATAGTACCCATTCAGTAATGGTTACATGTTATGCTGGACTTTTGAGCAGGGTTGAATTTTAGCACATCTCTAAGTATGTAATAGGGACTGACTAAAACTTGTCACTTATGCCAGAAAATAAAGGTAGAAAGCTGTTGCTTCAGAGACCTTCAACCTGAAGATTTCCTTCTTGTCTTGTTTGTAGGTGGGCTTTCGTTCTTCAGACTATTAATGGATGGAGTGCCTCCGCACATCATTGACTCGTATATGCGCGAAGTGCAGGCAGACAAAACTGAAGGGAAGTGAGAGCCCGTCCACTGTGTTTCCTCCCACTGCACTGGAAGCTGGTAGCAGAATAACAGCATTTTAGTTCTTGCAATGACAGAAAAACATGTGTGGTGGGGGGTTTAATGACTTTTTTCCTTTTTTTTTCCTTAATTGTCTTTTTGTTTTCCCTACCTGCTCTTACTGAAAAGAAAGAATACGCATGGATTGCTTTGAGGTTGAAATGAAATGAACTGGAGACAACACACGTTTTGTAATGTTCAGCTTTATTTTCTGTTTGATATCGTGTTCTGTTTTTTAATGAGGAAACAGGGGAAGCTGTGTAACAAGAATAGCGAGGCAGTCAGAGTCTGTACTCGGTAGAGCAAAGCATATCTTTCTCAGACTGGAAGTACATGGATTAGCCAGTAGATGTGCAAGATCCTTGGAATAAGATCCTTGGAATACATACCTCTGATAATGTATCTTATTCACCTGAGAATTGTTTAACAGAATATGGTAACTAATGCATATGTAATTAATGATCATTTAAGTTGAACATATCTTCCTATAGAAGTTTTGATTTCCTAAATCCAACCCAGTGGTCTCTCAACTTAACTGAAATTGTTTTATTTAATGTACAATAAACATGAAGTGTTTTAAGTCTATTAAGTTCTTGTTTACTTTTGTTTGTTTGTTTTCTGTCTCATTTTACCGCATTTCTTGTTTTATTTCCACTTACAATGAAGCAGGAACTTGTACTCACCACATTGAGTGGAAACCAGTATCAGCAGTTACCTAACCCAGTGGGCTTACACTTTAAGATACATGACATAGAATGTGAGTGAACATAAATGCTACAGATACATGCAATTTTTATCAACATGTTTTCAATATTTTAAATGTTATAAATGCCAACCACAATGGCTTGCATCATTCTGGATCCATCCCGTTTCCCCAGCAATTCATGGAGCTCTTTTATGTATCACATCAAAAAAGGGACTTGGACATTGCGTGTGGCAAAAGTGCCTGAGATAAGGTAAAATAGTTACATTTCTTCTCCAACTCCAGTGTCATTAACCTCCAAGTGCTTTAGGAGAGGGGGTGATTGTCCCTAAGTCTCCAGCAAACCCTGAAGCATGTGAGACACAATGTCACACATATTTTGGCCATGCTGTCAGTTCCCTATTGCCCTGTCACCAGTTCTCACTCTTGCTGTACAAACAGGGCAGGTTATGTGCTCACTGGCTAATGACTGATCTCCAATTAGAGTTTATAAAGACCTACTTAGACCAGTAGTACATTACGAGATGTTTATTTGATGTCAGTGCATTTTCAAACATTCAGCCGTCAGTAATTATGCAACAATAAAAGAATGTGTTACTCTGAACTGCCACGGCTGAAGTGGTGGTTTTGCAGTTGAGTTCCCACTTCTTTTGCTTTGGGGGTCTGAATGCATTTTCTCACATTGTTCAGTGAATCATAGGTAGATAGATTATTTTTCTTTTCTCCCTTTTCATCTTCTGATTTCTTCTGTAGTGTTATCTGTGCAGAGAAGCAATTCTGCATTCCCAGTGATCCTGGACACGCCCCCACACCCCACCTGAATTTCACCCTGTTCCTGCCAAAATCAGTCCTCTCCTACATATTCCCACCTACACATGAAAGAAAGCAACATATCTACTAGGAAGAGAATTTCATGCAGGATTCATAATATCTGTTTATTCTGTATTTCACCAGTGAATTGGGACTCCCTCCCAATTCTGTGTCCAATTCTGGAGCACTGAAAACTGCAGAAGAAGGTCAGTTTGATTAAATGCCACAGAAGTTTAGGCATTTAAGCACGTGGCCCTCATTTAAAGTAGTATCAGTCTTTTATAGTCAGCACCGAAAGCTGCAGTTATTGTGAGTTTGTGCTAGTCAGTAAGCCCAAAAATGAGGCACACAGCCACCTGTACATTATATGAATAATGTTTACAGCTTCAAGCTTGTATCTATTTGCCTCCTCAGTCTTAACATCCCACACATAATAACCTGGAAGCCAGTATAGCCTCAGCTTCTGCGGGCTCTCTGTCGATGGAATTAGCTATTCTAATTTCCACCAGATGCCAGCGGTGTTAAGCGACAAGCTGAACTAAGCTCCTTTTCCCTGTGTGAACAGTGAGCATTGTACTCAGCTGCCCTCAATTCCTCCCCATTTGCGCTGCCCAGCATTTGCCATTGGCTGTCCCTCGGGCCAGGGATGCACCAGGCCAGCAGGAAGCCCTGGGCGTCAGGCCATGGGTGGGGCTGAAGGAGTGGGCACTAATGTGCTCTAAATTCGTACTAGACTGACTACACCGAGCAGCCACGAGTCTGGATTAAGAGTTAACTGACTTGCAGAGAAATAATTGGATGGGGTGGGACAGGAAAAGGATTTCTACTAGAACTAAAACAGGCTGCAGAACCTTATCTAGAGAGTAATAGAAGGTAAAGTTTTGATTTACAACAATCTGCCTAGTGGGACTCTCCAGGGATGATGTTTGATAGATGTCATAGTGACCCAACCCACAAAGTTAAGAAAATGCTAATGAAATCTGCAGCTAATACCAGCTTAGGAAAATAAAGAGGTACCAACGACAGCAAGTACAGGAAAGGCAACTTAGAGGGAACAGAAGTAGCAGAATATCATGCTGTAAAAGATGTGGCACAATGCTCCAAAGAAGAAATTTCTCCAAAGTCACGGGGACTTCCAGGTAATTAGTAAACCTAAGAGAGACCTAGGAGTAACAGAGGACAGCAACTACAACCTGGTCATATAAGCTAAAGTAACAGCAAAACACAAAAGCTCGTGAAACAGTGAAACTACTAGTACCTCATGGTAGTGCTGCCAGATGGCTCATAATATGTGAAACCAGTTTAAGCTTTCAGATAGGTGCATTATTCATTTCATGTTTGCTATGCACAGCCTTCATCTACTAGTACGTGCTGAGGTTATAGTTTAGTAGTACCTTTTATAACATTTTTCTTTCCTGAACACTTTCCTGTATCCAGTAGGAATTCAGCACTCTTGAAAGCCCTGCCTTGGTGTTTAGTTTGGCTTACATTAGCCAAAGAATATTATTGCTTGGGCTAAGAAAGCAGACCCAAATATGTAAACACACATAGATAGACTCATAAAGATGAACCAAAGCTAATTTTAAAAATTTTCCTTTATTTTTAATGAAGCCAGAGGAAAATATTTGCTCTTCTCTTGGCTTGCTCTCTTTGCCTGTGGAAGGGTACTTGGTATATAAATGCCACAGTTGTGGAATCACAGATCTGTTCTCAAATTGGTGTATGTGGAGCTTGATACAGGCACTGCAGTAACTCATTTGCATTGAAAGAGCACAGCTACTGCCAGCACACCTTTCCCTTACTGAAAACAATCTCACAAATATAAAGGAGAGGAAGAAGAAAGACACATGTAATCTTCTAAAGACTATTTAAGTTGGTAGATACTGTTTATAAGGAGGTCTTTATGGAGAGTCAAAAATTTTAAAAAATATTCTTTTCTAAGAGATGTTTCAAGCTCCTTGAATGTCCTTATAGGGAAAAAAAAAGTGTAATATTGGTACTTTTAATGAGCATTGTGAAGGGACCCTTACTTTATGAAAGTCTCTTGCTGCATTTTGAGATTCTGGAGCAAATGGCATTCTATTTTAAGCACACTTGACTTTCATGTCCTGCTTTCCTGACTGACAAGTAAAGCTGCTGCTTTGGAAGCAAAACTGTATCCTGAATACTGAGGAAGCACTGGAAGGCTAAACACACTGGACTTAAAATTTTGCATTCTCTATGCTTTGTTGCTGAATACTTTTTAAATTAAAACAATCCCCTCCCCAAGCCCAGTGATAAACTCAGTAGAGAATCTGTTTCCTCCTCTAATGTGGCCCTTGCTTTTTATGCCACTTCCCCCTCCACTTCTTTCCCTGGTTTCCTTTCATTTCCTCCAGGTATCCAAAGAACTTGAGCAATCTCTCCATAAATACCAGTTCTATTATGTTCATTGACCACAGTGATGTACAGGATATTAAACAAAACAAAGCTTTGCATTCTTCCAAATATAGTGATTTGAGTGGACGGGGGATCTGGCTGGTTGTGAATCTGTCACATTTCCCTTTCACCATTCTCTAGCTGGCTGCTACTGAGCCTGTCTTTACCGTATGTTACCTTCTCTTTTGCTAGCAGTTCCTTTCTTCTTTGTTTTGGCCTCTAATGATAATTGCTGCATCATGCTGTAAGTGACATCAGCTGATGAATGACATAGCACTGGGAATGTACATAGCACATAGTGGGATTTAGAAACCACCATGTAACATGAATCGAGCATTCCTGACACTTGCAGCAGAGAAACCTACTCAAACACATGCTAACTTTATCAGTTGAAGGGAATCAGCTCACTCTGAATAACAGGAAGTGGCTCTGTCCAGGAAAGCGTAGTGTCTGGACAGAAAGCTGAACCCTCTGGCTCACAGTTGAGTAACTTAAAAAAGAACTTCCAATACTAAGAAGATGCCATTGCAGGTTGTATTTTACATTGTCTACTTCAGCTCCACAAGGCCCACTTTTTCCTCGGTCTCAGTGAGAAACCACACACCTTCCTGGAGATTCAGGGATACAGCTAAAATCCTTCACATGACCAATTCAAATAATTTGATGTGACACAATTTCTGAAAAGGCGCATTTGTTTTTAAGCACCCTCGAACCAAGTCAAGGAGGTGCAATAAGTCCCGTGGAACATCGTGTCCAGCTGCTCCCTAAAATGTCAAGACAGGAATTCCCCAAGCAATGGGTCTGCTACGGGTGCTGGAGGGATCCTTGGGTGATACAGGGGGGTCACCTCCCTACAGGCACGGCTGCCCTGTCCTGTTGGCTGCAGGGAAGTCACCTGCTGGTCAAACCCTACCTCTATGTTTTGCTCCAGTAAAAATCCTTCTGGCCACCTACGGCGTGCATCCCCGCTGTGGCCACTATCTGCATAATAAAACATGTGAAAGGTAAAAAAGTTGAACAAGGCAAATCACAGGTGAGAGCGGGGTTCACCCTGCGCTGCCCGCACCCCGGGAAAGGAGAGGTGTGCGTACAGGCGCATCTCCCCGGTACAGCACCGGTCCTGACTGCCCGCGGCCTGCGGAGCCGGCGGGACGGGCCCGGCCCTGCCGGAGCGCACCCCCGCCACGGCCGAGGGCTTCCCCGCCGCCGGGGCATCCCCAACCCCCCAGGGCGAGGCGAGGCCGGCGGAGCCGTGAGAGCGCCGCGCATTCGGGGCGAAGGAGCCAAATCCCGGTCTGCGGCGAAAGCGTTCGCCCTGCATTCCCTGAGGCAGGGGCGCCCGTTCCCCTCCGGCCAAGCCGCTGTTGGGCGTCGGCCTCTTCCGCCGCTGTCCCCGGCGCGGCTCAGCCCCGCCCCGAGCGGCGGCGGCTCCTTGACCCCGGTGCCGTCCGTCGTGGTGGTGCGGGCATGGTCGTACCCTGGGTGCTGCCTGCGCCCCTCAGCCCGGCGCAGCTGAAGCGCCTGGAGCAGCACCGCTACAGCGCGGCCGGGCGCTCGCTGCTGGAGCCATGGATGCAGCCCTACTGGGGCTGGCTGGTGGAGCAGGTCCCGCGGGGGCTGGCGCCCAACGCCATCACCATGGGCGGCCTCCTGCTGAACTGCCTGACGGCGCTGCCGCTCATCGCCTGCTGCCCCAGCGCCACCGAGCAGGTACCGCCCGACGCGGCCGCCGCCCCCCGCTGGAGCCGCACTGAGCTGGGCGCGGGGGTCGCGGCTCGGCCCCGCTGGTGCCTGCTGACAGTGCCGGGGGCTGGGGGCCGTGCCCGCCGCGGGTACTGTGCCTTGTCACTTTGGGCTCCACCGCAGTGACACGCGTCGCCCGTCCCTTGGCAGGGAGGTCTAAGGCAGCGCTGCGGGATTGTCCTGAGAAATCAGAGGAGCGGTGATGCGCGTCTCGCCCTTTGGGGCGGCAGCGGTAAAGCTGGAGATGGGTGTTAGGGTTTGAATGCCCAAATGCTGTGGGGGTCACATGGAAGGACGAGTTCAGCGGACGAGCTCTGGCCCTTCACTGCCCAGAGAGCCCCGAGGGGCCGGGGCTTTGGTGTGGTGGGCACTTGGCCTGCACTGAATGCTGTGGTGCACAGGGCACAGCCGGGCTCACCTGGTGCGTGGAACCCCCGCCTACCCCACTGACCAGCCTCCCTTCCATGTGTGTGCCATGTGCAGGCAGCTGGCTGGGAAGGGAATGTAACCCTCCTCGAGAGTGCAGTTGTCACACAGCGGCCGTGGAGGTAGAAAGAGCAGCTTGTCATGATGGAGGGTGCGGGATGCGCCCAGGAGCAGGGCACGGCTGGCCACGAATGCCTGATGCCACTTGGGCATCGCTTAGGTCAGAGCTGCGGCTGGGTTGTGCAGCAGGTGTGTTAGCTGACAGTAGCTCAAATGTTTCCTGTCCTTGTGTGAGAAACATTTAAGTGCTTTAACTTCTGGAGGGAAAACAGGCTTGTTGACGTGGGCTGGTGCTGCTCTCACATGAACTGCAGTGCCTACAGTTTCTCACACAATTTCAGGACCTCTATCCAAGCTTCCCAGCCTGTTGCTGGTTTCCTGTTGCAGTCTTTATGGTAGTTAGGGTAGGAAATATCAGGGGAGAATTGCTTTATGTGGGTAGAATACCTTAAAAGATGACAGTTGTTTTTCTTGTGTTCTGATGGGCTTAAATCCTAACAGCAGAGGTTGGCAGTTGGTTGGGACTTTCTTAATACTATAGATTTACCTTGATGAGTGTTCTTGTCAGAAGAACATTTCTTTTACTCTAGTTATTTTGCACTTGTGTTCACAGAGGTGTTTAACTTCGGGGTTTGGTCTCACCCTAATCACCCCCCTGATACACATCACCAGGTAGAGGCACTCAGGCGTTGCAGGCAGTAGGAGGAGAGAGGATAGAGATGATAGTGAATGTCTGAAAACTACAGATGGTCTTCTGTTAGCACTTTTAGAATTAAAATACCTGTGGACTGCTACCTATAGCTTAGTTTTGTGGTAAATATATTCATTGTGTACTAGCTATGTGTCTGATTGCTCCTTTTAGCTTTTTCTCTTTGCTATGCAAAACTAAAAGCAGAAAGTAAATTTTAAGTTATTTTTCCCTTGAGGACTCTTGTACAAAAAGGAAAAAGTTGTTTTGCAGAGATCTAGGGAATTATTCCTTCCAGGAAAACTTAGGTTGGGTTTTGGGAACTTTTCTGTTTGGACTTTTTTTTTCTTTTTAATTGTGGAAACTGAATTTTATAAGAACCTATAGCTTGGACTACACTTTCTTGTTCAGATATCAGTATATCCTTTATAAATATGCAGAGTGAACCCAGACTCATCCTGTTGTTTTGTTTGTTGCCTCTGCTGTGTGAGAATAGTCCTGATTTTCTCTTGCTGCATCACTTTGAAGCATCATTCTCTCTCCCGCTTCCTTAATGACTCAGCGTGTCTTCTGCCTAAGGTGGGGTCATGTTTCTAGATGTCTTTCTGAAAAAGCTGTTGCAACACTTAATAGGTGCTGCATGCACTGTTGTAACACCTATTTCGTAGTTTTGACTTGGATGTGTAGGCTGGAAAGGGTAGGTGGAGCTGAAAATTATGTTAAAGATGATTGAAATCACAGACTGAACTAAAACCATAGTGCACTTCAACAGCACCTGTTTCCATCATGTACATATTTTGATTACTTGATGGACAAATACTTGTCATATTCTCTTGGATAGGGTAGGAGCACTGAATAGAAGACTTGGATAAAATAAGCAGGTTTGGGTTTTGGTGGGGGTTTTTGTTGAGTTTTTTTTTTTAGTTGGTTTATGTGGTTGTTTTTTATTCCCTAAAAAGTCTTAAATGGGTCATTTTGGTTAAGCTATTATTGAAAACACAGAAGTCTTGATGTTTGTACAAACTATCCAAAACAAGTAAGACTGGTAACTGAAATCCCTTGGAGAGTAGCTGCTAACAGATGCTTAGAAAAGAGATCTTTCTCCAGTATACCTTCCAGCTGCCAAAAGACTGTGGTTGAGCAGTTTCTTTGCAAGGGATTCTACCTGGGTTACTTGTGGAAAGCAACTGTTGGATCTGTTTCCCCACAGACACTTTCCACCTCATGATTTTACTGTTTGAATTAGTTGTTTCAAACCAATTTGTACTTTCAGCTTCCATCATGTCCTGTTGCAGTGATTTCCACAATTTCATACTGCTTATTCCCTACCACAATGCAATTAATGTCTCAAACCACAAAATGCTCTCTTGTTCTCCTAACGTGGAGCCATTGTTTCCCTACACACTATTCTTTTTATCTTCATCAGTACCAGTAGCCACTTAAAGCCAGTTTGTTACTGACTAGCACCGTATGTTTTGGAATTATAAAATATTTTCTATTTCAGTAATGTCTCCTTGCCTAGTAGGAACATGGTTTGTATCACTGTCTCCTGCAAATGCATGTTTCAACATAAGCCTTATTTACAGGTTAGCCCTTAGCAGGTTGCACCCCTCAAGCATTGTTGTAACCACAGTCCATGAGTGTATGTTTTTGTTGAGGTTTGTCCAGTTTCCTACTTACTGTAACTTAGGACAGCAGTCTATAAAAAATGATATACAGGTATGGTGGTGGAGAGAACACCATCTGTACATTTCACATTTATGGAGTGCTGAAATGTTTTCTTCACTGTGGTTTCAGCCTGGTTGGGTTTTTTTCTTTATTTTTTTGACACTCATTAGGAAATATTTAGGAATGAAAACTCTGGCTGTCATTAAGTAAGAGCAGTGTGCATTTGCTGCATTAAAGAGCAAAAGAAGCACTTTTTAGGGGAAGATTTCCATTTTATCCCTACCATACAGCAGTGAATTGTTTTGCTCTACTACCAGCAGACTTCTCTGAAGCAGCTACAGTCAATGCATTAGGCTTTGCAGGGGAATCTTGCATACCGCTCCCCAGTTTGGGGACAACCAGGAAGAAAACTGTCTAAACATATTTTTAAAAGGAAGAAGGGAAACTTTGATTCTCTACTTTTGTGGTTGTTCATGGAGGAGTCTAGTTTTGGTAATCCTTCAAGATCTCTCTAAAATCATAGAATAGCTGGGTGGAAGAGACTTTAAAGGCCATCCTGTCTGGCTTCCTTGCCATCAGCAGGGACATCTTCAACTAAATTGTGTTGCTCAGAGTCCTGTCCGGTCTGACCTTGAATGTTTCCAGAGGTGAGGCATCTATTACCTCTCTGGGCAACCTGTGCCAGTGTTTCATGACTCTCATCATCAAGTAAGAAATCTTCCTTATATTTAGTCTAAATCTGCTCTTTTCTGTAAAGTCATAAAATTGTAGAATGGTTTGAGAAGCTAGAATTTTAGACAGAAGTGCACGCTAACCGTAATTATTACATTGTATTGAATTATAACTCTTTGAAAAATAATCTTGCAGCACTTACAGCATGATCTAAGTAAAGGACTGGGAACAGACAGGAAGAGAAAAGTGTGGATCACGGATTTACCGTTTGGGCAGTGATAGGAAAAGGAGTCCAGGGGCCCAAGGATTCTCCTGCAGAAAGCCAAGGGAAGGAAGGGAGGCTTGTAATGGCTAGCTCTGTAGAACTGTTCAAGAAATGGTGTAGTGAGTTTATAAAAGGGTGTCATACCTTGCTGAAATGTGCTGTTCAGAAAGCCATGCATCTGCTGAGACCAAAAAGCAGGGGAGGGTCTAGGTGACCTCACCTGGCTCTACCAGCAGGGAGGAACATTGGTGATATGCTGTCTCTGCCTTTCTCTCTCTTTTTAAAAAACTTTAAAAACAACAGCAAACCCAAGCAAACAACTGAATCACCTTTAAAATGAAAGAGGCCTATCAGAGGGCAAAAATGAGGGGAAGATACTGACAGGTATCATATTATGTAAACAGCAGGGGCACAGCTGAGCTGTGTGGGAGAGGGAGTAGAGAAGTAGAAAAGAAATTGAACTGGAGCAGCTGGTATGAACAGGGATGTGTGTGGGAGGGGAGACTGTGAAGGAAAAAGCATTACCTGACGTGGAGGAGAAGTGTGAAGTGCTGAGTGGAGTGGGAAATTCAGCCAAAACCCACAACTAAGGAACAGAGCTATCAGTTGTGAATGGGAGAAGGAGGTTATTTGGCATGAAGTAAGAAGGTCCAGGAATTTTGACACAGAAGGACGTGAGCTCTTTCAGACAGAGCTTGTTGGAGGGAAAGATGCTAAAGGAATGCGGAGTCCTTGGTATGCGTGAAATGCAGTTGGACTATGGTATGATTATTTATTATTTTTATTTTTTTCATCCATGCTGTCTTCCCTGCTGTAGTTCAGGTTTGAACAGCCCCTTCCCTAATCCTGCTGTTAGTACAGTTACACACCGTACTTTGTGCTGAAGTGGGAAATGATCCATGTTTAGGGGGAAGAGGAGTGGGAAGTCTAGTCTAAATGTCTCCCTCTATTCTGGATCTGATCCAGAGAGGGGCCATGTAAACTAGGGCAAAACTGTTAGCTGTGGATTGAGGAAGTGAGATTATGGCTAAACGTGATGAGTAATTAAGGGGAACTGAATCTTTAAATACTGCAAAAGCTTGGCATGTTGAACTTTCCAGACTCGAGAGCTTTGCTTGAAACAAGTTCTGAGGGATTTCCCTGACACATGTAGTCTTTTGTAGCTGTCCATGCTCTTTTGTGGGGTGGAATCATGGGAGCAGAAGAACGCCTGCTGTTCAACCTCCTTTTCCTGAAGGAGAGGCATGTCACACATACTTGTCAAACACTACATGTATATGGCTTTGTTTTGACATGCTGTGGGTCAGTAGATTACCAGTTCTACTGTATCAAATCTGTATGTGACATGATTCTGTGTGGCAGGGGCTGTATTGTCTTCAGACATCATTTTGAATTGAAGGAGAGAAGCATCCCCCTCTCCCTCCCTGCCTCCTTCCCCTCAGGTTTCTGTTCTCTTGTAGTTCCATGGGAGCAGCATCTAGCTCTGGCCAAATAATGCATTTGCTTAGGCAGGATATAGCTTTGGGTAGAGATAATAAACACCTCATCAGTGAAAAGCTGATGATTACTGGGAGCCTCCTGACCTTTCTGCTCAGCCATGTCAACATTCTCAGATGCTCCCACTTCTCTAATTTGAAAACTACTTGGGTCCAGCGTGGGAAGCCATCAGGGGACGTCCCTGAATGGACAGCCAGGCATGTGACAAGGCAAAGGAGACAGCAGTAGGAGCTGTATTGAGAAGGTAGATAGCAGAGAAAATCCATGGTTTATTAGGAACCTTTGGTGATTTGGAAAACTCTGTTTTTACCAATTAAAACATCAGAACATTCATTTTATCTGCTAAATGATAGTTGATCACAAGTAAATTTTCATTCTTGCCACTTTAGGTTAGATTTGAACTGATGGCCTAGGAGTGAAATGCTCCAGATAGTGTTTCTAAGCTCTCTGACATATGTTGTTCTTACTAGGATCTTTCTCCTTTCCCTTTAACTGTGGGGGATACTAATACATCTGCTGCAGGTGCTAATGGATACAGATGATCCTTACTGGGAGGCAGATGAAAATACTCACCCTTCTTCCAGATCAGCAAGGGGCAGAGTGCTTTAGTTTTGGAACTGGAGGGACTGTTGCTTTGATTTGTTTTGGTAGGAGCTAATGCAAACAGACTTGGATCAGCCTGAATGATCATACCTGTACTGTAACTTGCAACTGGATGAAAGCTACTGCTTTGTCAAAAAGACCTAATAGGAGAAGTTTGAGTGAAAGCTGATGTATTTGTTTATTTTTGCATATATTGTTACACTTGCTTTGCGAGAAGCTCAATGTAGATCTCAAGCTATCTTTTAATAATGAATAGAAGTATGTCACAGTAAGGACGCCTCATAAAACACTGCAGGTCACCTTTGTGGCACTTCACAGAAATATTAATGATAAAATTGGCAATGTCTTTCAAATAAATAAAGTTGGCAATGTCTTTTCACAACAGTGAAACTAGTGATTTCTCACGGCGTTTCTGCTTATAGGTCTGGAGCTGCTATGTTTGAGATTCTCTGTTATTCTCCATATAACAAAGTTATTCTGAAATCCAGTGTATACACTGTGGTGACTTTAATGTGTGGATTATATCATAACTAAAATTATCTTAGTTTCAACAAAGTCCTAACTGTGGTTTTACATTCTGAAGTACCCGAGCAATGACTGACAGCCCTCTATTTTTGAAGGGTAGAGAAAAAGAGGAGGTAGCTGCAGCTGCTCTGCACAATGTGAGATCAAGTGAGGCCTTGGGCCAGGAGACACCCTTGAGTTCTCTGTGCCTCTGTGGGGCTTTTGGTGATCTGCAGTCCTGGGGTAGCCACAGTAACCTCCCATTCTCCACAGGCTCTAGCCTTTCCCCTTCATTAGAGGAGTGAAACTTCGTCAAAAGGTGGCTAAAAATTTCCTCCCTGCTATAACACCACCCCTCAAGACAAGATTCCTTTGTGTAACAAGACACTAAATGGGAGAAGAAGGCTAAGTAACTCAGCTAATTACATCAGTAAACATCAAATCTGTATTGCTGTCTTCACTTGACCTGGATTTCTATAGTGTGATCTTTGTGGGAATTATCAAATACCAGTATATTAAATGTTCATTGGAATAAGAATATCTCTTCATCCTTTTTCCCCTGTTTAAGACTTCCTACGTGATCTGTGATAACAATTGTTCTTGGTTTCCTTGGATTAAGGCAGAAGACAGCTTTGCCAGTTTTGAAGAATGTTTTAAGTTTTCTAAGTTTTCATGTGCTTACAAATTCAGACCTTGCACCTAAAGCTGGAGTTCCTGATTCTTTGACTGTGTTTTCCTTCAAAGCTGGGTGAAGCAGCCAACCGTTTGACTTTGATAGCCAGACTGGAATACGTGAGGAATTCTTAAATAACAGCAGAAATGCTATTCAGAACTGGACCTTCTTTAAGCACGTTGCTGCTTTGTGTGTTTTGTGACCAGTCTAACTGGAGGCTTCTAGCTCAGGACAATGAGTATAATGATGATGAGACATAAGAATTGTCTCTGAGGAGCAGCTCCCCTCGTCTGTATTCTTACTGCTGCCTTTGAACTGACAGATGACTGCCATTTTCCCTTTTTCCCCAGCAGCAACACTGGGTTTAGTTGAGTGTGGACAAATCTCAGCACACTGAGATCTGTTCTTTTGGCTAAATCTGCTTAATAGCATTTACTGGGCTTAGGAAATACACATACACATGTTGGTCAATTTGTGTCGCAGGAGAGGAGTTGCAGAGATGTAGCAGCACCAGAGCAGCTGTCCCTGAGCAGAGAGTGGGAAAGGATTCAGCTCTGTGGCTGTCTGTGGCTGTTCCCTTGTTTAACCTGCAAGTTGTATTTCCAACATTTTTACCTGACCGTGACTCTGTTTTTGTGAACAGTGCTTCTAAATACTGAGGGTATCTCTGGAAAGTACATGAGGCAAAAATGTTGCCTGTGCTTTGTTCCAAAGGTGTTTTAAATAATTTTTAACAAAACCTAATTCCTCGACAAAGCTGTAAGGACTGTGCATATGAAAATAGTGAAGGAATGACTGCAGAACAGTTCCCTTGAACCTAAGAGTGGTTTTAATGTAACTGCTTGGTTTTAAACTGATGGTGTATATTAAGTAGATAGTTTCTCCTTCATATTTAGTGATTTTCTTAATTTTTTAAGCCCTGTCCAAAGTGCCTAGGTAGTCAATTTTGTGTTGGAAAAAATATTCTTCCCTAAAGGCTGAAGTCTTTAGTGAAAATCTTAACGGGTTTTTATATTCACGTGCTGTAAATCTGAGCAAATCATTCAAGCACCTTGCAAATAAACTGATGCGAGCTTTAGTACCTGCCTTGCATCTACTTTCTTTTTTAAAGATGATTTTTATTTTTATAACATTTTTCAGCACAAAGAATGCAAATAATTATAGAAATACTGTGGGTTTAAGGTAGAAAGATGCAGAAGAGGGGCTAAAGTTTTGGGATTGTTTTTGTTTAAATAATTAGAAGGACCTGTGTTCCACTGGTCTATCTGCAGTAGTTCATTGCAGTAGTTCATTACAGTAGTTACTTATATTCATTTAGAAATTAGTGCAAGGTGTTTGGTTTGTCCATTAATTCAATAAAAAATAGCACAATAAAGTACAGTTTTGTGGTGAGCATTATTTTATCTTCAGTGAAACAGATTATCAGCTAAGAAATTGGGAACTACATGGTGACCTTTTATATGAATCTCTTTCAGGCACCTTTTTGGGCATACATCCTGGGTGCAATAGGACTTTTTATCTACCAGTCTCTGGATGCCATTGATGGGAAGCAAGCCAGAAGAACAAACAGTAGTTCTCCTCTGGGAGAACTCTTTGATCATGGTTGCGACTCTATTTCCACAGGTAGCCTTAACCTACTGTCACCCATCCTAGTTTATAAAAGTTACCTGTTTTCAAGACAAGCTGATTAATCAGAGATTTGTTGAAGTTGTGAAGGACCTCTGGAGATCATCTAGTCCAAAGTCCTGCTTGGAACAGGGTCTTTTAGAATAATTTCACCATCTCCTGACCTTTGCATCCTGGGCCAGTAACAGCAGGGGGGCTGTTTCAGAAGTTCCTTTGGCAGATGTTGGGTAAGATGTATTCTGCTCCTACTTAACTGTGCATCTTCACATACTCCACTTTAGGAGTAAGGTGCCAAAGTATCATTTAGGGTATCTAGCCTGGCATGTAGGAGAAGGTTAATCTATATTCCTGAGAAGAACTAGTTTTTAAAATGTTACAAGTCCTTTAAACGTAAGCCTTGCTCAGTTTCACTTTCCATATTTTGTTGGTGCCAATGCCTGTAGTTCTGTAAAGCTCAATGGCTGAAACAATTGCCCTGGGAATTGGCGCCTTCTTTATGCCTCACTTCCCAGAGAAGTGCAGCTGCCAGCCTCCCTGAGCTTGGCCCTTCAGCTGAAGTTGTTGATGTTGCAAAGAACACGAGATGACAAGGCCGGGAGGAGGGAGTACAACCACTGTAGGCTAGAGAGTGCAACCCTGTCTTGGCTGTGTTTTGGCCTTGCCTGCCAGGACTGTCCCTGAGGGTCAGCTACTCAGTAAAGTATCAGTCATAGCATTACTTTGTTAGAGTGATGTAAAATGTCCTGTGTTTTAATTTATTCTTTTAAATTTCAGTTAACTTCAAGCAAAGAGGCTATATGACTAACATGTTTGTTTCTGCTTTTCAGTATTTGTTGTCCTTGGATCCTGCATAGCAATCCGACTAGGAACAAATCCTGACTGGTTGTTTTTCTGTTGTTTTGTGGGACTTTTCATGTTCTATTCTGCTCACTGGCAGACATATGTATCAGGCATACTAAGGTTTGGAAAGTAAGTAGGTATCTTTAGAAGTACATATGGCTTAATGTCTGAGACTGCTAGCTCATTGATTTCAGTTTCTTGGTTTACTCCCTGCTTTCTCTTCCTTTCTCTCTCACCTTCTTTCTCATCTTCCTACCAATCTAGCAATCTTGTGTTTTACCTGACAAACTTGAAACCCTGCATAATACTGAGAACTTTTTCTTTTAGCAGCTGATTTTAGCTCTGTATGCTTTGTTTGCATGCATTTGGCTCTTTTGTCTGCAGATTTGTTGTTAGAACCCATATAGGCACCATGCAGGCTCAGGCCAGAGAGGTCTTGTTTACATTGCAGACAAGTGCCCTGTGTAGGAGTAGAGACTGAGCAAGCATCTAGGCACCTCCCTTTGTAATCTCCCAGCCACAGAACAGTTTCAGCCTCAGGGGACTCTAAACCACATGCATTTTAGAGAAATTCCCCTGCTAATGGGTTTCCCTGTCATTGACATCTTCAGTCTTCCTTGGAACGAACTCTCTGCACCCATTGCATCCTCAAGGAGTTCCACGTATCTATGGCAATGTTTGAAGAATTACTCCACATATTTATGAGGGCCTTTCTTTTAATCTGGCTCATAGTGGCTTTGATGTCCTTTAGGTTTTGTGTTAGGTCACAGTTCTAGAGACTGCTGTGAGGCTGTTCATGCCTTGATAAAAATTTTCTCTGGAGCATAGGAGAAGAAGTCATGGAATTCATGTAGAAAATAATAATTTCAATTTTACTGCTAATAGGGTAGGGATTGCTGCACCCTCGTGTAGCTGTGGTGGTGCCTGGCCATGGCATTTTGCTGTTTTTAAGCAATGAGCTTCACTTTAGTATAATTACTTCTGAAAAGAGGAAAAGGTCAGAGACTTCTGTGGCAGCAAACTGGAAATAAATTTTGGCTGTCTTTCTACTAATCCCAATCCCTTGCTAAGTCACCTGTTCATAGTCCTACTTAGCTCTGTCCTGTTCGACGCACCTTAGCAAATGTGCACATCCCCAGGCACACAGGTGGTGACCAGCTGTCCCTGCACACTTCATCAAATGCAGGCTGTCTCTGAGCTCTTTTTGATTTGCTGGTAATGCATTTTACCTCACAAAGTATAATTCTTATGCCTGCTGAGTAAAGGGTAGTCAGTGGGTAACTCATGTAAGCACAGTTAACTATTAGGAGACAAAACTTAAGAAGCTGAATTTACATCTTGTCAAGATAGAGGAGAGTCTGCTGGCCTGGCTTGGGGCGAATCACTGCCTGCATGTCCTAATTTTTTTTTTTTTAATAAACTATAAACAAAAATAGATGCTTTACAGTGATAGCTGAAATAGGATACTTTCTGTCCATGGCAATAGGCTGCTCTAAAGGGAGGTGGACTAGACCATGAACTCTGGCATTTTGCAGACATGACTGCTTTTCTGTGCCTTTTATTCTTGCATAAAGCATGAGAACGATTTCCCCACATCAGGAAGTCACTGGCACTCCTTTACCACACAAAGATTTTGTTAAAAACTTGGTGACTTCTTAACATAATGATAGTGCATAGTACAAACAGTTCAGAGTGGCCTAATGTTCCATGGTTATTGTTTAAAATTAAACAGACACAACTTTTCTCCAAGATAACTTATTTCTGTCCAGTGAAAACAGGTCACAGTTTTTTTTGAGGCTCCCATTTTTATTTTTCTGAAGCATAAAGGTTTGAAGAAGGCATTAGTATAGTGCTCTAAATATCGTGGTACATAAGAAAATGGATGGAAATTTTCACTGATGCTGTTCCTCAATTAGCAGCACTAGATTTTAGAAATAAATCACAAATGGGAGATTCCTAGTGCTGATGGCCAGGAATGATCAGAGAGCTGAATAATGTCGCACTGTCAGGTCGTAGAATGCTGCAGTGTCTGAGTAAAATCTTTAGACTCTGATTTGGGCTCTGTTGCCATCAACAGTCTGAGCCTCTCTAAAATTAAGTATTAAACTTTGGCACATATACTGATTCAACTTCAAGTTTGAGCCTCCTCCCACCACCAGCAACAGCAATGAAGATTAGAAATCCAGGTGTAATAGTGCAGAGTGCAACCTCTGAACACTTGCACTTGCAAGTTGCATGCTGTTGCATGAGGTAACTGGAAAGTTCAGCAATGGCTGGGTGGATGTAACACTTCATGCCTGGCAGAGAGGGAAGAGCCCACTTGCAGCTCCACTGTCGTTTGACTCGAGCCAGTTCATCAAATGGGCAGAATATGAAAAGCTTACACTAGACTGACAAGCTGGACTGGTTCACTTTACAGACTGATGAGCACTACAGCAGATAAAGCTGAGGGAATACAACACCTTAGGAAGGACTCCCCATTCTCATGGTTTTAAGAGGCAATGAGCATCTCAGCTTATCATCTAACTGCAGTTTAAAGTCTGGATCCTCTAAGAGTCAGAAGATTGTCATGAAATTTGGCATATTTTATCGCCATCTTTCTGATGAAAGAAGAGAGTGTAATGTTACTAAGATTATCAAGTTCAGATAAATGTTTCCCATTACCGAGGAGTTGATTGCTATCTCCTTTGAAAAATCCACTGTTTCCTGTGCAGACAGGTCATGTGCTGTAGTCATAATACCTTAAAACAGCAAATTTGTTCAAACTGCTGAAAGAAATCTGGAACATTCATTGTCACTGTTTGCTGGTAACTTTAGTATGAAGATAAGGTACCTGTCTCAAAACTTTTGTTACTATAAAAGGTTCCTTTGATATGCACTTTTTTTGGTTATTATTTTTAATTATTGATGTTAAAGCTTAAAAAGTATTGCTTTTTTTTTTTTTTCTTGAGCCTTGGCTTCATGTGAGGTTTCATCAATTAAATACAACAATAAAATGTTGTCTATCTTGTCTGAGAACAAAAAAAGGTGAAATACAGAGTTGGGACTTCATAAGACATAGAAGGCCACCTTTTATGGAGGAAAGCAAGATAGCAGTCCTCCGAAATGTGGCAAATGCTTAGCTCTCCACTGACTCAGTCCTCCCTTGTTTTGCAGGCTGTATCTGTCAAGTTTTCATGATACAAGGCTTAAAGAAATCCCTTCTTTCCCAGCCTGCTCTTTATAGTCTCTGCTTTTATATGCTGTGCTTTTAATGGAAATGCTTGATTGCATTTACTAAGCTTGCCTTAAAATTTGGTTTGATTCTTACACATCAGCAAGTCTGTAAATTCGTACAAAATTCTCAAATAGTTAACAATATATTCATTAAAGATTCCCCTCATTAAAACTATATGTAGCTTGCTCCAGAAAAGGAGTATAGCTTTAATTTTAAATCTTAGCCAGAGATGTGTGCCTCCATATAGAGTAGCTTTCTCAGCCAAGGAAAGTAATATTCTATATATATTTATATAATTTGAGGTACAGTTACTGTGGTTTTACTCCCCCCTCTCTCCACACACACTTTACACTTACAGCAAAAAGTCCTTTAACTAAAACTCTTTCCCTTGCATAGAATCGATGTAACTGAAGTTCAGATCGCCATAACAATGCTGCTCTTGATATCTGCCTATGGAGGAGCAGCAATATGGGACTATAAGGTGAGTGTGTTAAGTGCTCAGTGTTCCTGTTGAGTATTTTTGTAAGTGTCCACAGTTCCTGTGGTATTTGAAGCTGCCCTGTACAAGTACCATCAACACCTACTAGTTGTGTAATGTTGTTTTAGCCTATTTGAGTGCCGGTTATCTTGGTGTTGTAGTTTACTTAGATCATGTGACTCCCTATGCACAAATTTGTAGCTACATAGAGGAAAAAAGACCCCATCTGCCACATACAAACTTCTGATCTGGCACTAATACTCCACACATACTTAAGCTTTAACAAAGGGTTTTTGTTCTGGTTTTCTAAATTTTGTATATTTTATTGCAAGACATACATTTCTGTTCAGTTAAACTATTTATCTTAAAATTTAAGGATGAAGTGCTTCAATTTAATGAAATCATGAGGAGAAACCAGGGGGTTTTGGTTAAGTTATCCATATTTGTGTCAATGCAGATGTAGTGATTTTTAAGAATTATGTCACAGCCACATAAATGTAAATATTTATATTTAAAGAATGTTTTTCTGTCACAAAACTTTTTGATATCTCTATCTTAATTCTGATCATTAAAGATGCACTTTAGTGGACAGTATCAAAAGTATATTAGACTAAGATCTTCAACCTTTCTAGGGTCTTTACACAGAAATTTATAGTTCTGACTGGTCATAGTGCAAAGAACTGAGACTTTTCCATACTATTGATAACCAATAGAAATTAACCTGAATGTAAACCACCAAGAAATGAAAACTAATTCAAAGGTTTACTCAGCAATTAAGGAATGTTTAGCTAAACTTTGCTTCCTTTTCCCAGCCTGTAAGTGGCTTTTTTTTTCTACTTTCAATAAGCTCGTTTTCATGTTGGAAAATAAAACAGGTGCATTAAACTTAAATTATTATTGTTTTTTTCCTCACTATTAAATTCTGTTGTAGTTATGCTGTATCTCAAAACACTATATATTCAAAAATACAGTCAACAGTTTCAATTTATTACTACTTCCTTCTTTTAATCCTCTGCTGCCTTTGGAAGTTTCCTTGAAACTGCAATTGATTCCAAAAGGTAACTGTTCAATTAAAATTTGTATCTGGAGACTATTCATGATAGTCTCATGATATGCAAAGATACAGCATTCAAATAATGTACCAAAACACACAGCTGGCAGATGGTGTTTGTGCTTCCTGTGGTTCAGTGTTGTTTCATCCAGTGAAATAGAAGGAAGTATCCCTCTTCCTGCTCCCGTACTGTGCTGGTGATGGCAATAGTCTGTGTCAAGATTTTGCTTATGTTTTGAAAATATTTGAAGAACATTTTAAGGAGGAACACAGTACGATGTAGCTGAATTTCAAGAACAGAATTTAAGTACTCCAAAGTGGAGTTTAAACATTACAAAAGATACTTCCTGTATTCCTAGTAAGGAAACAAATTTTAAACACTCTTGTCCTGAACTTGTTCCCAGGAAAGTGAGAATTTAAATAAGACATTTGTTTAGTAGGTAAGAGTGGCTTCTTTAATCACTTCTTAAAAAACGTGTGTGCTTAACTTTTTATGTTTTTCTCTTGTTCTGTTATGGTTTGTTTTTTCTTTTTTTTGTTTTGGTTTGGTTTCTTTTGTGTTTGCTAAGGTCCCTTTGCTGGGCTTAGAACTGAAGTTCTTTGCAGTAATTGGTATCCTGTGTGGAACAGCACTTTCTTTTTTCAATTACTTCCGTGTCATCTTTGGTGGAGGGGTTGGAAAGAATGGATCTACAATAGCAGTAAGTTGCTCTAAAATTCAAAATGAGGTTTGAATAATTTATGCCCATAATTTATTGCATTTCAGATCATCTGTAAGGGTTTTATTTGTTTAAGCATTTAAGCAGACAGGCATGAAAGTGTTAGATGGCTAAAGCAAAGACTTCATTATCTGCCTTCCCTCTGCCTGTTACTGGATTTCTTATGTCATAGGAACCAGCAATAGATTTTCTTACAAAATTGATGTGGTCATTGCAAAGGATACTAAGAGCAGTGGGATAATACTACTGGACTTTGCCAAGTTTTGACAACTCTGGTTTTGTTTAATGGGATTTGCAATATATATAAAATCGGGACTTTACTGTGTGACTGAAATTTAAGACAAATTTTCTGTCCCTTTTTATTTTAGGGAACAAGTGTTCTTTCACCAGGCCTGCACATTGGACTGCTTATTACATTGGCCATTACGATTTATAAAAAGTCTACAACTCAGCTGTTTGAAAAACATTCTTGCCTGTATGTCTTGACATTTGGGCTTGTGAATGCTAAAATCTCACAGAAGCTGGTAGTAAGTCAATCCTAAACTTACTAAAACTAAACTTGTTCTTGGCTTAACACTTACTGGATCAAGGGGCACCATTTTCCTATTTTGTTTTGCCACTGTATTACCATATTCATTAGGATCAAGATACTGAACTAGACTCAGGGTCCTGCAGAGAGATTATGTGTAGTACTGATGCAAACACATAATTGCTGTTGAATGTACTGGTTAGAACTTCCAGTTTTGTTTAACTTACTCCTAGAATACTTACTCCTATACATACTCAATGGATTAAAAAAACCAAACTACCTTACTACATACTTGCTACCATCAGTAATCTAGCCAGATGATTTTTTTTTCCAAGGATGACATTTTTCAAACACTAGAACACTAAAAAATAGGTATTCTACAGACTTTCTTACTAAACAGGGAGAACAAGTGTTCCCACTTAAGCAAACCTCTACTTACTAGTTAGCTTTTGGCTAGAGAAAGCAAAAATTTTCAAGTTAGACTTGAAAACAGTATTTAAAGTGGATAGTATTTGTTTTCAGTAATACACTTGCATAGTCTTACACTTTGAATACAGTGCTGGAAAACTAGAGTGGGGAACCCCTGGAGATAGCTGAAATCCACGAGTATAAATGTAATTTCCAAGAGAACATTGCTGGGCAAGCATGTGATGCCTGTTTGCTGGTAGTTACACCAATCTTGCAGGGATGCACTTTTTAATTTATGGGTTTTTTTTAAACATAGGTGGCTCACATGACAAAAAGTGAAATTTGTCTTCAGGACTCTGCATTTATTGGACCAGGACTTCTGTTTTTGGACCAATACTTCAACAGTTTCATTGATGAATATATTGTTCTGTGGATAGCATTGGTAAGTGTTTTATACTTTTTTGTTTGGACCATACTTAAAGGAACAGATTGAGAATTGTCCCTGTCATTCTGCTCTGCCCTTTCTGACTTGCTCACATTTCAGCTGTCACTGTGGAGGGAGTGCCAGGGTACCGTATAAACGTGGTTTTGGGAGCTGATTGGCTTGCTTTCCTTGGAACAGAGATGTGAAAGTAACTTCAGGAGGATTTGTATATTTATACTTTAGTCTATGTGGGTTTTTTAAAGTTGTTCTGTGAACTGCAGATGAACCTTTTTTTATCAGATCTTTTAAGTGTTTAGTGCTGTTAGGATGTTGATGTGTTGTGATAGTTTTGTTTGTAATTCTAAACTAGACCACTTTGTAGCTGTATGTTAAAATAATTGTTACACTTGTCACTTGGATAAATTCTGATTAAAGTATACCATAGGTGTAGTAGGGACAATTTAAAAAAAAAAAGGACTTTTTAACCTGTTCTGTTTTGTTCTTTTGAAGTTCATATCCTTGTTTGATATGCTGAGATATGCCAGTGGCGTGTGCCTACAGATTGCTTCTCATCTTCATATACATGTCTTCAGAATTTCATCTCATCGACCTCCTGAGCAGGTTCAAAACCATAATGACTGATTAAATAGGTCAAGGACAAGAGAAGAAGCAGTTAGGGGAATGTTGAATGAAGCAGCCTCTCTATTTTTTGGGAAGACAGATACAGCTTTTGAAGAAAATAGTTTTATGAGAAAGTTCACTGTATTTCAGACATTACCAGATGTTAGAATTAGTAGATACAAAGTTCTGCAGATGCTGTTGTATCAATACTTTTGAACCAGTATGTATTTTGCTGTGTTTCACACCACAAATACTACATTTGAAAATGTTGCCATATCCTGTTCGGTGACTTTAATTCTGTACTTCTCTTCTGGTGAATGTAAAATGCAAACCAAGATGCTACCAACTAGAATTTGAAGAGGAATTTCACATTTCCCTAACCCAAGTGACTAATCTTGTAGCATTAGTTTCTAAAGTTATGTTGGAACTGCTCTGAAGTGGTTGTCAGATGTACTAATAAATTCAGTCCTGCATTATTAAGACTGGTAAAATGAGGGCAGCCATGAGGTAAAAATCACTCAGTCTCTCTTCCAGTACTTCTAAGTAACAAGATGTTGGATTAGTAGATAAAGGAGATACAGCTCAGGAAAATTTTCTTCTACTTCAAAGTACTGCTATAAGTGCCTTTAGAATTCTTGCATTCTCTAGTATCTAAGTACATAACCTACTGCTACTACATAAAACTTTAGGTTGTACTTTCTTTCAAGGCCAGTTTCTGGTTTGTAGTCATAATAAGGTTAGTCTCATTGTACTTCATCCTTACCTAGACTACAGGTAGCTGTCTAAGGAGAGGACTCTCACTTTAGGCACCCTGACTTGTATCTGTAAAACTATGGAAGCAAATGAAAAAGTTCATTGATAAACTTCAATGTCTGTGGCTCCAGCACTGCAGCCCACCTTCTGTGGTGTGTTTTGCTATTGCTGTGTTCATTTAACTCACAATTGATCCTGTTGTCTTGTACTTTATCCAAACAAAAGAGCACAAAACTGAACCTTAAAGTAAAACTCTCCTTAAAGTAAAAACTTTACCTTAAAGTAAAACCAGGAACTCGGGCCCAATATCAGCTTCTCTCTTTCTTTAAGAAAAGACCCACTGGGTAACATAATATGTCTTAACAACAGGGTTGTTGCCATTAGAGAAAAGCTGAATCAAAGTAGTATGTTATCTGTATGAAAAAATCATTACTTGCACACAAACCCTAGAAGCTTAAGCTCCTTCAACGAGGTACTATTTGAATATGATTTATGGAAAATCTGTTGAATGTAAGTGTGCATTACTACTTGCAGTTGCTGATACGTACCTGAGCTCCAAGTTCAAGGTCCTTTCTGAACTGTCCAATAAAGACTGCCATGGTTTGTTTTAAAAATACTACCACTGCGCTTTACCACCTGCTTATTAATTCAAAAATACTTTCTGAGGCATTCAAGGGACTTTTAAAGTGGTGTATTGTCTGCTGGTGTGGAGGGAATAAAATTGCATCCACCACACTCCTGCCTAAGAAAAATAAAATAACTTTTTTGAGAGATAACTGTAGCAGTTACTGACAGAGGACTACAACTCGAAGTAACTAATATCAGTTCAGAGTGGATTCTACTACTCCAGTTTGAGGCTGGAAATGACACAGCATCTGCATATGAATTTAGCCTGAACCCAGGCCATGGTCAAATAGAAAAGAAGATGGTAATGGGCATTTTAGTTTGGCTGAATACTGTAAGCAAATTAACCACCTGATGAAAAGACACAGGCAACATCTTTAGAGTGAGATGAGTGGGCTCTCCACAGTGGTCAAAACTGTGTCATAGCATAGTAGGTAGAAGTCATTTTAAGGATATGACGGAGGTACGTGGATGATAGGAAACTAATGCAGAAATCACTCAGAAATCCAGAAACATGACTCAGTACTAACAAATAAAACCAGAACCAGGAGGCAATGCTAACAAACAAGCTGCTATTGAAGATCTGAAGCAGAACCTGTCTTTCATAAGGAAGCAACTCTTCCACAGCCTCGTGTAATTGTCCTTAGAGGGCTGAGACTCAGTAGTTACAAATCAACATTGTTACTGGTTACCCATGAGAGGCCCCTATTGCCTCATGCATCAGTGTAGCAGTGTGACTTCCATGTTTGCTCCTGTCCTGAATCCTAACAGAGGCAGAACAAGTTAATCCATGCTGGTTACTTGTTCAGCATCAGTTGCAACATAACAGGTGAAGTTTCTGCAAGTTAGCCATCACTAATCTGGCTTCCAAACCTGGAGGACCACCATCAAATGACTTGACTCTGAACTAAAAAATGCTAGTAAGCTGAGAAGAAGAATATGGTTTTGAAACACATTGTTATGAAAACATCATATTTCTGCGTGTGGGTGTGTGGATGGATTTTGCTTTATCTACTGTTGTATTAAATGAAAGCATTAAATATGTTGGCAACTACTTAATTTGTAAAAGTGGACATTCAGATATAATGGTTTTCTGTAAAAACAAACTGCATGCACACGAAACCAGCTGTTTCATTTATACTTACTGCAATGAGATACATAAAAGATCTGCTTTATCCTTAAAACTCAGGCCTCCCTAAATTGCTAGTCATTTGGAATTGCAAAAAGTAATATTCCATCTCAAAGGCTTGTAATAGCCTGTACTAATTAAATTAGGTAGATTTCTTCTAGCAGTGGTTCTACAAAAAGTGTATACCCCAAATGCATAATGTTTAATTACTGTTACTTGAGCTGATACATTAAGCTCATAATTTAACTAAAAAACCCCTGTTTTCTGGACAAATTACAGCAGTTTATAAAGCCCTTATTAATAGAAAGATAGTACAATGACTAGACTAACAAAAGAGTTAACAAAATTAATTTACCATAATACACATCATTAAACAATTCTATGTCATAGCCTGTGAATTTTTATAACTGCTAATATATCAGCAGACTAACTGTTGAAACTGTGAAAATCTGCAGCTTCTTAGAAATGCTACTATTTGCATAATGTACCTAAAGGCCTCAAGTTATTATGGAAAATCTGGGTAATGCATATTTCATTAATTCTTCCCTTGTTACAACTGAGCATTAGAAAAAGTGAAACAATTTAAACAGTCCAGTGCTAGTGAAAGTGGATATGAAATAGTTAAAAATTAATTGGACAGACAGTGAATGGTTTGGGGTCCATACTGCCCCCAGTAATAAAAGTTTACTTAGATATGTTCTTACAACATTAACAGATAAGTTTAGAACAATCCAGGAAAGCGTTTAATAGGAACCTTGAAACATTTAAATCTTAACATCCTTCTAATGCCTGTACTTGTATCATGTTACTTAGGTACAAGTTGCTCCTCCACTGAGCCATCAGAATAACATGGACTGAAGAGACTTGCGAACAGTTGCCATCTCCTGCTGTTGCTGTCAAAAGAAAAAGAGATAATGCTGAACAAATGCTGTATCAATATGATTCCTTTGAATTAAATGAATGTCAAAAGACTTTTAATAGAATGTTCTATTTTTGCATTTAACTAACTTCATAGATTTGATACTTACAGTGTCCATCATAATCTTCTTCTGCAACATAGCCATTTCCTTGCGAAGTTCATTTTGGGCACCAGCCAGAAGATTTTCATTGCTCTTCTCCAGCTCTTCCATGCTCTGAAGTTAAGGATAATATTAATTCAGAACTCCTCAATGTCAAGGGGTTAACTTAAAACAAGGAAACAAACCAATCATTATTCATACTACAATTTAATTTTTGCAGTGATCACTGATGAGTTTGTCACCAACTTGGCAGAGGAATCATACAGGACTTCATACTTCAGTCTACATTCCTATTTAAACAATATGTACCCTGAGAAGAAAATAGAACTCTCCTGTCAGCCTGTGAGGTCTCAGCTACTTATTCTGCATTTCAATTAAGAGTTCTACAAGAGGAGATTGAACAGACATCTGTCACGAATGGTAGGGGTTCAATATTATGACAACCTTGCAGGACTTGAAGTGAGGAGTATAAACCCCAGTACATTTCTTTGCCCACCTCCCCAAATAAGCTAAATAAAACTCCCTGGTTTTCTTCCCTTTTGAACATACAATTACACCTACCTCTGTGCATGTGTCTAATTACATTTTCCTTTATTTGTATGAAGCTTATTTAAGGCTTGACTTCTACCTTTTGATCTTCTTAGAGGAGAAAAATCAAAGTAATACTTGACCTTCTGTTCAGTTTTTCCTCTTGGATGAAGACATTTTTGACATTTTGTAACTGCTGTTATTTATTAATGCTTCTGTAATAGATCCTGTAAACTCTCACTATTTTAAACTAAGAGTTTCTCTATTTCAGATTTATTTTTCTCAACTACCAGACTTGGAAAAAAACCCAAACCAAACACCAAGCTTATCATAACTAACTGAAATTTCAAAATCAGAAGGAAATCACTTGAACAGAAATTAAGGTTTGTCAGAAACTGACGGCCCCATATGCTGGGGGCCATGTAGCTGTTGAGGCCACACCTGGTGTGCTGGGTCCAGTTCAGACTCCCCAGTACAAGAGAGACACGGACACAGAGAATAGAGCCCAAAAAAGGGTCATGAAGATGATTAAGTCACAGAGGATTTTCTCTTGTGAGGAAGGCTTTTAACTAAAAAAGAAAAATTTTTGTTTGGTTGTATTCAAACCAGGTTTTTTGCTTGCTATCTAGCGTGTTAGTTACTTTGCTAAAGAAATACCAAACAAAACACTGAATTAATGCAATTTTCTTAAGTGGTACGATAAGGATCAGCTGCCTTCCAAGAAAAAGATTTACCTTTAAGAATTGCTCGTAGAGTTGCTTAATGGTTTTCAGTCTCTGACTTTGAACTATTCTTGCCTGTTGAAAAACTTTTTGTTGCTGACGAAGCATATTCTGGAGGAGAAGCAAAAGAAAAACATAAATGCAGCAGTTGTTAACCAGAGTGCTTGGACAGCACACCAGTGTAATTTTTCAGAATCAAAAATTTTGCCTTCACTGGAAATCTGTGCCTTGTAATGTCAGTCTCTGCCTGGAGAGTTACCCTCACTTTTATTAATGAAAATAAGACTGAAGATTGGATTAAGCCCCAAGTCACCTCCTGAGGTCTCTTGCAACCTGAATTATCCCTGTAAAATCCCATGAGGATTGCTATCCCCCATAGTTTCTTAGGGAGGAATGTGCTACTTAGGGAAAAACAAAACTTGCAAATAGGTTGGAAGTACAAACACAGCAACATCACATGATTACATTGCATTTTGTAGCTCCTGTCCCTTTTCAGTGATCAAATTCTCCTACATTTATTATATACCAGCATACTTTTAAGCAATGTGTGCTAAAAGAAAACTACTTTCCTTTATTCCTTTGTTCCCAGACCCAAAGACCATGGATGGACAGAAAGAGCACACATCTTTCTTCATAAATGGTCTAGGCTTTTCTCAAGGCACATGCTGGCCTAGGGCATCACTTAACAGTGTTTATAAACTTGCAATAAAGCTTATAAATGCACTCCTCTTCCCAAAACTTCAACAATCACATATTTAGGTTTAAACTACATAAAGTGTTTTCACTTTTCTTGAATGTATTAATATTCCCTCCTTGTGAAAATACAGTGAAACTCATGCCATGCTGGAAACTCACTGCTAGTTTTTCTTCCTGCTCTTCTGCTTTTTGCACATCTACATCCCATTGCTGAAATAAAGTCAGGAACTGCTGGGAGAACTCATGATTGAGCTTCTGCCTATAAACAGATACTATCTGTCAGTCTGACAAATGCTACAAGGAATTACAAGTAAGGCTAAGGTTCAGCATACACATGGAATAGAATAAAAGCTGGCATAGATAAAGAAATAGGCTATTTTGACATCTCACCCTATTTGAATGCTGTATGTTTTGAAAAACTGAACACACACTGAGTGGATGTGGAATATATCTATAAAGAGACAGCGCTCCCATAAAATACTGGTTAAAAAGAAATAGTGGTTAAAAAGACACTTTGTAACAGGTGTCATGTTTTCTGAGATTTACCGTGTTTTTCTAACCCAATTGCAGGTGTTTGCTTTAACACAAGTGGTTTATATTGCAAAACTGATTAGCTCATTTCTTGAAATTTTGTCCATACAAGTTTCAAATACATATAAATGTAGAACAACACCCAGACAGTTACAAGTTTTGCTGACTTCTAGTTTTTAGCCATCTCATTTTTCAGTTTGCTCTACCTCTAGTATCAGATATAGTAGTTAAATATGCCTTAAGAGATGAGAGGAATGTTAAGCAAGGTGAAAATTATTTTCTTTATTAACCAGAATGGTATTAAAGTTTTACTGAATATTTTTCAGTTTTCATGTAGAAACAGAAAAGTCCAAAGTGGACACCACCACCACCCCCCCCCACACACACATTGTTTTAAAAGCCAAAAATAACATCAAAGGTCACTTTCCATAAAGATAAAAGTAAGGCCAGCTCTTCAACGTACCTTGGGGTCAGAATTCCAAATCTTAAATTTCTCTGTTCAGAAGAGAATGTGCTAAATTATTCCTGTCAGATTAAAAGTGAACACAACTGGAGGCAGCAAAGGCCCTGAACAGATATTTAACTTAGATGCAGTACCTGCTATTTAATTGCAAGACAACAGGCCAACTAGCCATTCTATGACAGAAGGGAATCTAGTTCACAGGCTTGAAAACCAAAAATAAATGTTACCTTTGTTCCTGCTGCATTTTCCAAACGTGTTCAATCTTCTGATTACTGGTTTTGAGTGAGGCTTTTGTATACATTTCTAATCGTTTCCTCTTAGCTAAGAGAGCCTTGTTAATGTCAGCTGAAAGTCAAAGAATATGTCGAAATTACGCATACCAGATACATTGTGCCGTGTATTAAGAATGCTGATGAGTTACATTTTGGAGAAGCAAGTGAGGTGTGTTCTAATGACACTCGTGTGATCCAGACTGCTGTGGTGAGTGTCCCTCAGCCTGCTGGTGGCACTAGTGTGAATGCTACTTGCTTGTGCCCTTCATACACCCTAACCAGCACCTGTTTCAGAGCATTATGCAATTTACTTGAACATAATGAATGAAAAACTATTTTTCATACTTCAGAGAGACAGTACTTTTTAAGTATTAATATAAGTTACTGTAAATGTTTGTTTCACTTCAGTTTACATTTGGAGATGTATCAAGTCACAGCTTAAGGTTAATACAGTAATTTCCTTCTCACTGTAGATTTCAGGAAACATCTGTCAAACCTCTCTAATTTGCTGAGGCATCCACGCCTGCTAATGCCAAACCCACTATTTTGTACAGACAACATCCTCTCTCTGATCCATTCATTTTCCTCCTTCCATCCTTCCTTTCTTTCCTTTTTTGAGTCTTAAATTATAAGCAATCATAACTTTTTACATTGAAATCCTCCTCTTATCCTAATTGCCAGATTTCTAATACCATTCTAATATGTGATGCAAAACATGTAATTTTGTGACAGCCAAAATTCCTAATTTGTGGATTAAGGAGTTACTTTAGCTCCTCTTTCACCTGAAGTTTGATATGCAGATAATGACTCTGTACAGGCTTCTTTTATTACATACAATGAAAATATTAATCAGCTATTGAGTGTGTAACGCTGGCATTAAAATGGTTTCCCTTCTTTCCATGGCTTTTTGATGTTTACTTACTCTGTGATGGGTACTGTACATTCTTTACAAGTTAAAAATGTTTTTTCTCTAACCTGTCACTATCTAGAATTCAGCTGGTAATTTAACTAGGTAAAGCCACCTGAGGATCTGATGATGACTATACTTGACACTCACAAATCTCTCATCACTGGATGACTGGCATTACTTAGCCTCGTTATCTGGCTATTCTAGAAACTCGTATTACTTCTGACTGCTGAAATTCTCTTATCTACTAATTCCCTGTTCTTTAGATTTCAGAAATGCTAAGTACAGACTGCTCTCTCATTCTATATCACAGTTAAGCTCTACTCCCAAAATTGCTTGTCTAGAATTAGAACTATTTGTTCTCTTTTGCTGCTTATATTAACATTGACAGACTCCTTATTTCTCACTCAAGTCTTGCTGGCCCCAGTATCCTCTGTCAGTGTGACAAAAAACTGAGAACAACAGCAAATGGCTA
Source organism: Lanius collurio (assembly GCA_020086605.1). Lineage (NCBI taxonomy): Eukaryota > Metazoa > Chordata > Aves > Passeriformes > Laniidae > Lanius > Lanius collurio. Next base: position 1,974,870 of record JACBWW010000005.1, read on the forward strand.
TTGTTCCTTTTGCTCTACAATATATTTACTACCTCTTAAGCTTCATCTTAAGATTGGAATTGATTGTCCAAAGCACTCATGCAACCTTCCCTTTTCCTTTGTAACTATCTACACTTACAAGCTGTGACTCATTTATATAGTTACTCCCGCCTCTTCTTTCCCTTTGCTCATTTTTTTTTCTGAAAGTTGGCTTTATTCAGAAATGCTGAAAAATGCTACAAAACTTGGTCATTTTATGTAAGACTTGGAAGTTATTTTATGGTAAATAACTACTTCAAACTCTGCAAACTTTTTAAAAAATTTATTAGAATGTAAATGTCAATGTACTTACCTCCAAATCTCTCCAACATATTCTGTACTTCACCCCTACAAAATAGTGTTTCAAATTATTATTTGCCCGTTTCCTGACTTGAGAGTAAGACCTGTTTTATATACTTAAAACTAATTTATTCACATGCCTATTACTTTTAAGCAGGAACAGAACTGCTACTGGCACAAGATAAAATAATTATACTTTTTCTCCTCCTGTGAGAGGTTTCTTTTTCAGACTAACTTGCTGCTTTTTTTTGTGTGTGTGTTTTTTTTAATGCTAGAATCTATTACCTAACTCCCTACTAAAGAGGTACTATTATGCATTTAAAGGGTCTTGAGTAAGGGCAGTCAGTGAAAAAAAAAGATTATTCCCTATAACAAAGAAAACAAAACAGGTATTTGTAATACCAAATGATAACAAGTTCATCTCAGCATGACTGGCACAGTAAAAAATCCAAGGCAAATAATATCAAGGTTGTTTTTATGGCATCTTTATGATGATAACACCAGTGTGTGAGGCAGTGTTATAATACAGTAAAAACAGTATCTTCAAATCAACAGTTATAATCTGCTTGAAAACTATTTCAGCATGTACTTTTTTTATTACATTTATACTGCCCATGAATTTTTTTTTTTAGAATTTGCCTGTGAAAAGAATTTATTTTTCACACAATATTTGGATCATTTAAAGTACTACTAATATCTTCATGCAATAAAATCAGAGGTAAAAAATAATGGAATTTATTGAAATTATCAACAACTTAGGATAAAACAAATGATACTTTAAAAGATACAAAATTTTTAAGAACTCACACAAATATATCAAATTTTCCTGCATGTTATAAAGTACCTACAAAGAAACTGAAGAATTACCATTTTAAAATGCTATGTTTTTTTCTTACGTACAACTACTGTATTATCTGTCACTTAATTTTTGAATCAAATAAAAAAAAAAAAAAAAACCAAAAAAAAAACAAAGCAAAAATAAGCATAGTGAATAACTGAAGTTGGTATCTATTTAAGACCTGCTTATTTTGGAAAAAGCCCCCAAACATCTAACCTTACCCCACATCATCTGGAACCACATGAGTAGTCACCAGAGGTCTTTTCTTTCCATGCTTGTCCATTACTGATACGTCACCTTAAGAAGGATTATAGAAATATTTACAAAAATACATTTTGTGTTGGTTAAATTATTAAAAGTGTAATTACTTTTCTGCAATGCCATTTCCCTGACCATATCTCATGGGATATGGTCATCAGTAACACAGGCAGCTCCTATAACTTTGAGTCTGGAGTTGACAGATGGTGGTGATTTATTCTGCAAGGCGAGATTTGAGCTGGCATTGCTTTGAGTGCCCTACACTGGTCCCAGTTTTACTTTCTCTGTCCACTACTTCCCCATTACTCCCAACTCACAATATAACAATCATCAGAAAGCTAAAAATAACATAAAAATTTATAAAGTTCAATCTGAATTTTACCATACTTAAAAAGCAAAATCACAGATAGATACTAACATTATTTTGAAAATATAAAATCCTTGCTTGTCGGATTTCATTAATGAGGAACTTAGTCTAAATGAATGGAGGGGAGAAATTAACGACAAACAAGCCTAGAGATAACTGCTTAAAGGGAAAAATTCAGAAGTGGAGTTACACCAGACTTTACAAAAAACTATCAAACTATTAAAAAACTGTATTTTTAAGCCAAGGCTGCTTTTGTGATAATACTCCCTCAAAATTAAACAAAGAATCCCTCAGCTGATTTTTCTTCTTTTTGCCTTGGCTTTCTCTACTTCTTTTCTTTGGTTCAGATCCTTTCTGAAGTACTCTTAACCCTGCCAGAACTCCAACAGCCTTTCCTGACTCAACACTCCAGACAAGCAGGCGGAGCTTTTGTGCCCTGCCCTGCTCTCACAATGTTCTGTGCTGCCAGGCAACAGGATATGGCATTAAAATAAGAGAACATAATCATGTGATAAAATTCTACTCTATTGAAGACTCCACCTGGAATTTCAGGATACACTAGTGCACTACACAGAGCTGTTCCATTGGGCGCTCTCCTCTTACCAATCAAAATTACACAGTAGGAGCCTGGTGGTCTCAAGAATTACAAACCATGCTTTGCTCAGTTGCTGGCTGACTCAGAATTCTCTTCCTTTCTACTCATATTCACAAATGTGATAAACTTCACATTTTACAAATCTGCTAAGAGTCATATAAGCACCTTCTCTAAGATCTTCCTCTGATCCACTCAGTTCCTTTCTTTCCTCCTCAAAATCATAAGCAGGTATGGTCTGATCTTCCTGTGCTGGTTTACCAGCTTTTCCTCCATGCTTTCTTCCCGATGGTGCCATGGTGAGATCTTTCCCTACTGAAACAGTATATTGTATTTGCCACATAACTTCCCCCACAATTAATTGAAAATAAGTATATTTTCATGCTTACATGGACCTATTATGGGTATCTCTTTAACAGTCTGCACCTGTAAAGATAAGCAAGCAGTCAAACTAGTTCAGTTTTGAGGTACTCCACAGCATTACCCATTGCAAGGCTTTTAAGAACATCCTAAAAAAATGCCAGGGATATTAGGAACATATTTGATTCTGCTGGAAAAAAAAAAAAGATAAATTATCCATTGTCTTCAGATGTCTGCCAGTGTAGCTTCTTTAAGGTTTATTATACATTTTGTCATATCCAGTACTGCATTCCCCAAAAGCTATACTATGCCACCATTCTACTGTCCAATATAGAGAAACAATAAACCATAGAGAGCAATGTGATTCTACAAGCCATCCCACATTGTAGAGACAAATATACATATGCTTATGCCATTTTTAAAAGTCCTGGGCAACTTCCAGGTTCTGATTTTATAGCTATTTACACCTCTGCATTCTGTAGTTTAAGTAATGCCATTTCTATATTGGCAAGCATTTTACGCATACACGACCCTCTTAAAAAAATATTCATTTATTTACTTTAGTAAACCTCTCATTCTGGACACAATTCAACACAGCTAGAAATATCAGCACATTTTCCACTAGCCAGGGCAAAGACAGACCTGAAAATTAAGTTCACACACAGAAATTGAGAACTCTATTAAAGATCTTTTGAATTTCAAGGGCTGTGAAGTCCCCACAACATTAACAACTCTCTCACACACCTCAGTTTCCTGATTCTGTTTTGTTTTCTTTTTTAATTTTATTTTTCAATAGTTGTGGATTTTTATTTTTAATCCCAGATTGCATGGATCTGTAAACATGGCCACACTACACAAAGGAAGGAACAGTGCTTTTTAACACCCAGCTTTTTCTGAGGTTGATGCTTCTCTATGTAGCATGATTATTAAGACTTTAAAAGTGTCTTGAAAAACAGGTATCTCTATTCACTGGAAAATCAAAAGCCCTTGCATTAAAATTATCCTCAAATGAGACAAAATTGTCAAGATTTAATCTGCTTTTTGACTACTTTGACTGTTGAGAACATGATGTAAAGGAGGAGAGTGCCTGTCCCTACGCTGCCAAAGCACTTTAACTTTTAACTGTAAGGATATATTTTATTTTACATACAGACACTTTTCTCTGGGCTAATAATCAGTTTACAAAGTAGAACTACTCATTCCTTGTCACCCAGGTGTAAAACAATCCTGCCATCTCACAAGTCCACGCAGCCCTCACACCCATCCCGTGTAGGTACCTGTTTTAGTGGATCTGAGTATCTTCAATCCACAGCTGTGTATTTTAACAGTGATTTTTAGAGAAACTCACGTTTTTGTTTTGTTTTGTTTTTTTTCACCCTGCTCCAAAAAGATATGAAACAAACCCGTAGTTGTGTGGATTTCCTGTGTGGGGCTTTTCACCGTGGGGACCCACCTCAGAGCAGCAAGGAAGACTTGTGCCCTCAGCGGCCTCACCCTGAGGGGACGCAGGGCCGGGACAGGCGTCTCACACCCTCCTGTCGCAGCAGAGGGAACGCCGCTGGCCCAGAGCCCCAGGCAGCCCTCACGCTCCTCCCGCGGCTCCCCCGGGCGCTGCCGCCTCAGCGCCTCCCGCCGCGGGAACGGGCGGGACCGCGCCCTCGGGAGCGCCCTCAGGAGCGAGGCCGGGCCCGGCAGCGCCTGCAGAGCCTGGCGGTGCTCCAAAGCTTCATTCCACTCCGAGAACCGACCCATGCCTCGCATTAGTGTGACATCATTACAGCTGGAGGGGTTTTAACGGAAAAAAATACGAACTTGTGACGTAAAGATTCATACAGATTCCTGGCTAAGTTACCATAATGTGTGAGCTTTGGTTGCCTTTGAAACAGAAACGACAGATAAAACTTTCATCACATTTTAGTTAATTTCAAAGCAAGCCAAGTATCTTACAATACATATGTGCATACATTTTGTACATCATCTGGTTACAAAAATTAATGCTTTCTGAATACTGCTAGTACAGTTAAGTGAAGATACACCATCAAAAATTTCTGCTTGAAAAGATTCAGTACCCTTTCCCACATAAACCACACTACACTTCTATCTCAGCAAAATAAAGGGCCAAACCCTGTTAAATTGAAAAACACCACAGCTTTGTATGTCAGTACATATATTGTTTTATGAAGTGAAACACTGCTCCCCATACTTTTCTACTTTGAAACAATTTGTTACCCATTCATACATAGGCACTTTTGCATTTTTATTTACAATGCTTATAAAAAATTTTACCTTGATCATTTTCATATGATTACAACCCTATTTGTAATCAAGCCAGGAAATAACACCATTTCTTTACGTATTCTTTGGACTATAATAACATCAGATATAAAATACCTTTCAAAAAAACCATTAGATGTTGTTACTGTGTAATTTTTTTGTAGCATACCTTGCTTTCAAATACCAATTATACACTACAAATAGGGAGATGCATTGTAACTGTGCTTTAAAGAATGTCAACATCTATAAATGTATACTAAATTTAAATGACAACTTACATAATTCTCAATTTTCCCCAGAGGGCTAAAAAAAGCAGCAATGACAGAAATTTGAAAAATGCTTAGGAATGCAAGATCAAGGACTTCTTGAGTTGATCCCAAACAACTTTCCGTTCCAACATTTTATCTAGTTGGCAACATCCACTGCAATAAATGCAGTTACATTTGTTTAGGTAACCCTTTTTATAAAAAAGGATAACATGGCCGTGAACTGAGAGGTGTAAAGTAAGCTCTGTTGAAAACTGCCTATGTACAGGTGTCCTGCAATTTGTTGGGTTTTTTTGCATGGCCACAGCTCCAGCAGCTTTTATATCAGGAAGAGTACTGCAGAGATTCTAATGTAGGTGCATGATGTTTTTTTCTTCATATCAATGTAGTCAAACAGCAAACCAGAAAAGACACTTATTGAAGAGACATTTAAAATGCTTAATCACAGCTTGAGGTAGACTGATCTCCAAAATAAAGCTCTTCTACACTTTGATTCGTTCATGACCAACTTCTTTTTGGATCCTTCTCCTTGGAAAAATCTTTCGTTTAAGTGCAATTAGCTGACGAGAGAAAAAATATACAATATGTAAGTCCTCTGTTCGGCTAAAAGTCCACAGCTGGTCAGGCTGTCATCCTAGAAACTATCAAATCTGTACCACCCATGGTAAATACTCAATACTGTATTTTTTTTTTGTCATTACACAGGAAAGGCAATTTTTTACTCCAATTCATCTATTGGATGCGCACATTTCCACTAGACATCTCAATAATCAGAATACAAGCAGAAAGTGAAAAATACACCATGCCTTCATTCTGATTATTTTAAAGGTTATTTGTGTATTTAAATTAACACCAAGCTACATTCTATTTTGAAACCACCAGCACAAAGCTGGCATCATAAAACTGTATTTATATTCCTAACTGTACTACTGAGCTGGGTATCCCCTTCCAAAACCAAGTTACTAATGGAGTTTTCTAATACATACAAAAGGCTGAAAATCAAGGGAAAGAGTCATGCAAAAGTTACAGGTGGGAAAAAAATAATAATCAAAAGCCAACCTTTCAAGAATTACACCCTCTTCATCAGACCACGGAAAGTGTTACTTAAGGCCCCAACCTGCAAAGAATTACCCATATGATTTGTTCCATTGACTCCCTCTGAGTTTAGCAGGACTAATCATGTTCAAGAAAGCCATTTTAAGCTTGCAAAACTGGAAGGTTTTTCCCCTTGAGTCAGATTCAAAACCTTTTGAATTCAGTAGAAGTCTTTGCAATTACTTAGAGATTTTGATAAGGCCTTTAAGTAACTTAAGATTCCTTTCTGGACTAAGTTTCCTTCCTCTTAACTTACTATACGCTTCTTCCAATATGTATGTTAACAGACCAAGAATTTCAAAAACCATTCGTGAATTTGAGCATCCAAATTCAGCACACTGGTGATGGACCTTACTGTCACAAGACATCTGAGAAGGTGCCACTCTCCTTCTCCCCATATGACTCTCTTTTCAAGGAATCCCAACATGGTGACTTAAAAATTAAAGCAACCTAATCACAAGTCATGTAACATCTTTACTATTTTTATGAAGGAAAAATCCTAGCTACTCTTCAAAACCTATTTAAAAAATCCATCCAATGTTACGCTGAAGATTCCACAATCTGTTAAGTGTTATACAGATTTGATAAGAAGACATTAACTTTACCTGTTCAGCAAAAAATGAGATGACTGTAAATACAATAAGTGTTACGAGAACACAGTGGGTCCAGAATTTCAGCTTGTCTCTATATGCCCTCCTGGACAAGGAAAGAAGGAAACAGAAAAACAGCTTCATATATCACAAATGCAAATATTTAAACTTTGAAGAGTTTCCATGAAACATGCAAAGAAAGTTTTTTCTGGCTATTAAAGGCTGACTAAAAAGAGGACATAGGCTCTCTCTTCACAAAGGGCCACATAGAGAGGACAAGGGGCAACAGCTAGAAGTCGGACTGCTTTCATGTTGAAATAAGGTAAATTTTTTTACAGTCAAAACAATCATTTACTGGAGCAGTCTCAGAAACATCATAGAGTCTGCACGACTGGAAGTTTCCAAGATATGACTGCTCAAGGTGCTAGATCATAGAATTGTTCAGATTAGAAAAGACCTTGAAGATTGAGTCTAACTGTTAAGCTAACACTGCCAAGTCCACACCTCAACTATGTCCTCAAGTGCCACATCTACTTGTGGCAACTATGGTTTTGCAGTCACAAGCAAGGTAGGAGAGAGTCACACTGCATATTGTCCTTTTTCACCAAACTGCAATTTCCGTATGTGCTAAAGTCCTGTAGCCAGGACACTTGAGAGCTGGCCAGAGACAGTCTCATCTAGGCACCTTTTTCCATGAAATGTTGGACGAAATGATCTTTTTGAGGTCCCTGCCAACCTGGGCTGTCCTGTGATTCTGAAAATACTTTGATTTCCACCAGCACTTTGGCATGCCTTAAACCACCCTGGTAGAATCATCTTTGGCTACAAACAAGTCAAAGTAAAGAGTGTTTTTGAAGCTACAAAAAGTCTTGATGGAGGGTCTCAAAAAGAGAGTCAACATTATGTCTGTTCCTCCAGCACAAACTTCTAAAGCTAACTGCTGAAATGGGTTTGCCCCATGCTCCCTCTGCCACTACTACAGCAGGGCTTGTAGCACTAGTCACACCTACAATCCTGCTGATTCCTTCTACAGTTCCTCTAATATTTTCTATTTTCTTATTAACAGCTATTTCTCATGATTTGCTGAGGTTTACTTATATTAGTCTTGTGTAATTTTGTTACTGTATTTGTCAACAGTTTTGCTTGTCTTCTCAAGTCAACTACTCCAATTTCTTAAGTTGTTATTTACCAAATTGCAAGAGATAAATACACACAAAAACCCCCACATATTATCAAAAATGAGACACACAAAATTGAGAAATCTAATCTTCTCTTATTATTATCCAGATGGTTATTGTTATATGACAGATTTTAAAATATCACTTAGGGAGAAACATAACAATGGTTTGGGTTTTTCTTCACATTTCAAGAAAGCCAGAATTCTGATTTATTAAAAAAAAAAAAAAACAAACAAAGGAACAAACCAACAACTTTTGTTTGCAGTAGGTTAGGGCCAATTGATAAAATGTTAATGACTATTTAAGCACCAGAAAAACCTCAATCCTGCAGACCTCAAATTTTAGTCCATTCAAATCTTACCACACTATTTTCACTGTTAACACTTTCATGACAATATTGGGGAGAAGCCAGCTTGTTACCAATATCCTAGGTAATTATATATTACTGCAGTACAGTAACTTGAAAAGAATGTGTGGAACATACCATTCTTGGAGTTCATGCATGTGAAGGAAACGATTCCGATATTCTCTTGGCAGTTCAAACTGGGAAGGTATGGGAAACATCGACTCATAAAAGTCCCTAAGCACCGCTTTCACTGTTTGTGCATCCTTATGATTGTGATCAATATTGTCATTTAGGCAAACAAATTTTCTAGAAAACAAGATGACATTGTTGGAATATTTCCTTGATAATATGGCAACAGTATTGCCAAACCAGAAACACAAACTTAATCCTTTAGAACAAAATTGAATCCACATCCTTTTAAAACCAAAATGATATATTTTTTTATTGTTGCATTATTTTAAATTATTTTTATTTTAATCCTAAGAGCACTAGGGTTGAGAGCAAGTCAAAACCTCAGAGGTATCCAGTGACAGGCCACATCTCTAGTTATATAATGCTGCCATCTAATGGGCATTAGAGTGTGCACCATCCCAGACCCCATCAAACAGAGCATTACAATCAGGGTAAGGATTCTTAGAATTTCGAATTATCATAAGTCTCTTAAATAACAAAGTGAGATCCCCTGTAGGACGGAAACATACTAAATTATTAATATTTTACTGTGCATGCTGCATTCATTCAAGAAAATGAACATAAAACTATCGAAGATGGTGTAAGAAAGGGCAAAGCTTTGTCCCTAGGCTTTGGATTACTGAGAACATTATATAAATTGGACAAGACACACCTCAAATCACAGACCTAAAGCTGGACTTGCATAATCAACCAAAATACAACAACAACAATTTGAATAGAATTTACATGGGAATCACTGTGATCAAATAAGCATGCTCAGAATAATGCCTCCTGCAGAGCACTAGTCCTCACATGAGAAACATACAACTGCAAATAATTGAAATTAAAGCAGCAGCTAGTGTGCTAGAGTGCTATGTATCCTTGAGCACTCTGACCTGGTGCTTGACAACAAAAATTTCCCTTCCCACATTTGGGCAAGGTTATGTGCTTTATTTATATTGTGAGAGACAAGACCCCTACATTTTCCCCAGAGGCAGCAATCACATCTGGTGACATATGCCTTGTCACTGCTAACCTTTGTAAATAAGCAGTTCTGGTCAGCTGTATTCTCTATAGTATGGTCTGCTTTTTCAAAGAGCAAAGTTCAGACTTCCTACAGGAATCTGGAAGTAAGCAGAACTCTGGAGCTTGTATATCAGCCCACACAGGGTCTTACCACTGAATGGCAATATACTGCATCTGGCCTAATTGGTAACCTTGCTCAAGACAATTGCATGCAGGGGATAAACATTCATTCAAATTGCTACATCGGAGAAGAAAAACATGCCTCTCCAAAAAACAAGCAGGTTGTACCTCCTGTATCAAGTAATACTATGCAAAACGGCTGGTTATGGCAATCATGGCTAAACTATAATCATTTTGGGAGTTCACTCTGGACTATCCCTGACCTTGTCCGTTGCACTGGCAGCTCATTAGCCCCGGGAATGCAGCTGTACTCCTAGAGTGTGTATCCATGTTTAGTTTCATTAAAAAGAGATGAAGGTTACAGACTGAGAGGTTGTTACACACAGCAAACCAAAACAAAGTACAGGACTGATAAGGATATTAGCATATTTGTAAGGGAAAACTGTTTAAATTCATCCAAAAGAAACTAAACATGACATTCCTTTGGATATTCCAGAATATAATGCCTAGACGATTAACGCTCACTTTGCCTTAAGGGTGCAAATCAAACATTTTTGGGAGATCAGTGACTGAATGACACTTTTATTTCATTCAAAGGCACTAAAAACCTGCATTTAGAGACTAGTTATAATTACTGGTTTGTATGCAACGAAAACATGGCAAAGAGAAGGAAATGGCATGCCTACATAACTGTGCCAGCTCTCCTTTGTGAACTCCAGCACTGCACTAAGCTTTGCAGGAATATAGCCCAGGAAATCAACTCAATCTCACTTCATGAACACTGAAGGTGAGAAACTTCTGTCACCCAGGGCTCTTCAAGCTTCAAAAGACTTGAAATCACCCCTACCCTTAAAAAGAACCAACACATAGCCAGCAGACAAAGAAACACAGAAGGAAAAGAAAGCAGCAGGATAGGCTACAGCACTGCCTACTTTTTAAATGGATCATTGTGGCAACTGGAATGCAGCAGTTACATGGCCGGAAAGCACTCTTCATAAGGAACAGCAATAGATACAAACCATCTTCAGCAGCTGTAAAATGTCCCAAAACTAGCATTTCCCTTTCTGAATAAATTACCTAGCAAAAGTAGTACAGTGTTGAGAGGAAAGTGGAAATCTATTCTTTAACTACAAATACAAATTATGCTATAGCTTTACAGGCAGCTGAGATTATCCAACAGCTTTCGGTGACCAAAAGAGAAAGCTTCACATTCCCCAGCCCAAGGTTCTACTTTCCTTGTTGCTTTGACTTTTGCCCCTTGTCAGACCTTTTCTTGCAGCCAAACTCATTAAACTGACAGAAAACTCAGGTTTTCTGAAGACAGAAGCAAGATTCTTTCCTTGTTGCGAAAGAGCATGAAAGCACAATGGCTATGCACACCTGATTTTGTAAAATAATCCACACCTAATTCCTAGTATAAAATACCTCCATAAAGCAAGTCAAAAAGTTCTTCCTTTAAAGTAAAATGGCCTGCAATATAAACTGTAGGCCCTCTAGAATGGAAAAAAATGGAAGATTCAAAAATAGCTGAAGTTTCTAAGTTTTCAAAGATTTTAAATAAAGAAAAATGTAACAAATTATTGAGATAGTCCCTGGCATAACAGAAAGAGGAGTCAGTTTCAGGTCAAACGGAAAAAATCAGAAGTACTTTTGGTTCAAATTGGTCTCACTCTATAACACACAGTTTAGAAACACATGACAATAAGTTACCTTTTAAATACAAAAAAAAGTTTAAAGAATCAAAGCAGAAAATTGAAACCACCTCACAATTTCACACAAATCATGAAACAGGATACCTGGGATTTTTTCGTATGTCATCCAGCTGACCAACTACGTGAGAAACATTTGTGCGAATCATTTTGAAGGCGATTTCCTCTTCTCCCATGATTTCAAACCTTATTATTAAAATAATATTTATACATTAATAAAATAGCCTGAAGGCTGGATCAATAAATACCAATCTTGTATTTAACATTATTCAGCAACATTTCTAATCTGACTGACCAACCATTAGAATTTGCTATTCGCCGTCTATCAATACATTTAAATTTTTCAGCTAATGCTCTTCCAAAGAGCCACTTTTCTGTAGATTTATTAGTAACCACCTAGAAATCATACATCTGAATACTAAGAGAAAGTATATAAATATGAGCATTTGACCCCAGGTTAACAGTCTTACTAGGGCTAAGTACCACGCTTATATTAAGATAAGTAAGGTGACAAATGTAAGAAAGCACCCTGAGGGCTTCTTCAAGTCTCACCTGAGAATCTCCTTCATTTATAAGGCTCATGCCACTGTCACTCCTCCATCTCGCAGGAAAGTGTGGGAGTCCAGAATACAGAGAATATTTCCCTACCTTATTTAAGGCATTTATATCCCCTTGTGCACCCCCCTGTACAACACTGCTTTTAACCTTTGTCCATGGAAAAGGCTGCTAAGCCTTTAGAATGAGTTTGAATTTACAAAGGTCTAAGTCAGGTGGTTGTATAATATGTACTTTGTTGCAGGATGAAAATCTTAGAGTTTTTAAGGTTTTTTAGTAGATAAAGCAGAAAACACCAAAATGGAGAATTGTTGTCCTTTTTCTACCTTCTTCTTCCTTCTTCACCTACTCCATATTTTGCAGTATTGGTAGCATAAAATAATTGGTTAAAAATTGCTGCAGTTCCTGTCTGCGTGTCCAAGTATTCACTGGGCATTGGTAGAAAAAAAAATTATGTATAATTGGTTGATGTGTCTATAAAAGGGCGGTGGATTTTTTGTACCTCACCTTTTGCATCTTCTCAGCTTCGTGCTATGCTGCCAATTTGTACTTTACTGATAAGACAGCAATAAACAACCTTGAGTCCGAGAAGGCAGGAGTCTTGCTCATCTCTTATTAGAGGCAAGGATTTACTCCCCCATCTGGGGAATACTGTGGGGATCATCCAGGGTCATAGAAGGGCACAAGGTGGTTAAGACTAAAATGCTTTTTCTGTTCTTTTCTTAAGCTTCAGTAGAAGAAAGAATGCAGTAGACTTACAACTTCTAGGATTGGCTCTTTCCTCCTTTATATGCTGCTTCTAGCCATCCTAACATACCATGGCTTACTGTTGTACAATACAAATTAGGAAATGGCTCAAAATGACACAAGTAACACAGAAATATTTAGTCTACTACATAAACTACAAAGAAACCCACATCACTCTGCACAAAGAAACATACATAAATTAAAAACAGTACATTTCTTTAGTTCCACTGTTAAAATCGGTGGAGCTAAGATTTGTTAGCACACACACGCAATCTTGGGTTATGTGTATATTAATCCCTCCTCTTATGGCTTTACCACACTAAGCATCTCTTTTCACAGGATTGTCACAACATACCTGTATTTGTTTTTGTCCTTGTAAGCTTTACGAATCCTGTCAGTCACAGGTTTGCAATTAGTCACTAGGCTTTTGGTTACTGGAGGCTGGAAGAAAACACTGTTTAGATTATAGGTTACTGAAAATTACAGTTTGTTATGAAGGTGTACTTTGTAAGAGAACTTGCATTACATTAGGAAGGCCTGCATATACTTATACTTTACTCTCCTGGAATCAAAAGCAATGGTTTTGTTATCAACTGTTGAGGGAAGAAACAAAACAGTACTGGTACATAACATCAAAATTTCCTATTCTACAAATAATATATGAAGAATACAGATTATCTTCTGGCAAAAACATTGCAACTTCATTCTCAGCAAAATATTCAAAAATTCTAATTTACTTGACAGTTGTCTGATATTCCCCAGTTAAAGGCCACCAGTAAAACTGGCCAGGCAAACTCTGCACAATAGCTGATACACGTTGAAACAATTTTGGCAAACAAAAGCCCCGTTCTCAAGGAGTATTTCCATGGTAGTAGGTTAATTCCAAGAAATATGGCTGTTGCAGACAATAGATGTAAAACTTAACTCTGTGCTCAACACAAACACTATTTTGCTGCTATTTGCAATGACTGATAGCATTAGTACATTAGGCATTACTGCTTAGATTAGTAATATTTTACTAACTCTCCAAAAAGTTTCAAGTAATTTAACATTGTTCCCAACCACTGAGACTTATTTTTAACCCATCTTAAAATATATTTATGGCAGCCATCCTTTAATTACTATTATTCTTCAACATTTTTTACTTCACAAAGTTTTTCAGAATGACTTGAAAGCAAAAAAAAAAAAGAGGCGAAATAAGATAAGGCTGAACTGCATGAAAGGTTCTCAGGTCACACAGGACTCTCAAATCCACACTTCCACTCCTTCAAATTATCCTGATGGAATGGCTTTATACAAAATTTTGCTGTAATTCAGAATTAGGGGAAAATGTTTAATTATTTAATTATAATTATTATAAATAATTATATATATTTAATATTTAAAACTTTATAACATAACCTGGTAAGAATATGAGACAGGATAAATATCTAGAGGGAAGAAAAAAAAAAGGAAAAACGTCACTGTTCATATACATTTATCTACACAGATTTTGCAGAAATCTGTACTACGATTTGCATATGTTGGGGATTCATAGGGTCTTCTACTACCTGAAAGTTCATAGCAACAGTTCATGATCTATACTCATCAAAAAATATTTTTGCCTTGATAATGTATTGATTTGAAACTGTAAAAAATGAGCTGCAAAAAATCATTTTGCAAAGTACTTCCATACATTTCATTCAAATGCAGGGTTGAGGCAGGAATTATATTATCACTGTAAAAGCAATTTAGGTATTAGTATCAGATCTAAAGTCCAGCAGGTTTTGGTGAGGATTTAACCCCTAAAATAGAAATTTAGAACTTAAATCACTAAAGAACATTTAGTCCTAAGACCTCAGTGTTTACAGAATCACAGACTGGGTTGGGTTGGAAGGAATCTTAGGATCTCAAGTAGTCCAACTTCCCTGCTCATGCAAGGCTACCTGGTAACAGTTGCTCAGGGTTATGTCCACATGTCCCTCATACCAAGGAGCCTGGAACTGGATGCACCACTCCAGGTGTGGCCTTACCAGTGCTGAGTAGAAAGGAAGGGTCCATTTTTCTTGACCTGTTGGCAACACTTTGTGTAATGCAACCCAGGATACCATCATCCTTCTATATGGAAGGGGCACACTGCCGGATCATATTCCATTTGGTGCCCTCCAGGATCCCCAGGTCCTTTCCTGCCAAGCTGCTGCCCAGCTGGGCAGTCCCCAGTGTAACACTGCTGCATGGGCTTTCCTTCCTAGGTGCAGGATTTTGCACTTCTCCTGGGTGAACTTCATGAGATTCCTGTCAGCCCAGCTTTGGATACCAAAATAAGTCAGGCTGAAGCCTTCTGATTCTAGAGGTGTCTATCTGGTAGTTTGGTGGGTTTTGGGATTTGGGGTTTTTTTAGAATACATGGGTTATAATTCATATAAAGACTTATCAGGAAGTTCTAGTCAGAGAGGTACTGTCTTTTTGGTTTACAACAGTAAATTTTCTTAACAAGGATGACTTTTTAAATCCCAGTTATACTAACATTGTAAATCTCAGCTTTTCTCTGCTTTTAAAGAAAACTAAGGGTTTGTAAGTTAAGAAGCAGCATGTAAAATTTTTATTTTATAACTTTTACTTCATGTACACACAAGCAGTAATTTTTGTAAATACTTTCCTTCTAGAAATCAAATCAGCTTTTAAAGTAAATACATACTCAGGAAAGATAATAAGCTTCTTTTAAGATCAACGTTTCTTACCAGATTTGGATCATAATATGCCTCCTGAGTTGGAGGAATAACATAGATCTGAGTGATGTTGGCAGGAAGAGCTTTAGAGCAATTTATTAGCATTTGTTCCAGACCTGTCAAATCCTAACAGGAAGAAAGGGGAAAAAAAACCCATTTAAAATCAGTTTTCTCACTGACATAGTTCTAAAAACTCAGGGTGCGCAACCATATTTAGTGTTATCTACGTAACGAGTTTCCATGCTACTGTCCACCCACAAAGGAAGACTTAATATTCAGTAGACCCCATTTCAGTAACTGCTAAGTCACTGGGACTCCCCATACACATAAAGGGAATGCTCAGTATAGAGTTGAATTGAGACCAGATAAATTATGACTTAATGTATTTTTCATTTAAAATTAAAAACACACTTTTACTAATGTCAGGACAGCACAGAGTTCCCAAATCAACACTAGCATATTAAACTCCAAATTAAGCCAAAAAACCCAAAAGAGTGAACTGCAAGGACAGGAAGATTTTCTGATTAAGGTACAGGCCAGGAACACACTAAAGTAGGGCTGTGCTCTGACTACAACGATTTTGTGCCCTGTGTCTGGAACAAATTGTTTCATTTGTTTGTGCCATTTCCTCTCTTGTAAAGCAAAACCAGTACACTTTGTTCTCTACCTTTATGCTTAAGACTGCAAAGACCACGTTTCTGTTTATCAGGTTCCGAGAATAACAGAAGCATAAGCCTTTGTATATGATCATTTATTAGTATAACTTCCTTGCTATCCTTTTTCTCAATTCTTTCTTTAGGCCACAAGTTCCTCAGGGCAAGGACTGTCTTTTACTATGTGCAGAAACTACTGTAAGCACAGCAGGATCCAACTCTTGACAGTGAACATTTTTTTTGACCAACTCACACTACTTTCCTGAACTCAGACACCACTGAGACATTTTTCTGATGCTGCTACAACTCCATTTAATTGCAGACTTCACAGAACAAACAATGATAAGTAGAATACAATGCTATATTCTTCAGGTAGTACTTAAAAATTGCCAAATGCTACTGACACGACAAGCAAGGATAAAAATTTGACTCGTTTTATTTTAACCATTTTGAACTTTAAAACTGAAGTTGTTCTAAAAGTTAAGTCAGTAAGGAAAGAGTACCTGCAAACTTAATGGTAGGTCATGGATCCTCGTGGCCAATGTGCGAATCTCTCGGTCTGACAAGATGCCCGACTGGTCTGTATCAACCTCATCAAAAATCTGAGAAACGTTCAGTGGTTGAACTGCACTCATAAGATAGTAGAAATATGAAAAAGCGAACTGCATATCTTCAGAGTGACGCACTTTGTGAAATGATGTCTTGTCAAACTCCTCAGGAAACCTAGATAAGAATAAAAACTAAGTTAGCACTCTAATTTCTTGAAGAAAACATTCCTTACCTAAAAATAAATTCTTATCTGGAATTTTAAAAGGGCCTCAAAAGTCTCATTGTATCACAACTATCATGTTGTAATAAATTTCTTATTTCCTTTTCCAAAATATAATTTTAATGAGTAGCCATTAACACATTGGAAATGGCTACAGCAAAGCAACAGAAAGGTAGAATTTCCCACATATTAACATTATTCCTAACAAAAACACACTCACATATCCTGGAGCTCTTGCATAACAGTACGGTCAATCATGTGAGGCATATGAGCAGGGACTTTACGAGATGTAAATCCAAACTTGCTGTTTAAAAGCTTATTTACATATCGAAGGGAATCAGCAAATGTATCTTTCAGCTGCCTTCCAAAATGTTTACCTTCAGTAAAATATGACATTTGTTTGAGTAATGACTCTTCTTCCTAAAGAGCAGGACAGGCATAAATCAAGGTTAGATTACTGAAAAAGTCAGAAAACACTAGACACACAGGAAAAATGACATTTCAGCCAGATGCCAACTCTTTCCATATCTGAAAATGAGAAGAGAATTTTTAAATATTTTTCCTCATATTCCTTAGTTCTTTCTTTAAAAAAAAAGATAGAAGGTAAACTTTTCCTTAAAGTTTTCATGCTTTGAGGAAAATTACTCTATAAAAGACTTCCTTAACACTTGTGCTCTGACACCTCCCACACACTAAGGTCCTTATTTGTCATCAGTTTTATTTGTAATACTACCCCTTTTTTGCAGGTTATTCATCTATATTTGAGGAACTGAAATCCGATGAAAATAAAGATTCCTCCTGCAAAATTCAGTCTCAGATGAACAGAGAAGGATAGTCTCTTAAAAACATAGTATGAGGAATAGGGCAAAGCAGCTGCTACCAACTGAAGCACAGTCTCTTCTCTTCCAGAGGTTTTTAGAACTGCCAAAATGCTTTGGTTGGAAGCAGAGGAAATTTCCTACACATTTTCTTGACACAATCTAGATAAGCAGTTTCTTTGCAGACTTTCTGTGTAACTTTTAGAATTAAAGTATTCATCATTATACATATTTTCTGCATTCTTTAAACTCAAACTGAATCTATACTTGCATAAATGCAACCAAAACAAAATTTAACCTTCCCGTTATAGTGCTATATATGCCTCAATAATAGCATTGTGACAACATACAACAAATAAAAAAATGAATTTGACAAGGAAAAGGCAATAGAAAGGGAACAGAAATAGTTATTTGGCTTTTACCCCCTAGCTAAGAGAAGCCCAGATCATAAACAAGTCAGACTTTATGCGAAAAGTAGCTTTCAAAAAAAATCTCAGCATTTGCCTCAAAAGTAAAGCACATTCTAAATGTACAGATCATATTAACAGTATTCCAATAAATGCAGAAAGATGCAACTATTCCGGTAAGGAATGACATTACAATACTCACATCAAGAAGGTCCTGGAAATACTTCTTTTTCTCCCATGGCAAAAAGCCTTGGTAACTTCCAGCATAAGACTGTAATTTTCTTCCCACTAGCCCCTCCTTTATTTTTGCATCCACCTGCTCATGACCTTTTCCTCCTTCCATTCCCTGTGCGCCTTCTCCAGTATCAGAATTCCCAATATGTTTTGATTTCTGTGTTTCCCTTAATATGAGTGCATTCCATACTTTTTCTCGAGATTCATTTTTTTTCCCCATGCTGTGGGAGGGAAGTGTGGCTTTAGGCTGTACTTCATAAATATATTTATTTGTGCCCATTGTCACAACAGTCCCCTTTGTTCCCATAAGCTTTGAAGGAACTTCTTCATTTGCTTTTACTGTTTTTATTTTGCCATCATTTACATCTTTATAAGGCTTCTCCCAACTGCTATGGTTCTTCTGATCTTCTGAATGATTATGCATGCCCTTCTTCTCCAGGCCTACAATATGCTTTACTGGTTCCATGGTTAAAAACGGAAAAGGTCTCAGGAGAGCAGCTTTGGACAGGTTATATCCTTTCTGAGTTATATCACCATTTAGTAGTTTTAAGTCCAGTTTCTGCAATGCTAATTGGACATCTTCAGGAAGAAGAGACACATTTACTGATGGGATTATCACCTCTTCAGGTACACTCTCTTTTGTGCCATTTCGATGTCTCCTGACTCTTGGAAAGCGTTTTTCTTCTGGAATATCCTCGAATATCATTTCAGCTTCTGGTACTGAAGTTACACTTTTAAAATCAGAGCTAGGTTTTTGCATGGAAGTTGTGTTCAGTTTTGGTTCCTCTCTAGTATCAACTTCAACAGCTATTTGCATTTTAAACTCTTCATCATTTTTATTTAAGAATGTAAGGTTAAAATAGATCACAGTTGTGTTCATGCCACTGTGCATGATGAGGTGGATAGTTTTCCATTTGTTAGCAACTGAAGCATGTCGGATAATTGGATTATCACTGTATGAACCTTCAATTCCTTTCTTGGCTATTTCACTGAAGCTGAAATAGGGCAAATATTCACCTTTGGGAATAACATAGTAGGTCTGATTAAGCTGAAGCATCACCTTGTACATCTCTTCAAAGTGATCTGGGGGAAAAAAAAAAAAAATCGAACAAGAAACAAAACAAATTTTTTGTCAATTTTCAGTGTAACATTTATCTTTCACTCTTTTTTTTAATAACAATACGCCCAGCTACAGTCACTATATTAACAGGGAGACAGCTTTGTGAAAGAACACTTACTCTAGTTTCCAGCTTCTGGCTCACTTATCTTCCATAATGGATGACTAGAACATACTCAGATATATAAAGCTACCAGACAGTCCCATGTTAATTCCAAAACCCAGTATAATTCATCACTCTTTCAGTCTCTACCTGAAGAGCCTGTGTGTCTCACTATCACATCACTTAAAATTATGCATCAGTCATAAGTAGCTTGCCCATATTACACTTTTGCCACATTTTAGGAGAATAATGTAGATTTGAAATTTTCAGAATCAGATAGGCTGAAAGCAACTTCTCCCTCCCACAGCAGAACACAGATTATCTGTCATCTCCCATATGAACAAAACCTCACTGCCAGCAAGAGAATCACATTTGTCCCAGTTGAAACACAGGGGAGCCTCTGCTCTTCCAAACAGGACAAATTCTTCTCCTGCGTATAATAGACAGCACTTTCAATCACTTCATTCTCTCCTGCCAATCTTTCATATTCAAACGAACTTCAGACAAGTTCACTTGTGACTGAAAGTGGCCTTTGGCAAGAGACCAGAGCCAGATTTGAACTCGCACTGTCAGCATCAGAGAGGTTCTTTAAACTTTTAACTGCTACAGGCATCATCAATTCAACTGTCCTTAGTCAGGTAAAGATGCTTTGCATGACTGAAATGGGATTTCCCCACTTAGAATGTCAGCTTCTTGAGGCAAGGAGTTTGATGCTTGCTGCTCCATAAGGTATCAAGCTCCCACACATTCTTGATCACTCATAGCTTTAGTAAATAAAGCAGCAAATATTATTGATCCAGGCTTGGATTAGTGAGTACAAGAAACACCTGACTTTCTCCAGCTGCTAGAAGCTCTTTCCCACAGCACAGTACAGGACACACCTTAGCCCAATCTGAGAGCAATGAGGAACCAAAAAATGTCAGGCAATTCAAGAGAATCCCCATATAAAGTTTATCAGCAATGCTTTCTACATACCCTGGCCACAGTCACCAGCATCAAATCCACACGAGAGGACATTGCAGGCCTGATCACAGAATTTGTCTGCTAGCCAGGAATTAGCACAGCCTTGGTTACAGTATGAAACACCACTTATTCCTGCTCCAAACTGCCACGGTGGGCCATTCCCAATGCCTCCAACTGCACCTCCACCAGCAACATAGCGATTACCTCCACTATTACCTAGAGAAAAAAGAAAAAAAGAGCCACCAGAAATAAAATTTCAGATAACCAAAGAAAGGCACATTTAAGCCACAACGTTAAAGCTAGACTGAAGACTCAACAATCATCAGTGAAACTAAATGGGCAAATCCTAACTAGACCTCTGTGAGTTTGTGCAAACTAGAGATTTTACACTCAGTGTAGAAGTTTAGGAATCAAATGAAAAGGGTTCCCAAAGTGCCAACATATTTCCTTCAAAAAGGAAGGCAGAAAACAGATTTACTACTCCTTCTGATTGCAGTCTTGACTTTATAGCCTCCTAGAAAGGTATCACTTCCCCAATCCAGAAGTACCACTTCATTTTATTACACTGCAGTCCTGAAAATCTGATCTAGAAACTGATAGTGCAGCTTCACAGTTAACTATTATTTGGATTCTGAGTCCAAATAATATATGATACTGTATATTATTATTAATATATAATAATTTATATTTCAAAACCCACCTTTTCAGCTATTCAAATTTGATACCTAAAGAATGATTATCCTATGCCCTACTATTTAAAATGTCATTTTTCATAGAAATTTGTAAGTGAACTTGTTTCTTTATTACTAAGGGAGGCAAATTCTGTAGTTCAATGAAAAAGACAAATTACATAATTATTTTTGTAAGGAAAAACAAACAGTTCACTTTTTCTAAATTCAGTATTGCTGTCTTACCAATGCAATCACCTCCATCCCAATCACATGCTGAGTTATTACAGGCTTTATCACAGTAACCATCTTTAATCCATGAGCCAGGACATCCCTCGGCACAGTTTGGCACAGGCCAAGTCAAGTAAACCTGGAACAATATTACAGTCTGAGACAAGGACTGGCAAACAGAAGTCAACTGAGCTTGTTTCCTCAAATATGGAGACTTTCAATAATTTCTCCCTGTGTACAGTACCTTAAGATTCCATAGAGCTTTACAAATAGCATTTAAACCCTGTTGCCTGTGAAGTAAATGTTATCCCTTTCAAACAGAAGGAAGAACTAAGAACTCCCAAAGCCACACAGCAAATAATAGCAACAGCCAGAAATGGAAAGTAGAACTTCCCAAATCTACTTCTGAAAACCATATTCCAATGAAGACTAATATCTTCTCTTTTTTCAGATAGGAAGGGTGAACTTAAACTCTGAAATAGCTCTGCAGTTCACTCATTCTCCTGACTCAAAATGTTTCTTCATTACTAACCAGTCATGAGATAAGCAGCACATGTTGAACATAATCCCTGAAGCATTTGATCCTCTGTGACTTAAATAATCCTATGAACTGGCAGGATTAAAAAAAAAAAAAGTGTGTCTGTATTTTCAGCTGAGGAGGCATTAAAAACTCCACACATTTTCCTTTAGACTTTATTGTTTCAAGATTTTAGCAACCCATTTCCTGCAGTAACACTTGCTGATCAGATTATCACAAACAACACTGTACCTAAGATGACTTCATCATCATAACTGAGATGAATAACTAAAGAACAATACAAATGCTGTAACAATATGATTTTTCATCTTTAGAGATTTAAAACAACTAAAAAGCCTCCTAACATCCCCAAGTACTGAAGCAGTTATTTTAATTGTAGTTTAAACTAATTTTGTTCAACCCTTCTGTATTTGTGTGCAAACGTGCACATCTACCTGTATAAAATGTTTAATTCAATGGTCTCTGGTGCCTTGTGTACTCATTGCTTTAATAGAAATAACATATATAAATCTTCAATTTTTTCCTCCATGTCACTCTTGTAGATCAAGCTGACGGATGAAAACCCTGCTGGCAACCAGTGTTGATACATAACTATTGCTAACGTTTCCTCAGCCTGCTCTCCTTGCTTAACCCCAGTTGTTGATAATGGCTTTGTTGAAAGACTAAATTACTTTACATTCACAACATGGAACAATATCTATTATTTTAGGAAATAATTGTATATATTATATAATTATATATCAATTGGGCAAATATATGGGTGTCTGGAACAGAGGCAATTAATGGTAAACTTGAATATTAGACCAGTTTAAATGTCATCTGAACCCTGTGTTCCCACACCAAAGTTGATTTTTGTTTGAGTATTTCCCACAAAACAAAAAGAATTTACAAGGAAAGAAGTCTGGTAGCTGCCAAACATATTAGTCTTACCAGTGTTCCAACACAGAGTAAGAGAATTAAAGAATAATGCTGAAACTAAAATGAATCCTGACAGAGGAACCACTATAACCCCTCAAACCTAGGAGTGAATAAGAAAAAGAGTAATCCTAAAAACATCAACACATCACACATACAAATACAGAGAAGAGCCTTCAATACCCTGAACCTTTGCTAACAGTTTTCTAGTTAAGAACAAAGAACCTTTAGACATAAAAAGGGGAGTGAGTGCTCTCCCTTTCCAAGTAGCTTCCCTTTGATTTTTATCATATTAGAGTAGAAAAGTTCTACTTCTGCTAAAATATCTTTTCATAATGGCTTACCTTTTGACCTTTCGAGTGACTGTAAAAATCATCAGGCCAAACATCCTTCCCAAACATAACATCATCATTGAGATAAATAAACTTCTGAGAAAGGCCACTGATACGATGAATATGACTTTCAATAGCTGGTGAACTGAAGGTAGGCAAGTGACTCACATTCTGAAATATTTCCTAAAACAAGAAAATCCCCAACAACCAAAAACAGTTTCAGAAGGCAGAAAACAAATAAATAAAAAACCCCACAAAAACAAAACCATAAAAGGTCAGGCACACCAGATATTTGATACATATCTACTAAAAAATCCAAAACATATCAAGAACAAGGATAGATAAAAATCAAAATGTAAAGATATGTAAGAAAAAAAAACCCAATAAACTTCAGTATCTCATTTTTCCCACACAAACCCATTTTCAATTCTGCTGCTTAACTAAGAAACTGCACCTGGCTGATCACAAAGACGCAAACTTTCACATACTCCTCTTTCACCGAGTACTGGACCAGGCTCAGTGTACATTTATAATTCTCATGAATTTCAGGTTGCACAAAAATTCCAGCAAACTGAACCTGTTACAGCATTCAAAAAGTCAGGATTGTTGCATCCCATTCAAGTAACTTTACCAGCAGACAGCAGAAGAAATTGAGTAAGTATCTCTTTAGCACTTCACTTGTGCAGAGTTCCTACAGCATGTCCAGAGACCAAAATTACTTCTGAATTTGTAATAAGCTACTAGAGAATTTTGGTTTCACTTATTCAGGAAGCTTGAAGGATTCCCTTTCTCTTTTTAAATAACATTTTTAGAACGCACAGCTACTTTTTTTTTGTAGCCATCTTATTAGTTCCAGTAATTGTAATCCATCCCGTCTCAGCACAAGCTTATTAAGTTATTACTAGTTCTGAGAGACTGTTTATAGATTCAGATTGCATTTTCTTCTCCCCAGGTTTTTATAAATAGACTCTATAATGAAATTAGACATGGGTATATGTTAGCTGAAGCTTCAATATTCGGAAAAGTGAAATAAATACAGGCTTGATATAGAGGTGATCTGTTCAGCCAAAATATAAGGACATACACAATAAAACCCTGGGGGATACAGGGAAGAGGTTGTAATTTCTTCCAAATAAATGCAGCCTTTTGCTGCAAGAGGGTAATTGCATTTCAAATCAAACAGGGTGTATTTGCTGGCCCTTTCAGAGTGGTAGTTTTGTTGAATTTTACCTGATGTGTGACTATAGTTATCCGAGGATTATCTAGGTTAAGCCAGGAAGGAATCTGCCCATTGGTGACGATGAAAATGTGCCGTACCCAAGGGGCGTGTCTCTCTATTGATCGCAACGAGTACCGCAGCTCTTCGTTGTCCTCGAAGCGACTGGCAGAAACATCTTCATCCTGCTTAGACTACGAAAGGAAAAAAACCCTCTCTTAGATTTTATATAGAACACTCAATTTCTGACCCAGCTAGGTAAGCACAGTGTGCTTTGGCATATGGCTGCATAAGCACTTCAGGACTTAGGCATTAGAAAATAGAAAGGACATTGATAATAATCATTATTCTTTATAAAGAATCATATTCTTCCAAATTACCAACATGAACTATACAATGTTCTGACGTCACTGGCTGATCACCTGGTATCATTAGGGATGTCTGCTGACCATGCTGAAAGAAGTTCTTGAAGAATGAAGCAGAAAAAACATCCCCCCTCCTGCATTTCAAACCAGTAACATCACCTTTCAGAAATCCAGTTTCAAGTACATTGGATATGTGTCCTAATATAGATATACTGTAAGTGTCATGATGTAGTTGCTCTTCAATTATCCCCTGCTCTATTATTTTAAAGAGTTTAAGCAGGAGAAAATGAACAAAGCTTAGACTAATATTCACTATCACAATAGCTAAATGCTTCCATATATTTTTATTAGATAGAAAATGTTTCAGTTAGAAACTCACTAGTTAGGTAACAAAATTAGGTTATACACATTTATTAGGTTATTCACATTTGTGACAACTTAGTGAAAACCAGCAAGTAAGACTGCCTAAAAGGAACTTTTCTAAAACCCAAATGAAACAGAAAACTCAAGAAAATAGATGAATGTTTAATAATTACCATTTTCACTGCAGATTCTAAACACTACACATAGGTTTTTTAATATGTACAGTAACACAGCTTTCACATTCACAAAAGAGTAACAACAGAAAACATTTTAGCAACACTAGCAGCCATTGGCTAGGTGCCCATTCACAAAATAAAGCATAATTTCAACATGGGGAAATAGAAAGTTTAAGATCAGGGTTGGTATTAACTAGGAAGAACTCCCCCAAAAGTCCAGGTGACAGGACACAAAGATATACTGCAAGCTTTTCAGGAGTGGGTACATTAACCATGCCACTTGAGATTTACTGTAAAATTAAATTCCAGTGCGAGGAAAAACCCCAGGATTTTAGAATATCTAATCTTGAAAGAGACACCTTGCTATTTAGTTTCCTGTTCTTAAACCAAACAACTTTCATTGTATCAAAAGCATTTAAAGTAAACCTCCTTTCTTTAAAGACATCTGTATTTCAGGACTTCAACATTTTTGAAAGAGAAGCAATTAGCACTTGCTCAGCATAAATGATGCTGCAAAGCAAAAAAAACCCTAAGAAATATACTGGGAAATAGACAGTCATGTTGGTTAAAAGAACCCTGTATCTCCCCACACAAGAAGCCTGCTTATCTGCAGTTAGAATCAGTTAAGCCTTTCAGGACTTGACTGCACATGTGCAGAGGGCAATGTTTTTCACTTAGTAGAGAACATGAAAATTTATATTAAATATCACACTGTTTGATTCTTCTTTTCCATTGATTTGAGAACTGGACAGTGTTTTCGTGATGTCTTCTTACAAGCTAATAAATATTTGATTCCTAATAGTTCCACGCTTCTGGAAAAAAATCCCATGTTCCTTATCATTGACCCCCTATTATTGACTAGTTAGCCTCTACTTGCAGTTTTTAAATGCTGTAATATTTACCTGCTGTAAGAGAATTCACTCACCTGACTGACAGAGCTAAGGTCCCACAGTAAATAAGCAGGATTAAGCATCAATTCTTTTCCATCTATAGTCATGTTCTTCTTTGCTTGCTTGCTCAGTTCTTGGAAACCCTTGGGATTATGCAGTTGCAAGAGAGCCACGCTGGCTTCTGAATAGAGCTGCAACTACACAAGCAGACAAAACAACTCCAGCAGCACTCTTCCTTTTCCATCTTTTTCTTGTATTATTTTTACTAGAGTTATTAATAAGAATGACTGGGAAGCACTGTTTTTAAAGAGCGACAATTTTGTAAAAACATAAAAAGAAGTGGTGAACGGGAACTGAAAAACATTCAAGATACAGAACATTATGCTCAATTTTCACTTTTCAAAGTCAATGTCTCTTTAAATAATGATCAAGCAATGGCAAACATGTTAAATATTCCAGGAGTAAATATTCACCTTTTAAATATTCCAGGAGTAAATGAATAGTAAGTCCCCATCCATTCTCTGTCACTCCAATAACAAAACTCCTGTTTTATTAAAACTTTATTAGATGATTGAAAGAATTGGCCTTTTCCCCATCTTAAACGAGGAATGATCTTGCCAGAAAATTAAGGGCACTGATGTATCGTCACTGTCAGAAGCATGAAACGTTCAGAACAGTTTACAGTTAATTCAACCTACAGCTCCAAAATCTGACGTAAAGGCTCCAGATCTAATCCATGTGGGTCTCCAAGTCATTAGTGCTGGTTGCCAATACGCTGCTAAGGTCATTTCTTAGTTGTGGACTGTTTGATCTGTTTGCTATTTTTATCTCTTGCCACCAGTAAGTCTGTATATCAGATTTCATAATGCACAGGATCAGGGGCTTGCACTACACACACCCTTAACAGCGAGTATAGTTTCCAGATTTCAGGGCATCAAAGAACCTCCCGAGGAATATGGCATAACCCAATAAATGCTGTGTTTACCATGTGAAGTACCATGAGCAGACCCAATCAAGCTAAAAGCAGGACTGCCCTTTGATTTTCCAAGTGCATGAATTCAACAGTCTAATTAAGAAAAAATGCAGTTAATCATTAATATTTATTTGATGCTATGCTTAATTTTTGTGCCTTCAGGCAACTTAAGACAACCACGTCTACGGAATTTTCAGTATAAACGTAATTTATAAGCTGTCAGATTTGAATAATCATGTTCAAAAAAAAGCAAAAACATCACAGTTCCCTTTGCAATAACTTTAAGTGGTTTTATTTCTTTATATTTTTATTAAATCTGACCCTTTCTGCTTGTTTTAAAACAACACTTGTCCCAGTTAGCAGCCCTTCCCTTAGCAAGACCAGCTGTTCCACTTGTGACATTTTAAAGCTGTTGATGCTTTGACTCATATGCTATTTGAGATCTTTCAATTTGACTTATGAGGCCTGTCATTAGAAAAATCTGATAAATCTCAGACCTTCCAGGGAATCATCTGAACCTATGAGTGGAAAGGATGGCTTCAGCAGCTAAATGGCTGAGGTATAGTTACGGACTGCAGGCAGCAACCTCCAAAAATATCGGCATCGAAATGCTGCAGATTGCAAAGCTGCCAGCACTGGCTATGTGCTTTATTTAGCAATACAACAGTGTCACACTGTCCCTCAGAATCTGTCTCGTAAATCATACATACAACAAACCAAAATATTACCATTTTAGAGCTTTGAAAGCATATGAGAACATTTTGTTTCTCTTTAACTCACTCCCAAACTTTACAAAATAAGTACCTGTACTACAGACTCAACTACATTTATTACAAGCACTTCTCCCTCACTAACACAGCATATATGCTGTAGTTTTTTTCATTTGTAATATTCTAAACACATACAAGAAGCAATGGGAAAACATGCACCATTTCTCAGCATCAGAGTTAATCTAATCCCTGCACTGAATAGATCATTTTTATACATCAATGTGGGTTTTTTCCCAGTAACATCTTTTTAAGAAACCAGTCTTTTCCTAAGTAGAGCTATAATAAAGTTAGACTTCAGTAATGTTATCTGGTGAAATAACTAACTAGATTCTAATAAATTGCAAGCTCTGCTCCAAGCATTTTGTTGCTGGTACATTCAAAATGGATCTGTCTCCTGGCAGATTTTTTAATGTCTCACAGGTATTAACCTCCTCTCAGTAGGGACGGATGCAATCACCCATTCCCTTAAAATATTATCTCCCAGAAAACACCTTCATCTTGCCAAAACAGGTCAGTAGATCCAAAGGGATTGTCAAAACAGAATAAAAGAACAGGCAGGTAGATGCAGAGAGTCAGTGTGACCACGTGATCCTCTGCTAACACAAGTGGGCTGAGAGCACACCTCTCAGGCACACACCCAGACCACCACTGCAACACATTTTTATTACACACTTGAAACTGAGACAGGAAAACTGCATTATCTCCACCAGGCAACTTGAAATGCAAGTTCTCCAGCATGCAGCCAGCATATTTCACTTCTAACTTACTAGACTAGGAGCCAGATGAGCTCAGACACCCCATGCAGAAGTAAATATCTTCTTCCATTTTCTCAAGGTAAGAAGCCTCTTGAGCATTTTTTTTTCCTGAGGTAGGACTTAGATTCCCAACCAGTCCTTAAATTATTACACCTCATCTTCTTAGTGACTAAAGCTGATTATTAAGGAAATAAGAAGCTCCTCTTTTCCCACTCCAATGTAGACATTGGGAAAACCCAACATAGATCCCTACACAGCAAGGGAAAGGAAGTATATGTTGCATTAAAGAGTTACAAAAAGTTTTACAAATATAAAACACTGTTGTCTTTACAAATGCTGCAAGTTCCCTTTATAAGATGACACAGTAGGAGGGTCATCTCTGAGTCAAAACTAACGCAATGCCTTTGGGGTTTTTTTCAACAAAGCCTACTTACTACATCTGTGTGCTCACACATCAACTCCTGAAGCCACCTCTCTACTCCAGAAACACTGATGAGCAGCAGTAAGAATTCCAGACCCCCCATCTCCAGTGAGGACTGCAAACATTCAATATCACTGTGCCTGCAGTTCCCCATGTGTATTTACTGTCATTAATAAGACAAGGTCAGTAAGACAGCTCTAAGTTTCTAACATAACTTGTCCATATTTATCTATGTGTGTGTGCATGTGGATTAAAGGAGATGGTATTTTACAAAAAGAGAGATCTCCAAGGTCTTAGTTGTCCTTGAAGCAATCAGGATATTAAATCTTGAAGGAAAAATTAACTTTCTCCAAATATTTTCACTACTGTGTATAATTTCAGTGAAAAACTGCGTGGCAGTCTCAAAAAAACCAAAATCAAACAAATCAAATCCCTTGGCCATGGCAATCCTTTCTTTTGTCAGTCTTTACATGACAACACAGTTTTTAAGTTACAAGTGTCCCTTTTGGCTGACCAATAGCTTCCTTTAGAAATCTAAAAGAGGGGATGGTGGGGAGGGAAGTGAAAATGAAATATTCAGTCGTTCTTCATGTATAGGTCCAAGGTAAGGTCTTTGGAACCCTTAAAGAAACAGCTCAGCAGCCATCAGCTGCATCACCAGAGTAACACCTCCATCTAGTGGTGTTCTAATGCTTGGTTAAGAATGAATGGACAATAAAAGCTGTTAGATATAACTTTCAACTTCATCTGTCCTAACACACAACCTACAACATCAAATGTGGCCAGCAGACAAACTGCAGATCAACTTTCATCTTGAAATAAACTTCTGTATCATTGCATCACAGTGCAGCCCCTAAGTACACAAATTCAGTAGACTAACAGACATAATTCACATTGCAAAAAGATCTATTATATCATGAATCTTTACATTTTAATCACCTCTAGTCGAGTTCAACTGCTTTGCTCAGATATTTAGATTTTTAGAAGAAATATCTGGTCTAGACGAACAATTTTTGGTCCTCCTTAGGTCTAGAAGTTATTTCAACCAAACTAAAGCAATCCAACTAAAACAGCATTATTAACATTCAACACAAATGCACCAATAACTACACTCCTCCCTTTCTCACCTTTCTTCCCTTCTAAAAGCAGCATTATTTAAAGCTTTATTATTATTTCTTTTCCTGAAGTGTAGAACTAAAACAGCCATGTAAAGCACACAGAAACCCATTAAGCATCAGGAGGCATCTATGAACGGAGACAAATCTAGTTCAAGATCAGGTGCAACTTTCTTCCTCTTTACAAGGCATCTCACACCACTTAAGAGATTCCAGAAATGACAGCAAGAGAATTGCTGCAAATGTCACTGGAGACTGTAAATAATCAACCTTTTTTCTACTTAACTGTAGCATTAACCTAGCATCTCCCTTTGGTAAAAAGAAAACCACACTTGGCTGTGTTTACCATTACTGCCTACCTACAATATCCACTGAAAGAAGAACTGACTGAGCTCAGAACCTACCAAAGGCTTCTATAGATACAATCTCATCCACACTTGATACATAAAAATATTTATGCATGAAGATAAAATATTTCTTACATTCACATATATAAGTTTCTTTACAACATACATGACTTGCTGCTATCAAAAGTAAGAGTACTGGTTGGGAAAGAATTCACTGCTATGACCACACAGGGTATAACAATCCCAATTTAATTGCTCTAAAGGATCCACCAGGAAGAAAAGAAACACAGACAGGAAAGATGACTGGAAAGAAAACTGCAGAATGTTGTGGATGCCTGAGAAAAAAAACTGTGTTTATACAGAGATATGCCCAACCAAATTGCAGAAGAGGAGTTCTTAGGAACAGATGAGTTGATCACAATGGCAATGTTTACACAAAGACAGGAACACACCAAGGAAAAGGGAATCAGCACAAATGACACATGACTGAAGACAAAATAAAAAACACAACCAAGACAGGGTAAGGAAAAATCACACAGAAGGATAACAGGCACAGGATGTCACCTCCATAAAAACAGACAAGGAGATGGAAAATTTATCTGATACTCCTGAGATGCAGCCTTTATGTTCATCTGGACAGCAATGAACCATACGAACATCCATTGTTATTTAACTGCTGTGACACTAGAGATGCAAAGGCAAAAGAAAACACCTATTAAAGCTTAAATAAGTGTTTAAAATCTCTCTATTAATCTGTTTTAGAGCACGTACATATGTGTTTACTTTGCAAGACTTCTGCCATTAGCAAGACTCCCAGTCAGCTAACACAAGTTGAGACAAGAAACAAGAATTTCAGCTCACATTATGTTGGAGTGTGACCAGCCTATGAAAGGATTACACAAGATAATTTCTGCAACAGAGTACAAAAGTTGTTAGCTCAGCCTGCCAATAAAAAAAAAAAAAAACAGGAACAGAAGCTCATGTTCATTTGTGCACCAAGAACAAGTAACAAAGTCAATTTGCAGATGCCACAGGTGGGCATCAGAACAATGAAGACAAATTACCTATGGATTGCCATCCCATTTTGCCTGCTAACTTCTTCTCCTCCACAAACTCCTTGGCCTCAGTCCTTTTCACACCATCAATCACATTCTTCTCCAGTACAAAAGCCAATGCCTTTAACAAACTTTTTAAACCTTCACCTATCCATTAAACCTGGCTGTAACTCTAGCAGGTGTCCAAACAGCAGGAGAGAACAGAAGGTACTAAATGGCAGTCACATAAGTTGTTTTCTGTTGCCTTGCAGGTGTGTCAGCTGAAGGGCAGCTTGCTTAAGACCCCAGAGAGTATGTGGCAGAGAGAAACAGTGGTGTTATTATTAAGAGAACTAAGAGGGAAGAAAAAAGCTAAGAAGCTACATAAACAAAATTCTGTCACATTAAACATGCCAATGATCTAAAATCCTACAGCCAGAAAACAGCCTCCAGCAAATGGCTGAGAGAAACTGATAAGGCTGCCTTTTAATCAGTTGCAGGCTAGCAAATGTAATGCCTAATAACTTGCAGTCACAGAACGGACAATTGGTCTTTTGCAGGCAACTCTTTAAGTCACTATCCGCTTCACCCCTTCAGGAAGAATCACTCAAAAAAATCCAGAATACTCTCAGAACTATCCTAAATCTCCTAGGTGGGTGAGATTCCATACCTGAGCCATTCCAAAAGACCAGTACAACTAAGGCACTCATTCCTCCAGAGCCTTACCAGCTTTACTTTAGAGGCCAGGCTCTCCGGTAGTTTTGCTCGCAGTTGGTTTGTTTCTTTGAATGTAGCTGGAAATCCACTAAGAAAGGCTAAGTCCTGCATTAATACTAGACCTGGCACTTCTTTGTCTGTAGTCTGAAAATAAGAAAACAGAGTATAAAGACCTTTTTAAACATAGAATAATTCTCATAACAACAGAGGTTGATCTAAAAGCTTTCACTTTTTACTACATGTGAGTTATGGAAAGAATAGCACAGAAACTTTCTAAAAATGTACAGAATGTTTAACACATAACAAAAGCTAATCAACAGATTGTAAAAGTACATACCAAGTAACCCCTCCATACTATCTGTTTGCTGTTGTCTTTTAACATTCCAGAATGGGCAGCTTCAACTAGAATACATAAAATTGCAAATCAAAAACTTCTTTCAGTATAAAGTAACTTCTTTTCTCTTTTCTAGTAATCAAAAAATATTTTTGAAAATTAAAGATACTTGAATATTTATGGTGTGAAAACTTATAAATGGTAAATAACTCTTGGTGGTAAAATAAAGACCAGTGGATGGACTAGTGGTCAAACACTACATATTAAACAAAATATGAAACTCATATGTGCTCTAAGACCCTACTTATATATGCTGAACACATGAATGATTTTGTTTTACAGTTGGCAATCCTTTGAACAAGGGCAGAACTTTCTGCACATTATTCAAACTAGACTTCACAGCAATTAAAAGAGGATCTAAAACTAATCTTCCTCAATCTAAACCCCAGCCTCTTGAGACTATCAGAGCAACACAGATATTCAGATATCAAACCTGTTTTGCAACAGTTTTTTAAAGCACAGAACTCTAATAATCTCTAATCAGTTGTCTGGGAGGTAAGCAAACAGTATCATTAATGTCATCATTTAGAGAAACAGTTTGAGGGCAAGAGAGACACTGAATGACTTGCTAATGTCAAAGAGAAAATCAGCATCAAAGGCAGTACTGAAGGAAAAAAACCCTAACCTTAAAACTAATTCACAGCAGCTTACTAAAATCTTGCTACAGAAAACTAGAGACAAAGAGCTTCTTACCGTCCTTAGGGCTAACAAAAACAACTACAGTCACATTGGTAGAAGGATTTTTGGGTTTTGCTACAAAGAACATATTGTTAGCAGCTTGTAAAGCAGGATGAATGGACGGCAGGTCTTTCAGTGTGACGTTGGCAGGCAGCGCAGGATCCAGAACAAGCATAGGCACTTTGATGCAGTGTGTCAGCAAACACTCCAGCTGCTTCTCACTACAGCAAAATACCAAACACCAAAATACCATATTTAACACCACTAGAAAATTTAAGAGAAGTCAATCTTGGAGGCAATGAGAAAAGTTTTTGTAAAATCTGATCAATTATTTGTAACATTTGCTGTAACAGGGGGAAATTACTGAATGCATGCTTATCTTCCTGAAGAAGGCAAATACCTGACTGGTAGTATTTAGTTTATTCCCACTACTGTTTTGTCAAAGTTCCAACATTTCCAATTCTACCCACAGAAGAGACCTTAAAAAAATCTTTAACAGAAGGACCAAGCCAAATGACTGGGACAGACCAGAACCTGCTGCTTCCTGGCAGCAGAGCCGCAAGAGGCGTGGACCCTCCACAGACAAAATTACTTGCAGTGCCATGTATACAAATGGCAAGTGATAGCAACACTGAACTTTTAATGCGTATCTACCTGGAGTCCTATGATTCAAAAGCATGAAAATTTTTTCATGGAGCTATCCCTACACAGTGACAGGGATATGCATTCCAAACTCCAAAAACTGTTTTGTTTTAAGAAGCTCCTTCATATATGTCACAATAACATTACTTTTATTCAAAACATATATTATGCTGTCAGCTCTTGATGTGACATAGGAAAGCCTGCACAAGCTATAGAAAACCAAACCGCCCCCTTCAACTAGCACCTGCTTTCACCTAACGATGAGTAGAATATAATTTATTCCAATTTATGCCCCAAACCCACAAAAACTCACCTCTTCTTTGTTGGTTCTGTTACATTCTTTCCAAGGATTTCCCTATTACAAAGTTAAAACACACATATTGAATAACACTGAATGGACAGTTTTAAAGGAACTGAATCCAATTTCAGATTATTAATTGAGTCAGGGACATGTTGTCAAAGCACCAATAACCCAGATAAAAAGCTGCCAAGGTCCTGCCATTGGCCTTGCCAAGGTGAGCACAGGCTGATACTCGTGCCCTTCACTGCTCACCCCTGTGCAATGCAGAGCTCAAAAATTTGTGGCTGTGCTGAGAGCTGTGGCAGCAGGACTGTTTCTGCTACAGAAATTTATGGGGTTATTATTAGGCCACTTAACAAAAGCGATGTTGATGGGAAAAACAGTGGTAAGAAACCAGAATGAAGTGACCTGAAACTAAGTCTTGATTGTTTTGCCCAGCATAAATATTCTGATAAGGTCTAAGGAACAGTTCTTTTTGCAATAGCGGTCATTGACTTCAAAGCACATGAAAAACATTATCTACAGGGGAGAGAGCCAGGTGTCCCTGTAGATAGCTAACACAGTATAGACACGAGTCTTCACTCATAAGCTTAATTTCAACTTCCCAAATCAGTGTTATGGAAAAACACAATGTGTTTTTCCCTGCTGAAACAGGAATCACAGCATGAGTGATGACAAAGCTAAACCCACTAATATTAGCTATGTGAACTGGTAGGAAAATATTAGCATAAAACTGAAAGCTTTTCAGAGCAGAGACTGTCTATGTTTAAGGTCAATGAAATTAAAGTTCTATTAATATTTTCAGTGCTCAGGTAACAAAGAAACTATCCAGAATTTCCCTTGAGATCATACTGTCAGTTGTACCTAAATTGCAAGGCATAACAAGACAAAACTCCGATCAATCCACTTACTTGTGGATTTCTCATTATTCTGAACTAAATTATTATAACCCTTAAAATACAGACTTGCCCTTCCATTTATCATATTTACTGGCCGAAACAGATCCTGTGAGCAGAGTGATTTATCAAAAACTAAATCAATGGTTACAAGACATAATCCAAGGTATCTGCAGCAGCCCATGTTTGAAGGGTTAGATGAGTAATTTTGCAAAACGGTATAGCGCAATCCACAAAAACAAATGCAGAAAATACATGTCTTTGCTTCCTTCCCCAAAGGCCAACTCATACCTTTATAACATGTATAATTTATTTTCCCATTTCTCAGTTTCAGTGTTCATGAAACTATGAATCTAACTAATCTAAAAACAAGAAATTAAGAAGCATGCTTAAGATTTTATGAAGCCCATTATAAAAGAAATACCGGGGGGTGAGGAGAGAAAAAAGGGATGAAGAGAGGTTATATATTTGAGGCATAGTTTTATTATTATTATTTACAAACTGAGTTATAGAAATCAATACAAAATGACATACACAGTGCAGTTTTCCACATGGCATTTTACAAATTTTATGACAGAACAGCCTTAATTCTTATGCCAATCCTAAACAGTTTTCTAATTAGACAGTACTTGACAGCTAAAAGTAAAACTGAAATAAAGTTCTGAGAATAATCAAATGAAGAAGTGAGAAAATGTGCTTTGAATTTTCATCTTGAGTAACACGGGAAAAAATGACAACAAAGAAAATTAGTACAGCATTAGATTGCTTCTGTCAGCTAAAGGGAAAAAAAATCATAAGATTATTACCTCATTATTTTCTGTTCTTCCTCCATCTGTTCCCTGACCTGTTGCAATTCTTTGATCAGTTCAACATCTGTGCCATTCACCCAGGTGTACACCACATCAATTGGCATGGGTAAACAAAGCCTACATAATACAAAGGAAAGCTACATGAGCCGTTTAATATTACATTACAAGTGTTCATGGCATCCTACAATAGCAATTTCTGTCTAACAACAGAAATAGTTGGTGTCTGGGCTGCAAACAGGACAAAGAAAAAAGACTCTCTTTAGCTGAATATATCAGGTCTTAATTATAAACAAGCCTTCAACAAAACAGCACAGACATCAACCAAAATGACACAAAGTGTCCACAAAGTGGTTTTAACTGTTCAGTAACTAAAAGAAATTCTAACTTTATGCTCTAAATCTCACTGACACCAGCTCATGGCCCAGCTCCTTCAAACTCATCACATTTTTTTCAATTCAGTACCAGGACCCAACCACATTCTTAATTCACCAACTACTTTAGACAGGACAGCATGATGCATAACTTAAATCATACTTACTGTTATTTAATTGCACAGAGCCAGTAGATCTCAGCAGGACCAGGTCTCTGTACTAGGAATGTCTCTTAGATTATATTAACAGGGCATTTCATAAATCAACAATCTAATTTGGGTACATGAATTCAAACTCCAGACATGGCAGACAAATTGATTCAAGACACAACTGAATATCCTGGAGCTATTTCTGGAGAGTTACAGATTTTCTAGCATGCATAAGGAAGGGGTTTGGGTAGATTTTTCCTTTTTTTTTTATGATAAGCTCCTCTCCAAGGCTGACAGCTTTGTGTCAGCAGGTACTCCAGGCTGCTGCCATAGGTGAATCTCTGAGTCCTGTACAGCAGGAGGATACGCCAATTATTATTTTCTAAAGTTCCAGTGTCATGCGATTTAATACCTTCCTAAGCTGTAGATGGCCTAGCAAACATCGGAAATCATCATCATTGGACCCTATAGATGCCAGCATTAGAGAGGTTCAAAGGTGTTCCCCCTCCACCCACGGCATCATTCCAAAAGCACTCAAAGAGAGGCAGAGCTCACAGGCAGGTATTTCATCCACCTTCCCTTGCACAGCATGCCACGCAGAGAGCTTGCACCCAGCTTCACTTTCTACTGGCTCAGACTCAATAACTGAAGCACAAAATTTGGTAAAAGCTCGGCCAGCAGCTTGCCACAGCACAGTGGGCAGGAACATTTTGTACTCAATTTACCACTGTTCCTAACTGAGCTGCAACACTCAGAGGATAATGGTGGATCATTCTGAGGCAGTTTGAACATCTCAGCAGCAGCGCTGCCTTCCCCAGCAGCACCACCCAGAAAGTCTCTCTCATCTGCAGGGGGCTACCCTCCTACCCAAAAAAAGTCAATTTACTAAATATAGTTACCCTTCTAATTATTTCATTTTTTTCTCTAGAGATGACTAGCTTCTGGTTCACTTGCAAGGCATGTTTTGAACTAAAATGTTCTCCAGCGGAATAGAAATGCAATGGCAGGAGCTCCTCCAGCTTTTCTACATTTGTTGTGATCAGTTAAATTACTGGTTTGACACTCCCTGGAATGCTACGGCTCAAAAAGGAGTGTTTTAGGTGGAAGCACTTGACTCAAGTCAATGGATTTCAAAAAACCTTCAGCCTTCTGGGCAAAGTGCAGAATTATTTACCCAGACTCCACTGAAGAACATAGTATGCCTGAAAGAACTCTGACTCTTTCTATGATGTGAGGCAATTTTGACTTCTGTGAAGCCTCTCCATTTTCCCATTTCCGAAAAGTGTGTCTTTATGCAGTAGCTCATACACCTATGTAATTTCCTACACTATGCCCCATGCAGCCAATTGCTAGTAAATTCCACAGAGGAAAAGCATTTTTGGTCAGATGCAGACATGTTACCTCAATTAACCCTGGCATGGGCGAGCTCATTCTTCATTACCAGTGGCAATAGAGACAGACCAGTAAAAAAAAGGTGAACTGTCTGCAGATCCACTAGTATAATTGCTTAAAAGTTATCCAAATACTCAATAAATTTTTTAATGTGCCTTAACAGCATACATTGTTTCTGAAAGTAATATTTATCAAATGGAATAATAAAAATCAGATATCCCACGTCAGTTTGTTGTTTCCAATTAAGCAATTAAGACTGTACCTTTCTGGACTTGGCCAAAGCTTTCTGGCTGGTTTCATGGCTTGTTAAAATATACTGAGAGTTTATATTTTCAGAGGTATGTAGTGAATTTTGCTGTAAAAAGTTTTAAAATTAAAAGGAACAGATACTACACTTCAGTACTACTGTTCACAAATATTCTTCTAATATGCAGAGTCTTTTGTTGAAGTTCAGAGAAGTTTTTTAATACAAAAACTCTCTCTCAAATTCTGTAGCTGTGTTTCCTTCATATGGATTTATACATTTGGCTTTCATCAGAAACACCAGTCTGGCAAACAGGTTAAGCCCAAGCTGAGCTGAGTTAATTTACTAAATACAGCCACCCTTCTAATCAGCTATTTCCCCTCTTTGACATGACTAACTTCTTGTTCACTAACAGATATAACTCGAAGGTGCACTTTGATTCCAAAGCGGAAATTATCCTAACACCTTTCTATAGAAAATCATCACTGGAAAATTCTTTGGAGACTCCCAGATAATTAATTAAGGTGAGGTTTTACACTTTTCTCTCTCAAAAAATGTTTTTTACTTGCAAATCTAAAAACATCAATAGGATCCTGCTTGAAGACAAAACAAGAGCCACCAGCTCCCCCAGATAGGACAGGAGACCTGTCACTCTTGCTGGGAAGAATTTCCCATATCCATGGTATATTTACATAAGAGAACCATCATCACAGCTGAGATTGTAGGTAGAAGACAAACTTTATTGTCTCAACATCTACTGTTGCTGAAGGAGTACAGCAGATTTTGGATCTCTCCCAAGCTAGCATATGGTGATCTCCAACTTTGCTTAGCCTCTATGAACAGTAGAAGTCTAAGATGTTCATAGTAAACCTCCCAGCCTTCCAGCCTGTTCCAGCTCTGTAATTACACACTAACAGTAACTCAACTGTTCCACTGCTTTTCCTGCTCCCTGATTTGTATATCTTTTCCTCTCTCCAGCCTCATTCAGCTAGAAAGTTAATGGCTGGCCAACCAGTGATAGCTCTCACTTGCTGCACCCTACTGAAATCAGTCTGCACATTTAAAAAGCAGAGGATTGCTCCTTCACATCTTTCTATATATATTTTTGAGTTTTAAATATGGCATCCTGGAATAGCAAAGTTACACTAAGTAAAGTACACTCACTATATCACTTGCAAGTAGAGTAATAAAATGCAGTCCTCATCCAAAACACTCCAAAATGGAACTCCATTATTTAGTTTCCTTTTCTCCCTTTTTATTTTCATGTCAAAGCTTAGTCTTCAAAATGGGTTCGGACAATAAAGTGACTTGGTAAAAAGTCTTAGAATTTCTACTCCACTCTCTCAAGCTGTTGTAATGTAAGTAGCTGAGCAATGTAAGTACCAAGTTTAGCAGCTGATGTGGCTACCTGAAAAGTGCCACAGTTGGGATGCCAAGGGTAATTAACAGGAAGGAAAAACAAGCCAAAGCAATTGATAAACTTCAAGGCACAACCAGAAGTTTGCTTTGGTCTGGCAGAGTACAGTGTTCAATAGGTGTAACTAATGTTGTCATTGGTTTTGTCTGATGAGCTTTTTAGTTTAATCATCATAAGGAGCTTGCTCCCATACACAAATAAATTTGTCTACATTCCACAGTGATGTTTTTTTCCATAGAAGTTTACAAGTCAACTGTTACACAAGAACAGAGAATTTTACCTGCAAAGCTCCTAGAGAACAACACAACTCAAATTTAATTGAAGGCCCATTAATACTTCCCAGAGGTCATGTAGTTTTTAGTTTCCACAAAGCACCTGCTTAATTTTCCCAACCAACAAGCCTCCTGTTCTCCAATTCTAAATATTTTTCTCTAGCACTAAAATAGGAACTGATTAAAATCACTGTACAAGCTAGATTCAATCTGGAAGTAGACAGTCCTCAGTTTATGTGCAGCTCTATATGTTGCATTGACACCAGTCTAAAAAACTCCACCAAACCATGACTGATGCAAGTGCATGCTGCAAGACAGGGTCCATTACTGCATTTGTGAAGTTTGATAATAAAAATAAATTGAACCGCTGACAAGGGATGTCTGAAGATCAAAAAAATGCCCAAAACTATGTCTCTGCAAAGACTTCTTGTTGGTATGAGAGGAAGTTAGTATCTGCATGAAAATGTCATAGCAAACATCTCTGTTACTCCTGATAAGAGATTGCTAAAGGCATATGGGTAAACTGGAATAATTTAAGCACTCATCACGAAAACCTTAAGCTTTTGATGAGGCAGCCAATAGTTCCTCACCAGACATTGGATGTTTTGCTCACAATTCACAGAAATGAACACTAGCGAAGGAGTGCTTTACACAACTAAAATGAAGTAAGGAAACATGGCAGAAATGGGAACTGACTATATCTACACCACAAGAGTAAGATTTGTGATTTTGTTTTTGAAAAAGTCAACGGTTTTATAAAAATACTGTAGTCAATTATGACAAAGTCAGGCATTTTAGTACTGACAGGACCAAACTGTCATGTTTTACTTCAGTGCTGCTAAAACATGTAAACATTAAGCTATTCATCCATATGAGCTGTATCACTCTGCTTTTATCTGTCGTCCTTTGGAAAATGGGGGAGAGGAATACGAGACTATAAAAGTTCATAGTATTCACCAACCCCATACAATGCATTTTTACAGTTATCTCACACCAACTAAAGCGTGACAAACTGACCTGATCATTTCTAGTGTTCCATGACGCAACAAACCTCAAGGCAGATTAAAGCATCTGCTTTCAGGGTTAGATTTTTTCCCAATCAAGTGTATCAATATTAAGAGTCAGATGACACCTGCTTAGTAGCTTTCTTCCACCTACTAATTCACAGTCCACTTACTCCCTGAGCAACAGACCCCATGGCTATTCAGACATGAATGATGAAACCACAGGAAGTCATGTAGCAGTTAACACAACTGAAATAAATTACCAATTGGTTTCCAGCTTGCTGGGAGAGATTCTCCCATGCACTCAGCTTTTGAAAGCTTCTTACTAGCTTTGTGACTTCTCTGCTAAATAATGACCCTCATAAGACATTACAGAAAACGCAAGGTAACTTAGAAATAACTTCTCAAAACACTGAAAATTGAAATTTTAAACACATAGTACTTATGTTTTCCTATCTTAATAAGGAAAACATATCATTCCCTCCCTTCATTGGCAACATAGTCACTGTATTGATGTTTCAGTAGAGACTGGATGAATTAAACACATTTAAAATGTAAATTTATTTTATGACTAGAACTGTCAAATGCCAATCTTCCAAACTGGGGCATTATGCACTAACTATGCAGTGTATTTAAGCTACTAAATTTAAAAATTGCTGTGGAATTAGAGCCTATACAACAAGGTTCTACTCAACAGTATGTTACTTCAACTAATACATTTTACTAAAATATTTCTGGACAGCAAAATGTGCAATACTCTCAAGTGCAGGTAAAGCTTACCGATTCTGAAATGATTTGCCAGCGACGTTGTCTCTGTATGAATCAAACATAACATGATACTGGTCTCTACTCCACTCCAAGACAACCTGCAAAGAAAAAAACCCAAAAACCACTTGATGTCACCACCTTCTAAAGTTAGATATTTAAATGTAATGCTTAGAAATGTTTAACCACAACTGATTTCATTCAAATCAATCTATGTATTAATAAACAACTGAGCAGACCAAAATCCCAACTAAATTACAACACTGACCCAGCAATCAGACCCAGAACTGAAGAGCATACTTAATTTTAACAAACTTGTCTCTGAAACAAAGGATTTCATGATTTATGTACACTCTTTTTAAGCTACTTTTAATTTAGGTCACCTCCCCCTTGTCTCTCAGTATTTAAAAGTTCAGGAATATTTTCCCAAAACTGAGACCTAAATCAAACATACTTTGATACAAGCAGGAAACCACTAGCACAAACATACCCCCGCACAGTTTTGCTCATCTTTCTTTCTCTTCTCATACATGCCATACTGAAGTATACACACCTCCAAAATCTGAGCTTTGCAAACAGCCAGGAAAAAAAACCCCACAATTTTTCAACACTAAAAGTGGTAATTACGCTTTGACATAACAAAGAAGTCCAAGTATTTTGAGATAAAAGTAATATAAAGCATATAGGTTCTCCTCTGAGATAAACTTGCTATGACATCTTTTCCAGTGAAAGTCCAACCTTGAAAACCACAGGGGCATTTTGTGCTGTTTTAGAGTTAAGGCATAGTAGCTTAACTTACTGGGATAAGTACGTATTTGTATGCACTGCAGAGGGAATAAAAACCAAAACAAAGAAATGAAAACAACAAAACAAAAAGAAAGGAAACTGGGAGAGGACAGTATTTTACTATAGTAGTTACTTTGATAGATAGGAGATAGTTTTTTGTGATAGCTACTTTACATCACTCTTCCTAGATTTAAATGTTATTATTGCTTACTTCTTGTATTGTGGGAACTATGAAACATACCATTTCTTTAAGTTCACACTCAAAACCATAAACTTTCCTCCCTCTTAAGAGGATACACACATCTCTGCCCTTGTTATCCCTAAAGCAAATTAAAGCCTTCCATACAGCAGGGAAGTTCCATCATGTGACAAGAGCACACACAAAATTCCTTCCAGAGCTGCAGACAGTCTCTTTGTAACTAAGATCACATCAGCACACTTCCATTCCCCTCACACAAAGGACACAGATTGCCCAGGCAGGCATAAAAATCTCCTCCCTTACATACCAAGGTCAGGAAT
The DNA here is from genome assembly GCA_020086605.1 of Lanius collurio. Lineage (NCBI taxonomy): Eukaryota > Metazoa > Chordata > Aves > Passeriformes > Laniidae > Lanius > Lanius collurio. Next base: position 2,017,917 of record JACBWW010000005.1, read on the forward strand.
TGTCTTTAAAACACACACTATTACACTTTTCTATGCATAAATCATTAAGTCTTGCCAAATACCAGGTTTAATACAGTACACACTGGAAGATCGTATCCATGTGGAAACATTTGCTCCTACTGATAGTGATGAAGTGACACACTGTGACTGATCTGTGTCTAGAAGAAATACAGAAGTATTTGAGTAAGATTATATGAATAATATGTCTCTCCAGAAGAAAAACACCTGCCATTCCAGCCTCTGTCTTTTGTCTAACTATAGCCAAAAAGAGCAGAGGACAGAACTCTTAAGAACACATCCAGGAACACTTTCTACTTGATACATTTTTTCCCTGCAGCTGTTTCCTCCTGACACATTGCGCATAGTGCACTAATGCCTAGAGGCTGTTTTGCTTCAGCTTTTCATACTGATATTATAAAATCACCAGGGGAACATTAAAAAACAAGGTGAGAGGCACTGCCTATTAGGCACTACTGTATCAGGCAGATGATAACAGGGGCTCTAGCACGTTCTGGCTATAAAGCATTTTCCAAAGCAGAGCTACCTACAGAAGGATGGCCAAGAAGGGTTTATAACCAAACTGCCCTAAAACTTAAAGCTCATCTTACAAACAGGTAACAGCATTGATTTAGACCTGGTTACCCTGTATGCTTTTGCAGAAATATTTCTGAATCCTGCTCAATGTCCTAGTATTTCACTGAGCTCAAGATTTTCCTTCAAATGAAGCTCATTTTCAGCTTCTGGCTGTGAGAACATTATTACCAGTCTCAAATTATTTGCCCTAACCATCCATTTTTACTCCACCAGTAATACTGACATTAGCATGAACCTAAGAAACCAGATCTAATTTTGCCCACTAGAACAAAAAAAAAGCTGGCTCTAAGAGTGGGGGAAAAGCAGAGCCGCAAACGCTGTTGAGACACCAGGGTCTGATAAGCACAGCCTCACACTCCTTTTTATCGCTTCAGTTTCCCACAGATGGCTAAAAATGGTTTAGCTGTTAATTTCTAGAAAGATTTCTTGGTTTCATTTTCCAAACAGTTTTACAATTTTTATTAGCTGCTGCCTCGCAGACTCTGTACTGAAGAAGAGAAGCATCTTCTGTTCCCAAGATAGTTGTTGGAAGAGGTCTAACTGTGTTCATTCTCATAAGCCTTGTCTCTCCTAAATCACTGAACTACCACTATTTACCAAAATAAAAAGGCAAAAGCAAAATGCATGCAAACATCTCTTACCAGGCTTATCTACCACCCTTGAAAAGAAATAAAAAAATTTTAAAAAGCAGGTGTTTCACTAGTGTGTTTTAGCTTGTTTTTTCTAAAAACATTGCTGGTCGCTTTTCTTTTTTTAAAACATATAATTTGGAGAATCTACTCCTACCCGATTCTCCCAGTTCTTTTGCTCACTCTCTAAATTGTATCTAAGCTTTCCAAGCAGCTTCTAAAGGGCTGGAAGCAACAAACTAAGATTTAGGAGAAAACTTGGAGCAGTGATTTGGACTGATTCTCACCAAAATCAGTCATAACTTAGACAACTACTGAAATTTTTTTTACAACCTCCAAAGTTCTACAACATCCTAAAGCTGGGTTTTAAGTGCCCATTCTGAAGAAATGCAAAACTGTGCTCAGTTTCTCAGCACCAAGAAATCTGCACCAATCCAAGCTGATACTCATGTACAAACAGGTGCCTATGAGTACTTTGCAATTACTTGAACTGCTGATGGCTCGGAAGTGTTTCAGGAACTTGTGGTCCCTGCAAGACAGCGCAGATTAAGGACTCAATTGCAAAGATGTGTTGGTATACAAAGTTTTGATTGTGCTACATCCAAGAGTTTCAGATAATACTTTTTATGGGTCTTCTCTTTTTTCCCCCTGTATCTGAAAGAGCCCATCAAATTAGAATAGGGAAGGGAAAAAAAAAA